>WOVY01004986.1:0-392646 GCA_013436015.1 Rhipicephalus annulatus
GGCTACTTAGCAAGACAAGGCGAGGGTCGCAAACAAAATACGGCCGTTAACCAATAACGCACTCACACGATGCAGGACTGCGAGACATGAGGAATGCGCCATGGCTGGTGCCAGCAATATACGCCTTCGGTGTCTCACCTGTCAACGAGAGCAGCGGTGAGAAGGAAGCGTGCTCGTATGCCAGGATAGCCAGCCGGGACGTTTTGGCATTCGTGACTCGAAAAGGAACTACCGAGAAAGCGTTTAACCGCTCGATGTGGGTGGCCAGGAAATCGCGACGGTAGTATCCGGAGGTTATTTCCAAATGCATGCCAAACCACGTCAATTGAAAAAGACGCGGTGGCATACGACTGTACACAAGAATACTGAATGTACCATCAGAGAGAGATGTAGAAGTATAGTGTGAGGAAGGCAAGAAGGTTAACCGAAAGACAAATACCCGGCTTGATGTTCCGCACCGTGGAAGGGGTGCACAAAATAGCATGAGAGAATCAGGAAGAAAGAAAAGAAAGAAACAAAGAAAATAGAAAGAAAGAAAGAAAGAAAGAAAGAAAGAAAGAAAGAAAGAAAATAGACAGAAAGAAAGAAAGAAAGAAAGAAAGAAAGAAAGAAAGAAAAGTCGCATGCGTCGTCAAAGCAAGTGCCATGCCACGGCAGGCGTAAAACGTTCACGAAGCCAGTCTGGCAGGTAGTACATTTCTATGGAAAGCTTAATGACAGTAATACACTAACGGGGAAAAGAAGATGTAAAACAATGTATGAAACGAATGTTCTTTCTCAAAATATTCGCTAGATATCGTACCCTGAAGTTCTGACTCGAACAGCGGATCGACAACTTCAAAGCTGATATATATACCTTTTTTTTTTCCTCACGGAAATACGTTACTTAGCAAAACAGACTAAAAAATCAGCCTGTAAAATAAAACAGGCTGTTTGTCCCGCTCGTTCAACAGTGATCACAGAGCAGCACAAAGAACTAATAGAAGCTGTATAGAGATTAAAAACAGGGTCTTTTAGTTGCCCGTTAATTTCTTGATTAGAAAAAGAAACGTTTTTTTGTAGTTGTTGCTTAAGCAGCCTTTATGATATGAACTAAATTTGAGTTGATTGGTTGTTTCCATGTCCATTTCCTTTGTGAGTGAGTGTGCATATATACCTCACCACGTTCTATGTAACTTTCATTAAAGGACCCCAGGTGGACGAAATTTCCGGAGCCTTGCACTACGGCGTTTCTCATAATGGTATGCTGGTTTCGGGACGTTAAACAGCACATACCAATCAATCAATGTTACTTTCACTTGTTAGAATATAGCACAGTGTCACATCTGCTTCTTTCGCTGCCTGTGTGGGTTTTTTTTTTTGTTTCGCTGTCGTGAAAATACTGCTACGCAGAAAGGGCACAAAAATATTTTTGCTAACCGAACTGACAGATGACGTGACACACCCGCTCAGAAACCTGAGGACGTTGTAACACTGTTGTAGCACGTAAGGTTGTCAGTGTGTGATATACAGGCGTGTCCAGGGACGGTCTCTCCGCAGTCGCTGTCACTCGACTCGGGGCTTGCCAGGGAATCAAAGGATGCAGATTGGCTTGCCGAGTCCGTGACCGCAATCGAGCTGTAAGGACTCGTCGGATTTAGACGCTGTATTTTGAGTCTGCGGTATTACGGCAATGAACGCACAACGGTTCGTGGCGCGGCTGGCCATCCTATACACGGCCTGTTTATGATGCTGAGGAGTAACGACACCCCGCTGTTCTGTCGCTCTTAGTAATCAACGATGCGCCTCTCATTGGCTTGCCGTCTATATTGCTGTGTGGTAACAGTGTCATCACGCTGTCGACTTGACTTTCCAGCCTGTCGAAAGCGGCACGACACTGTGCTCCTTGGCAGAGTATATCTCGATCACCTCGATCATAGTGTTACTCCTTTAGTACTGGTGCTTATCATTATTATTATTATTATTATTATTATTATTATTATTATTATTATTATTATTATTATTATTATTATTATTATTATTATTATTATTATTATTATTATTATTATTATTATTATAAACGTATTACGAATGCTTATATTTGATTGAAAGTGGTTCCTTGGTAAGCTTAAGTAAATCTGCCGAGAGAGAGATTAGAAGGCAGAGAGGTCAGTTTGAGTTAAATTCACTCTAGCCTGCTATTCGATCTGGCCAAGTAAATAGGCAAAGAGAAAAAACGAGTGATGAAGAGGGACGATGGGAACCGGTACAAGTTATGCGTATATACAATAACGACGCAGCACCGTGGCGTCGCTAGAGTCTAGCGTCCAATCTTGTACTTTATAGGGAACCTATCACAGCCCCTATAGCAGTTATTGATCTTTTCTAATCGCACATTTCGTGTAAAATATGTCGAAATTATTCTCGTACACATGACCCACCGTGGTAGCTCAGCAGGAGAGGAGTTGCAGTGCTCTACTCCTGAGGACGCGGGTTCGGTACTCGACTACGGCAGTCATTATTCGACAGAGCCGAAAAGCAAGGACACGCGTTTTCTAAGATTTTGGTGCATGCTAAGGAACGCCAAATGGCGAAAAAGTATTCCTGAAGCCCCCATTACGCCATGCACCATAAAAGTATCGCAGCTTTGGCGCGCGATATTGCCAGAAACTTATTAGTGAAAAATTAGGTGTATGAAGTTACACGCAAGGAGGTAGATTTCTCCCTTTTTCTCCGTTTTTAAAACCTATACACTGTGCACCTCGACTTTACGTTGCTTCGTTTATGCTTCAACATTGCAGAGGCGACCGTCTCGCGAGAGAACCATGTGTTGGTCTGTGAAAAGAAAAATTAAACGAAGTCCCGTACCTCGCGCTGAAAAGCACAAGCTATAGCGAATTTCTATTCAGGCTGTAGCACTCATTTTAGTGCATATGAACTTGTGAGTTTCATAAGTTTGAAATTTAATTTCTGTTAGCTTTGTCAAACCACGTCACGGTGGGTACGAGACACTTTAGATAAAGGGATAACACAGCAATTTCAGTGTTACCTGAGTGCTGAAACATGGTCTTATCGCCAAATCGAACACATGTTCTTCGACAGAAACAACGTGCCGTGAACTGACCATTGCCTGCGTGACTACGCAGGCAACATTTGTTCATTGACATTATCACTGGACTTTCGCGGAGATGCCGTATTTATACCTGAGTCGCTTTTTACGTTCACGAGTGTTCACTTGAATACCATACACACATCTACTCGCTAAAAGGAAAACTACGTGACACTCCTCGCTATTCTGTGGTGTCTTGTTTTTATTCTCATTACATCTATCACGTAAGCTATCAAATCTCGTGGCCGGAAGGGTTTTGTCGATACGTGATTGGACACGCTCGGTGCCACTGGAACGAGACTGATACAGTACGAGACGCCGCCCCATCGGCCTTCGTGGACGCGGCAGTCCACAGTTACGCCCGGGACCCGGCCGAAGCGACAGCGAGGGCGCTGGGTGAAGGCCCAACGACGATATATGGAAGAGGGAGACGGGAACTCATGCTGAGCGGGCGTCTTCCGGCGCTAGGGATTCCCGTAATCACCTTGCGGACGGGCGAATTCCGGGGCCACTTGGGTGCGGCGCAGGATTCTTGTCAGTGGGCTGCCGGCTCCACGCGGCAAGCGTGCCACCCCCCCTGTTCGGGCCATCCGAGCTGTCAGATGGGGAACAAGTGGGGCTGCCAAGCCTGTATCGGCCCTCGGAGAGCTCGGCGGGTCGTCCGTCCGACGGCCCTGTTTGATTAATTGCCGGGGATGATCAAGTTGTTCGCCGAGACAAAAGCTCGAGAGCCAACCACCAGTCGTGGGGGATGCCAGCGAGTTTCAAGTGCTTGCGGGGGCCGCCGTGTAGCATTGCGGTGGCGCTGCTGGCGCGGCCCCGTCCGCAGTTTGCACAGGTCGACGCGCCGCGAGTTATCGGCCCCATCGCCTCTCTTTAATTGAGAGCTCGCCCTCGCGGCCGCCCCCCTCCGAGTCAACACTGCGGAGCTGTCAGCATACCGACGAGCAGCGCTCGGATTTGTCAATCAACCGTCTCGTTCCCTCGGCCCGATCGCTGTACTAATTCCGCCATGCTTGGTTCGCTCGTCAAACGCCGAGTAATCTGGCGCTTCCCGCTTCGAGTGGAATGAGGCGACGTGCGTTGCTCGCGCGTCCCGCACGCGACAGAGGAGGAGCCGCTCGGCCTTTCCGCGTTACCTTACTTTGTGAACGTTATCTCGCTTCGCCGGTGCCGTTAATTTCGCCTCCGCACCTTGCCTCTCTGTTGCTCGATTTTATTGGTTTGCAAATTTTACTGCGCATGCCTGCGCACTTCGTGCAGTGGAAAAAGGACCCGTATTGTTCAAATAACATGGCTCTGTGGTCGCCCTCAAACAGAACAGCGGACACTTTCCTAAAGATCGTAAAACGTGAACCTATTCCGTGGTAGGCCCCTGACCTTTCTGTTGTACTTGGTCTTTGTCAATTCTAGACTACAGCCGTAACTGGTGCTGTTCTTTAATCCCTCGCCTACCTTGCTCGTGGAGCGGAATAGCTTGATATCTATGCTGTTGCACTAGCGAAATATGTGCGTGAGATTATCGTCTACAAGTGCCTACCGTGAAGAAACAGCGTTTAGTTTGTAAAGGTTGTCAGACTTAGTTTTTTTTTCTTGTTTTTTCCTTGCTTATTCTTTTGGATACAATGTGCGTAAACACACAAAACTGGTTAGACGTATAGCCATATGTTAGTAGCGGGTCTAAACTAAAGGCACGTATGCGCGCTTCAGGATTTGTTGTCACACTTATAAGTGTGCCAACGAATCTTAAATGAAGAAAATAGCACCCAGGCTTCCAGCGGAGCCTGGGTGCGACTTCCTTCATCGGCAGTAACAAACAAAAAAAAGCTTTGTCCAACAGCAAATTGATTACTTTTTCACTGATCTTTTTTTGTTTTTGTTTCAGGGAATCACATGAGGGGAGATTCATGAGCTTTACCATTAGTCTGATGATGATCGACAATAAAAACGCAATATGATACGGAGCCAAATTTTTCAATCGATTATATCAAGGAGGCATACAGATATGCTGATATAGCCACCTATATACACATATAGTCGAAGCTTCTGTAAGATGCATTAGCCCCTAAAATGGCTGCCCTTGAAAGGCTGTGTATCCTGCAGGTACGCAAAAGCATCAAAAAAGGTTCTGTATGGAAAGCAGACACTGTCCGTTCATTTCATGACCCACGCAATACAGTGTGGTTTGTATGTATACGCATAAGGGCGTCATATTCACTTCAACAATGACTAGTTAAAGTAGTGATTTCAGCTATCATGACGTGCAATTATTTCTACGACGTCGTCAAATCAGTGACATGTGTGACCGTGGCACCATCTTCAGTGATATCAGTGACACGTGGCCACATAAGTTTGCTAGAACTGAAAGTAGTGTTAAAGCTTGCGCAGCCGCTCGGTAAGAACCTATCCCAAGATATTTGTTTACCCACAATATAAAATACTTTTGTTTGTAATATTTGTTCACCCAAAATATTTATTATTATTTATTATTTACAAATACTGCATCTTGCACAGCAAGATATTGCAGGAGTGAGTACAACACAAGATAAAATACAATACATTAAGTCACACTAAATCACATTTAGTCGCATTGAATACAACACAAGATAAAATACAATACATTGAGTCACACTAAATCCCATTTAGTCGCATTGAATATAACACAAATAAAGTATACACACTGAAATATACACACTGAATATAAAAGATATTGCATGGAATGGTACTTTTTGCTTTGAATACGCAAATGGATAATATTGTAAGTTTATGAGCAAGCTCCAAACTTTCATTTGTTTTTTATCGAAAACTGTCGGCATCCGAAAAAATCGAAGGTTTCGAAATGACTCGCTAGACACATCAGCGTACTAAGTAAGCTGCTCGAGCAAATGCAATATACAATGGGCCCATTCCTACCTGTCAAATCATTTTCGCTCTGATGCTGATATTTTATGTGCCAACCTCATCGCTCAGACAATACGTCAATCCAGAATTCTGTCCTACTGCATCAAGCGGAAGCAGGTTTCTAAAGAAGTCCAAGGTCAGTGCTCTTTGTCTCTCCTCCTTTTTTTTTCTTGTTTCGTTGCCCTGCCCTTTTCAAAATGAGTACTATCAACCAGCTAGCCCAGACCAAAGTACTTCTCTTTACCACCATTTTATTGAGTCCACCAACTTATCATAGTGTAAAGAATACATTTTAAGAATAACTAAAACAATTGATAGAGGAAAGGCGAAGAAGGACAACTAAAGCTGTATACAATTGTGAATGACTATACGCGAAAAAGTGACGGACTATAGCAAAGAAAAAAAGTGTAGGAATAAATCGAAAAGAAGCAGACGCAAAACCTGTGTCTAAACATTAATGGAAATATTATGGGTTGTAGAAAACTCGAGTAACGTCTTAACCGTTCTGTTGTCAAAGTAGGATGCGTAAATCATGACATTTAAGATATGATGCATGTAGCTTCGTTAAGGGAGCGCTTATTCTTTCAATCCACCAGTATCCCTGAGGGACTCTAGCTCTATATTTCAGGATAAACGGCTACAGCCGAGGCGTGGATAGTTTAGGAATCAAGCCTATTAGAAAGATTGAGGGAAACGAGGAAAATACACGGGGTGTTAACCAAAATAGAAACTTCTATAGATTTATTAGTATACCCTTCACAAAAGGGCGAAAGAAATGCGAAAAAAAAGAGCGGAGACAAAATGCAGTAAGCCTACAGTAAGGAGAGAACAGCCGAGAAAGGAAAGGCAGGAATGATAGCCAGAATAGAAAAAAACACTGGTATGTTGAAAAACCATACGTCCTATCTCAATGAACTGACACTGACCGATGCGTGCTGGCTACTTATTCAGAGGGTGTTCACTGGCGGCGTGGATATGGCAGTCGCTGGTGCTTTACACACAAACTTCTTGCTATAAAGATGCAGCATACAAGCACAATGTTCAAAAGTTCAGGTGAACTTTGCTCATAATTACGCGAACACGTGGGTGATTACAACACGAGAATGAAGAGAGACGGCATAGCTCCGACAACCATTTATTTTTCGCGAACAGACGATTCTTGAGGTAAATTTTAATTAGTACTTCTCAAAGCTTGCTGTTGGTTGCTGGTTTGAGAATCCCCATTTGCAGCCACTTTGTTTTCTTTTTCGCTCTGCACGTTTTCGTGGAAAGTTTTCCCCGCGTAATTCTCGCACCCCCCAACATTGCATCGGTTTTCCGCCAAAAAAAAAAGTGCAAGGATTATGCAAGTAAATGCAGTATTCTTAGTTTAATACGGTATTCTTAGTAGTTTCTTTATTATACGACGCCCGGATTATACAACTGTTTTGCGTAGTCCCGTGGAAGTCGTACAATTCTGGTTCCACTATAACTGAACTCTTTTCGCACCCAAAATTTCGCTACCCTATTTACTAGCATTACCGCAGGGGCGCCTGCGCAAGTAGGCGTTTGGTGTGTAGCGACACCACGAACCCGAGCTAACGGGGGAGTTTCGACTCCCTCCCACGCCTAGCCGTGCGTGGCTTTGCCGTGTCCGAGGAAAAGGGGATCCTGGGGGTTGAGCCGACGCTGGGTGATTGGACCATTAAGGCCCCCCGGCAGAGGCACCACACCCCTTTGGCCCCGGCTTCACGTAGACGGCACCCCTGAGCTGACCCACCCAGGGGAATCGGCAGTCGCCTTTTCCTATCTTTCTCTCCCTACATCTTCGTCTTTATCTCTTACTAATTATCTGTCCTGTCTTCTACTCTCTTCCGTTTACTTCCAAACTTCCTGGCGGCTAGGGTTAACCCTGTGCAAATAGCCTACCTTGGTCTAGGCGCATTGGGTTATAGTGGCGTTGTACGGCTGGCGTCTGCAGGTTTCAGCATTTGTAACCTTGTAGCGTCCCCTCGTTGGGCTCCGTGGTGGGTGGCCGCCAACGCTGCTGAACAACAATAAGGAAGACATGCATGGAGCATTCCCACTACTGTCTGATCGTGCCGGCTTAAAGCCGGTACGCACCGATGATCTCACCAGAGAAGGATTGGCCACTCTGGTGCAGTATCTGGCCACCCCCTCCCGTAGGCATTCGTCAATTAACTCACGGCCCTCAGTCCCCACCAGCTGCGGAGCAACTGACCACGGCGGGGGTCAGATCTGCAAAGCAGCAGAGGGTGCTAGGAATCTCTGGATACGGACAGGCCACCATTGGAACTTGAACTTAGCAACGTTTAACGTTAGAACGTTATCTAGTGAGGGAAGTCTAGCTGTATTATTCGAGGAGCTAGAAGGCATTAAATGGGATATAATAGGGCTGAGTGAGTTTAGGAGGACAGATGAGGCCTATACTGTGCTACAGAATGGGCACGTCATTTGCTATCGGGGCTTGGCAGACAGAAGAGAACTGGGAGTAGGGTTCCTAATTCACAGAAACATAGCTGGCAACATAGAGGATTACTATAGCATTAATGAAAGGGTGGTAGGCATTGTAATTAAACTGAATAAAAGATACAAAATGAAGGTAGTACAGGCTTACGCGCCTACATCCAGCCATGATGACGCTTCAGTTGAAAGCTTCTATGAAGACGTGGAATCGGCAATGAGTAAGGTGAAAACACAGTATACTATAGTAATGGGCGACTTTAATGCAAAGGTAGGGAAGAAGCAGGCTGGAGACCATGCAGTAGGAGATTATGGCATCGGCACTAGAAACGCCAGAGGAGAGCTACTAGTAGAGTTCGCAGAACGCAATAATCTGCGTATTTTGAATACCTTCTACCGAAAACGAGAAAACCGCAAGTGGACATGGAGGAGCCCTAATGGCGTAAATAAGAACGAAATAGACTTTATAATGACTGCACACCCAGGAGTCGTGCAGGATGTGGAAGTGGTTGGCAAGGTAAGATGCAGTGACCATAGAATGGTACGGGCTCGAATCCGCCTAGACTTGAAGAAGGAACGACAGAAACTGATACGCAAGAAGCAAATCAATGAGCTAGCACTGAGAGGGAAAGTACAGGAATTCAGAGTGTCACTGCAGAACAGGTACTCTGCTCTTAGCGAGGAAACCAACCTTAGCGTAGATACAATGAATGATAATCTGACGAGTATCATCACGGAGTGTGCAGTGGAAGTTGGAGGCAGGGTAGCTAGACAGGACACCGGCAAGCTTTCCCAGGAAACGAAGAACCTAATTAAGAAGCGTCAAATCATGAAAGTGTCAAGTACAACTGACAAAATAGAACTGGCAGAGCTTTCGAAGCTGATTAATAGACGTAAAGTATGCGATGTAAGAAGGTATAACATGGAGAGAATTGAGCACGCTCTGAAAAACGGAGGAAGCGTCAAAGCAGTGAAGAGGAAACTTGGGATAGGCAAAAGGCGGATGTATGCACTAAGGGACAAAGAAGGCAAATTAATACCAATATGGATAGGATAGTTAAAATAGCGGAGGAGTTTTACAGAGATCTGTACAGTAGCCGAGACAACCACGACCTTAATACTATAAGAACTAGCAGTAACCCAGACGACACCCCACCGGTAATGATAGAAGAAGTCAGAAAAGCTTTGGAGAGCATGCACAGAGGCAAAGCTGCTGGTGAGGATCAAGTAACATCAGATCTGCTGAAAGATGGAGGACAGATTGTGTTAGAAAAACTAGCCACTCTATTTACGAGGTGTCTCCTGACGGGAAAAGTACCAGAGTCTTGGAAGAACGCTAACATCATCTTAATACATAAGAAAGGAGATGACAAGGACTTGAAGAATTACAGGCCGATCAGCTTGCTCTCGGTAGTATACAAGCTATTCACAAAGGTAATTGCTAGCAGAGTAAAGAAAACATTAGAATTCAATCAACTAAAGGAACAAGCAGGATTTAGAACAGGCTACTCAACAATTGACCACATTCATACTATCAATCAGGTAATAGAGAAATGCTCAGAGTATAACCAACCACTATACATAGCTTTCATAGATTACGAGAAGGCGTTTGATTCAGTAGAAATATCAGCCGTCATGCAGACACTGCGGAATCAGGGGGTAGATGAAATATATATAAACATTCTGGAAGAAATCTACAGGGGATCAACTGCTACCATAGTGCTTCATAAAAAAAGCAACAAAATACCAATAAAGAAGGGTGTAAGGCAGGGGGACACAATCTCCCCAATGCTATTCACAGCGTGCTTACAGGACGTTTTCAGAAGCCTAGAATGGGAACAGTTAGGGATAAGAGTTAATGGAGAGTACCTCAGTAACCTGCGCTTCGCCGATGACATTGCATTGCTGAGTAACTCAGTGGACGAATTGCAACTCATGATTACGGAGTTAGACAAGGAGAGCAGAAAGGTGGGTCTTAAAATTAATCTGCAGAAAACGAAAGTAATGTACAACAACCTCGGAAAGGAGCAGCGCTTTGCGATAGGTAATAGTGCACTTGAAGATGTAAAAGACTATGTCTACTTAGGGCAGGTAATAACCGCAGAGCCTAACCACGAGATTGAAGTAACTAGAAGAATAAGAATGGGGTGGAGCACATTCGGCAGGCACTCTCAAATTATGACAAGTAGATTGCCACTGTCCCTCAAGAGGAAGGTATATAACAGCTGTATCTTGCCGGTACTTAGCTACGGAGCAGAAACCTGGAGACTCACAAAGAGGGTTCAACTTAAATTGAGGACGACGCAGCGAGCAATGGAAAGAAAAATGGTAGGTGTAACTTTAAGAGACAAGAAGAGAGCAGAGTGGATTAGGGGACAAACGGGAGTTAAGGATATCATAGCTGCAATAAAGAAGAGGAAATGGACATGGGCCGGGCATGTAGCACGTAGACAGGATAACCGCTGGTCATTAAGGGTCACCAACTGGATTCCCAGAGAAGGGAAGCGGGGTAGGGGGAGACAGAAGGTTAGGTGGGCAGATGAGATTAAGAAGTTTGCGGGTATAAATTGGCAACAGCAAGCACAGGACCGGGTTAACTGGCGGAACATGGGAGAGGCCTTTGTCCTGCAGTGGACGTAGACAGGCTGATGATGATGATGATGATGATGAGACGAGACGTCTTATGCATTGTTATGATGATGAAGATAATTAAATAATGATGTTTCTTTTATTGCCATCACTTTTTCAAACTAGGCGACAAGAGCCTGCCGGACCTTGTCGAGATTTACAAGGATGTTCAGAATTTGGCCTATCTCTACTCGTTTTGTTCGTTGTTGTTGTTTGTTTTTTTACAGTACAAGACTCACTTACCATAACGTGCGCTTACCAACTACGGACACCTCCAACAACTCTCTAAATTATTTTTTTTATTTTGTTTTTTTATCGGTACATAAAACGTACTTTCTTTATCCTCACTGCTCACACTCCGCTGCGGTGATCTAGTGGCTAAAGTACTCGGCTGCTGACCCGCAGGTCACGGGATCGAATCTCGGCTGCAGCGGCTACATTTTTGATGGAGGCTAAAATGCTGTAAACCCGTGTGCCCTGATTTGCGTGCACGTTAAAAAACCCCAGGTGGTTGAAATTTCCGAAGCCCTCCACTTGAGCGTCTCTCATAATCATATAGCGCTTTTGGGACGTTAAACCTCACATATCAATCATCAATCAAATCCCCACTGCTGGCTAGTTAGTGTTTCAATCTGCTCTGAATCTTTACGGTTCCACAAGGTGACTGTTACACGGTGTTCTCACTGGGTGAATGTCATCACAACGAGCCGAGTAGTTGGCGAACTTCTGCCACAGGAGACACTTTTCTCATCCTGCATCGAGCACTTGCTGCGGCACGTTTTTATCTTCAGGATCAAATAGCGAGGTACTGTCATTTTTGCTATCGCAAATATATTTCCCCGTTTTCTGCAGCATTTTAAAGCTTCAATGAACTTCTTGTAACGTGGTTTGCCTTTAATCATGCATCATGTCTCCTTCTGTCATATTGTTTTTTACGGCTCAATACTGTCTGGGTCCAAATTAAATTATCATCTACATGGATAATGGCTATATATATATATATATATATATGTATATATATATATATATATATATATATATATATATATATGTATATATGTATATATATATATATATATATATATATATATATATATATATATATATATATATATATATATAAAGTGAAAGAAGTATATACTTAAGGGCTTGTTTTTCCGTGTTTTGACACAATAATAATGAGATCCAACAGACAATAATGCCAAGGAATCAAGGAATGTATAGGGGAAGTTATTAGAACGAATGAAATGTAAATAAGAAGAAAGAAAAGGGGGTGAAAAATAAGTTGCCGCGAGCAGGAATCGAACCTACGACCTTCGAATAACGCGTTCGATGATATATATATTTATATATATATATATATATATATTGTGTGTGTGTCGTTTTTGCGTATGCACATACAGTTGCTTATATTCAGCGTCTCTGTCAGATGAGGACTATAGCGCTCGTGCCGTTTTCTCGCGTCCTTGTGATGTAAACAACCTCTTCGCTCAATCCAATGCCTGTTGCACACGATTCCCTAAGCGATGACACTATCACCTAATTTTTCTGACCTCTCTCGCAGATGAGCCACGTTGCTTGCCCGTAGCTGAACGAAAACCCAGTTAAAAACACGAGCTTTCTTGTAGCGTGTCGCAAGTGCTCGGGAAAGCCCACACGCTTCCCGCTTGCCCGGAGGAGCCTTTTTGCGACACGTGACCGAGATATTTCTGGCGGATTCTTTCGTCCTTTCTATTGTTTACACAAGAGAATTTACGCACACGCGCTTTAAGCTGGCTACCGCGTGTAGTCAGCTCACGTTCGCACACTCCGTAAGCTCGTGGGACCGCAACGTCTTGGAAAGACCTCCGCTGGGAAGCACCTGTAACAGGAGTGCCTCTTTGCCACTCTCGCGTTCACCCGCGACGCTATATGAGCGCTAAACGGCTTTGCAGTACGAAGCTTGATCGTTCGTTTCATTAGTTGCCCGACGAACGAAAGCAAGATGTTCTCCTACTTTTGCAAGACAACGTGGAAACTAATCGTACGTTTAGACCTACATATGGGCTTAATTTTTGCTTGGTTTTATTTGGGGTTGCAAGCTACGGTACTCTTGCCCCGCCGCGGTTGTCTAGTGGCTAAGGTACTCGGCTGCTGACCCGCAGGGCGCGTGTTCGATTCCCGGCTGCGGCGGCTACATTTCCGATGGAGGCGGAAATGTTGTAGGCCCGTGTGCTCAGATTTGGGCGCACATTAAAGAACCCCAGGTGGTCGAAATCTCCGGAGCCCTCCACTACGGCGTCTCTCATAATCATATGGTGGTTTTGGGACGTTAAACCCCACAAATCAATCAAGCTATGGTACTCAGTGATAGTTTGCTAATCACCTTGACGAAGGTTTCTTTGTGATAAGTGCCTTTTGTTTTCGTTTGCCCCGATTGGCCTCAACTTTTCGAAAGTCCCGTTCGCGTCACATGTCTACGCGTGCATGCATAAGCAATCCCCATTTCCTGAGGCTTCAGTCTTTTGGCAAGAGCACACAGTTTTATTGTTTGTTTTCTTGACTTTAAAATTTGCATGCGACGGTGCATACTGCATGACGCACGGAGAAGCGTCTACGAAAACTCGAATTACACTGCTCGTGTAAGAAAATGAATGCGTTGGTTGAAAGCATAATCACGCACGCACAAACAACTAAGGCAACAACAAAAATTCTTGCAAGCAGACGCAACAACACTGTGTGTTATACGAACTGCGCTGTTACAGACACAATAGTAGTCACAATTACAGTGTGCATGAGATCAGTAAAAATTTTCAGAATGCATTTGGAAGTTTGATTGGCTATTTATTGTCTGATTTGTTCTTTGGTTATATATTTTTCAGAATAATTAGACGTTATCAATGTGAAAGAAGCGTCTCAAATGCGGAAACATCGCTTAGCCAAAAGCAGAGCACTTTAATGTGCCACAATATAAGTACTCACGGTCACGATCTAACGGTCACCTTCCTGCGCCAAGCGATGATCAGACAGTCCGGGCCAGGAAGATGGTCCAATGTGATCGAGGGGGGGATGCAGCAGTAGATAAATTAATGTTACGTATGATGTAAAATGTGAACTTTCTTTAGCTTTTTCACGCAGAGGGGTAGTTATTACGGCTGAATCAAGGCATCATATACATATATAGTTCGTCGCTTTGTGTTTACTTATGCTGTCGGCGGTCAGCCACTGTACAGTTCGTTTTTATTCGACGAGGCACCGCATGTGTGGAACTTCTCAACCATTTTATAGCTCGGTGTATACGACAGATACTGATACATCCATGCACGCAACTACAAGTCAAGTAGAAGTTGCATTATTCAAGATCGGTCGACTTTGTCTCGGTGGAGAGGCGGGAGTATTCGAAAGCGAGCTTGGATTGCACACATTGCGGCTACATGGCGCTACTAAGTGAAGACGCATAAAGCCCCTAAATAGATCAAGGGCCTTAAAGACGCAGCAGTGAGAAGCTTCAGACGCAGCCAAGTGAAGCGACAAACTGTTTCGAGCTGGCAAATAAAGTCTAATTTTAAAATATTTCCAGCTTCGGCGTGACGGCTGAGCAGCACGTACCCCCTTGTCATTTGTAGGAAACTTTTGCTACGGTTTGTCGCGACCGACGATGCGTTTATGACAGCGATCAGCGCAGCAACAGCTTGGCGTTTCCTCCCGCCGCGGCGAACGCTTTAAAACCGAAGACTGACCACGGGAAAACATGCTTCCTACAAGGCGATAAGTTTCCCCGATGTTTCAGACGTACCACAACTGCAAGCGAGTACTGCGCACTATACAAGCAGTGATAGCCGCGCTCGCGGCTGCTGCACCCATGCGCGCGCGGGGTGTGATGACGTATTGCATCTGACAACCACTTGGGCGCTAGGCACAACTGAAAATCGCCGAAAAAAAAAGGTTCTCGTCCTTATTTTTAATTACTTTGTTTTACTTGTCATCTTTAGTAGTTCATCATTTTGTTCTACCATAAAGAACCACCTCAAAAGGTATCGTTTCATATCACTTTAACAAGCTTTCCATATGAGCGCACTATTATCGCGCACTATTATCGAGTGGAACAGTTTGCCTGCACATATTGCCACCGAGAAAGACTCGGTAAAGTTTTCAGAGCTCATGCGCACTACGGTGACTAACTAAATATTTTTTGCTTTTGTTGTTTTATTTTCTTTCGTTTTTTAACTATTGTATAACGCCATGCCATTGCTGCCCGTATTCATGGTTTGCGCTTTGTTGCGGTTGTCAGGTTGCACTGTATCTTGCTGTACTGCTTTTTTTCTGTTTTGTTTTTTTTCTTCAAACTATGTTGTATTGCCCCCCCCCCCCTATGTAATACCCTCTTCTAGAGGGCCTTTAGGGGTAACCTGAATAAATAAATAAATAAATAAATAAATAAATAAATAAATAAATAAATATGAGCTGTCTGGATCAACCCAATGATAAACACTATCACACGCTTCAGATTCGCTGAAGCATACGTAAGGAGTGCTTCAGCGGCATCTAGTACAACGAGAGAATACTAGAGATCGGGAAAGGCAGCGGCGGCCGCGAGAAGACCCCGAAGTGATAGAAGCCCTTTGCGAACGACGACGTTCCCGACGGTTAAGCGAAGTGCGAACGCTCGGCTTCAGCGTGAGTTTCTGTCCCTGGAGTTTGAAGGTCCGTGTCGTGTCTGTAAATGTGTGTGGTTTAATTCGAACTTCTCGGCACTGAAAAGTAACCTAGAAGCAGCACAGCGACAACATATAGAAGCGACCAGATAAAACTTCACAATCGCCTAAATTGTCTCTTTCAAGCCTTGCTCTACTTATAGTGCAGTTTGTTTGTTTTTTCGCACCACGCCGTGAACGCACCAGAACGAAACAGGAACCGCGAAGTTTCTAGTTCTGTCGTTAGTCTCGCGTATCGCGCTTTCCTTTTTTTCATTTTACTAAGAAGGAGCGCGGCAGTTGACTTCTGAAATCAGTGAGTGGAGTAATAACGAAAAAAAAATAAAGATCCTGACAACAACCGTTGCTCAGATTACGTATTGTTTGGTAAGGCAGCGCTCAGAGTCACTAAATGGAAAGTGTGAAATGGTGGAGTGGACATGGAGAAAAAGAAAATGTTAGCAGCATGTGCAGGGAAGGATGGAATAAATGCAAAGCTCCAACTGGTAAGCAAACTCAGCATATGCTTAAGAACCTAAAAAAAACATTGGTTGGTGACTTGAATCAGTACATGGCAAACCATCTCACTGCTCACGGCAAAACAAATCCTTTAGATGTGAAGCTTTTCTTGGCGAACCGAACGCATGTTAACTGTTTCTATCCATAGCTATAGCCGCCTTCGTCTTGGTGCTCTCGTGCATGGTCGTCTCGTTAACTTGGTATGAGTCGAGGTGACGACGGGAGGACATGAGTATACGGCGAACACAGTTCGCAAGTAGTGACATGAATAAGGTGGCTTCCTTGTCACGTATTTCGTGAGATACTTTCCACCAGTCACGTGTGCCGCAAACCCGCATGCTGTGGCCCAGATTCGCGGGTTCGCGCCACAGTATGTATCATGAACGACTGTGAAAATCTTAACGCAACAGTTTGAAGGAGCCCGCGTTGTCGTTGTCATCGATGAGTGAAATATTCTGATGGAAGCAAAGAATAAAAAATCACTGCTGCAGGCGGGATCGAACACGGGCCTACTGCATGGTAGCCAAGTATCTTGCCATCGACCAACGACAGTGCTTGAAGCTGTTTCTGAAAAAGACCCTACACACAAGCGCTGTGTCAGGCTAACGGCCAATCAATTGTGGTTGCAGCGTTAATTATAAGGTTTTATATCGCTGTAATAAACATTACTTATGCAAAACTATGACTCGGAATGCTATATCCAAGCGTTGTGTGAATCCGCCTACAGCTACGTCTTACATGTACATCATCGCACCGTAGTATGCTCGTACTATAGTGAGCAATATGAGTTCTAAGACGTGAGCACGGAGCAAATAGCCCCGAAATCTACATCGGCTAGCTGATTCGCAGCAGCCGCTGTTGTAAGCAAGGTGGAAAGGGCGGCGCACTTATGGTATGTGTTGACACTCCCGCCTAGGCATCGTTGCTGGAAAACGGCGGCATACGGCACGTTAGCGGCTGCCAGCGGTGATATGAACTCACATAACACGCGCAGCAGCAACCAATTACCCACGTAGCTGTTGAGATATTTGAGATATCGACTGTTACGCACACTGCCGTGATGTCATGCATGTGTTATATGTACATGGTGTTGGATGCACACCTTGATACACGTCTTTCACTTACTTTGTTTTTCGTGCATTTGTCTTCGCGCTATCGTTGCTAGCGGCAGATTGCACGTAGTCATCTGCCGTTTGCCCGTAAAGCTAGCGAAGCGGGAGTGCCAGTGGAATAGCACCCCTCCTTTCCCGTCCTGTTTTGGTAGCGCCATGCACGTATGACGTTATCTTGGGTTTGAGGCTACTTGCCACGAGCTCGCGCGTTCAAGTTCGTATTGCTCACGAGATACCTCCTGGTGACGTCAAACGTCTCTGCTGCAACGTGAGTGCCGAAGCCGCGTCAGGCCATGAGCTACCCTTTATACACCAGTGCACACAAGATGCGTGGTGAACCTACGATAAGCGCAGAACCACTCAATTTACACAAAGACGTCCGGATACACCTTGTAAGGCTTTGTACCAAGGGAAAATCCGGCATAGGATGCTACTCGGCTGCTGCGTCGCATGGAATTGACTCCCACTGCAGTGTGTGTGTGATCCGCCGGATTTCTGCTGTCTTTCTTTCAAAATAATTCATCCTGGTGCGTGAATTCCACCCGAAGTTCTAACATGAAGGCATAGTAAAAGACAGGCCCCACCACGGTGGTCTAGTGGCTAAGGTATACTCGGCTGCTGACCCGCAGGTCGCGGGATCAAATCCCGGCTGTGGCGGCTGCATTTCCGATGGAGGCGGAAATGTTGTAGGCCCGTGTACTCAGATTTGGTTGCACGTTAAAAAACCCCAGGTGGTCGAAATTTCCAGAGCCCTTCACTACGGCGTCTCTCATACTCAAATAGTGGTTTTGGGACGTTAAACCCCACAAATCAATCATTAGTAAAAGACAGCAAAAATAAGAAAGTGAAAACAAAACAAAACAAAGTTCCGCATCAAAAACAAGCTCTGAGACAGAGTTGACAAACATGGGGTGAAGATCGTCGCTATGCAGAGGAGGAAGGAATGTGTGCTCGAGGTGACGCACGGGGAGGACTGCAGGCTTGGACAGTATCGGCCGCCTCGTGTCAGCGCCCATCGGGCCGTGATGGCGACGGCCACTTGGGGGCTCGGCGCGAGTGACACGGATGTGCGGCCAGTCAGGCCGGCCGCGTCCATCAGCCCGCATCATCATGAGGCGAGTTTCATAACCGGCTATTTTTCCGGCGCCCGTGGGTCCCAACGAGATATGGCGAAGAATGGATGAAATAGAAAGCGGAATAAGGCCAAGGACGCAGTCGTCCAGCCGCACGCGCTTGGCCGCCGCCGCCACTTTCACCGTTCCGGTCGCGCTGACCTTCGAGGTTTCCGTCTCAGTGCGATCGGCACTCACGTGTGCCGGCCCATCTTGTTTGCGTCGCTGAGACAAAAGCGGAAAACGAGGAGCCTTTTCCTCTTGCGTCACGCCCTGGCCGCCATCAGTGCGATCGGACGTGCAGAAGCGCCTCTGCAGCCGTCGAAGGACGCGGCGATGCCGGCCGTGGCGCAAACGTCCTTCCGAAACAACCCCCCCGCCGATATTCATCGAGGAAAGGGTTGGCACAGAGCTGGAAACCCGGTCGTGCGCACCTGCGGAATGGAAGTGCGCAGAACCTCCTATGTCCGTCCGACATGTCCCCGTTGACCAAACATGCGACGAATGCAAAGGGTATTCATCTGCACCCAACGTTACGAGCGTGTCCTGTTCCAATGTTGTCGCTCGAATGGCCGAACCACGTGGGAGAGAGGTTACCCACTTCTATGTGTTTAATCATATAACAAGCGAGAGAAACCGCGTGCTAGTTTGCTTCATTGTGATGGCAAACTCTAAACTGCAAACAATGCACATGTTCTTATAGTTCAGAGCGGGAAGAGAGATTAAATTGAAGCGAAAAACATGAGACCGTCTCAGTTCAGGTCGCATCTAAAGACACTCAGGAACAACTAGACGTGGTGACCTAAAACATCAGAGCATAGCCACGGAGTGAATGATGAGTGGGCGAAGCGTGCGTCCATGCGTCGGTGTTTCTGTCTGCCCGTCCGTGTTTCCGTCCGTCCGTTCGTTCTTACTTCCGTCCATCCGTGCGTCCGTCCGTTCATTCGACCGTCCATGCCTCTGTCCGTGGATCCATCCACCCGTGCGTCCGGATGGATGGATGGACAAAGGCAAGGACGGACGGATGGATTCATGGATGGGCTCACGGATGTAAGCCCGGACGTATGAATGAACGGAAGCACGAACGGTCAAACAGAAGCATGGAGGGACGCGTGGACGGACGGACAGACAGATGGATGAACAGAAGCACGGACGGATGGATGGATGGATGGACGGAGACACGCATGCATGAACGGAAGCACGGATGGACGGAAGCATGCACGCATAGCCAGATGGACGGACGGATGGATGGACGGGCGACCGGACGGACGCACAGATTGGATTTCGACACAGATCAACCTCGCGATCTTCGGGTCGACAGCCGAGCACCGTTACACCAGCGCGGCCGACCACGTTAGGAATGATGATGATAAGATTTGAGGTTTAACGTCCCAAAACCACCATATGAATACGAGAGACGCCGTAGTGGAGGGCTCCAGAAATTTCGACCACCTGGGGTTCTTTAACGTGCACCCAAATCTGAGCACACGAGCCTACAACATTTTCCCCTCCATCGGAAATGCAGCCGCCGCAGTCGAGATTCGATCCCGCGACCTGCGGGTCAGCAGCCAAGTACCTTATCCAGTAGACCACCGTGGCGGGGCCATGTTAGAAATATATTTGACGGCGTTGAAGATGCAGAGATATCAGGAAGCTAAATAATACGTACTTCAAAACATTTATTGTTTTATCGACAACGTCGTAATTCACGTTTCAGCGGTGGGCGAGCCCACTATATATGTCCCAGCAAAGGTAAAGCACACCGTCATGCCCTCTTACCAAACTCCACGCCAAATGTGCCATGAAAATTTGACATAAAAGCGCACGTAATATGGACGCATGCATAACCTCGACCCAGCTTCATCAGCTTCAAAGCCATGAAACCGGGCATACTATTTTTCTTTCCAAAAGAAGGTGTGTAACGTTAAGGATACTGGACGTGCGGTCTGCAAACATCCCAGCACAAAAGCCTTTGCACGCCCTCTCTTTGCGATAATGGAAATGGTGGTGCCTATATGCTCAAATGATTTGGGTTTTATTCAGGTGCACTAATTAGCAGGCCCGTAGCCAAGAATTTTTTTTTTGTGGTGGGGGTTACTTGTTGATGGCTTTCAAAAACGCCTATTTTGAGTTTTTATTCTTGGTAAAACACTCCTCTCCACCCAAATTTCGGGAAGAGGGGGCCTAGGGCATCTCCCCCCCGGCTTCAGGCCCGCTAACGTGCAGACCGACGTTTTATTACGGTGCCACTGTATTAAATATAATCGTGCCGGAGCATTGTCCCGCCCACCGTAAGAGAAAAAAAGAAATGATGACAATAAAATAAAAGCACTAAATATAAACAAAACATCGAGTTTTTAGATTTCCGTCTCAAGAATTTTCACAATCTTCAGTGGCTGGGTACTCGAATAAGCCCAAGTTTTAAACTTCCGCGTCCATCACTTCCTTTTCCTTCGTCACCTGCTGGACGGTGTTCGCTCTACTACGCATTTTTTTCAGATCTTTGTTGGTGGGTGTTTTTGTTTACCTTTGGACAGTGAGCAATGTTTGTTTTGCTCATGTGTGTGGCTTGACGATTGCTGTCTGTCGATGCGAGAGGACGCTGCACTTCGAATTGCCTGTTCCATTAGGAATCATTACTTTTAGGGGCGAAGCACCTTGGGCCGTGGGTCGTTCTCTCCTCCGTATGTAATATGTAGCCACCTCTAGTTTGAGACTTGCTCATAAGATGGCACTGTGTGTATATGTCCCTGCACTGTCCCAGAGGTCTAGGGGCAGCACAGTCCCAGAGGTCTGGGGGCAGCCTCGTGGGATTGAAAGGAGGGTAGTGGAGGCCAATTGTATGATCAAGGGTTTGAGCCGGAAACTAAGATACAGCGTAATGGAAGTTAACCAAGACGTGTACGAGCCCGGCGCTCGCCCCTTTACACAGGATGGCATTCAAAACAGTGGTGCGATGGGCAGGAGGGTTGGTAATAGGATGGGTAGTCAAGCCGCAACTTTTTTAGGGGGACACAGAGCCCTCAGGCCAACAGTGTAGCCAAAGATGGTTCTAAAGGGGCACAAATATTCAAGCCACACGGAGTCCGTGGGAGAAGAAATCGACGTAAGCACAAGGGCCGAGCTAAGTCAGACATAGGCTATATTAACATGCAGTGTGGCGGGAAAGGGTAAAGTGGAAAGAGATAGAAGAGCAGTTGAAGCTGGACGAGCTGATGGTATATGGGGTTGTGGAGACACATCTTCGGGACATAGAGCTACCACCTTGCAATCCGGACTGCGTATGGGAATATTGTAATAGAACAGAAGGCAGCAAAAGGGGGGGGGGTGGAATTGGTGAATTCATACATAAAAGTATGGGTTGGCAAAGAATCGAGCAGGGATGCATGGAACATTTATGGTTAAGAGGGAAAGTAGCTGGGTAGATGACACTCCTTGGTTTGGTGTGCTTGTGGACGGTAGCAAAAGCCAGATAGGAAAACCAGGCAATGGTAAAGTGTATATCAAAAGACATTGGGGAACTAGGAGGAGAGTGCGAGATAATTATACTAGGAGATATGAATGCGCACATAAAAGATATAGATGGGTATACTGACCTAACAGGCAAAATGATCATGGATATGTGTGAAAGGCATGATTTGATCAACAGTACTGAGAAGTGTGAAGGGCAAATAACATGGGAGGTATGAAGGCTGCAGTCGACGATAGATTATGCACTGATGTCTTATAGGATGTATGATAGGCTCAGGGGAATGCGCATAGATGAATGTGGCTCCAGAAGTCTGGGTAGTGATCAAAAACTTATCAAGCTAAGTTTTGGAAAAGCAGTGAAAGTGGGAAGGAGACAAGATGAGCAACTACAGGAAACTTTTTATTCAGAGAGGTAAATAGAAATAGCTACTAAACAAATTGAGAAAGTAATTACTGAGGATAATAAAACAGTGTGGACATACACGAATCTAGTTAGACTGTTTAAGATAGAGCTTGCTAAGGCACTTGACAAGTAACCCCAGAAAAGACGACACAAACCCAAGAGTCGGTGGGATGAGGAAGTTAAGAGAGCCATATAGCAAAGTGCCAAGAAGCCTCTAGAAAACACAGACATGCTAAGCAACGGGGTGAACCGACTGATAATGTTGAAAGGAAATGGGACATTTTTCTAAGCTGTAGAAGGGAAGAATCCCTTCTCATCAATGAAAAAATTAGAAGAAAGGGAGCTCAGTGGCTGACAGAAGTACATAAAAAAGATAGAAAGGCAGCAGCGAAATTTTAGAACCATCTAAACTCCCTGAGAAATGAGACGAGCCTAGAGCAGAGGTTTATAACTACAGCTCAATGTGCTAGGCTAGAAGGGACGAAGCTATTGAATATATAAGAACAAGGGCGACAGGAAAATTTTCAGCAGAGAAGTGCCCCATGCACCTTAATAGACAAGGATGGATCAAGTGGCGCTGTGGCTTCATTTTCAAAACGAGAGTGGGAAAGGGCTGAGAAGAGGGTTCCTTGTAGAACATCAACAGGCCCACGTGGCTTTCCAATTATGCTGATAAAGACATTGGGTCCGAAGTCTAAGCAGACATTGAGAGAGGCAGTGAGCGAAACAATAACCGATCGTGAAGTCCCCGATGGATGGAAACTTAGCAGGATGATCATGATCTATAAAGGAAAGGGGGAGAAAGCTGATATAAACAACTACCGTCCTATATTAGTGACATCAGTGGTGTACAGGCTGGCGATGCAGACTATAAAGGAAAAACTGCAGTCATGGACAGAGGATGAGGGGTGCTGGAGGAACTGCAGAATGTGTTCCGGAAACACAAGAGGTTGGAAGACAATCTGTTCTCACTGACGCAGTGCATCGAAATAGCATAAAAGAGACACAGGCCCCTGTAGCTAGCATTTTTGGATATCAAGAGAGCGTACGATAGCATGGTTCCAGAGGACTTGTGAGGAATACTAGACACATTAGGGTTGGAAGATGGAGTCACTAATCTTTTAAAGGATATCTATAAAAGTAAGAAGGTAGTTATAAAGTGGGAAAAAAGGTATCAAGCCCACAGAGGTAAAACGGGGCTTAGGCAGGGGTGTCCTCTGTCACCCTTGTTATTCATGATGTACCTACAAGGATTAGAGGCCAAATTAAAGGGAAGTGGACTTGACTTCAACCTCTCTTTCGTCAAACAAGGAAAACCCATTGAACAGGCACTACAAGCATTGATGTACGTAGATGATTTACTGCTAATGGCAGAGAACAATGAAGATTTGCAGAGATTTATGGACATCTGCGGTAATGGGGGAGATAGGTTATATTTCAGATTCAGTAAGCAAAAATCAGCAGTCATCATTTTTAATCATAATGAAGACAGTAAACTTAGGATACAGGAGGTCACGCTAGAGATAACTGACAAATACAAATATCTGGGCGTATGGATAAGCAATGGGACCTATAGTACCTAAGGGAACACGAAATATACGTGACGACTGAAGGTAACAGGAATGCAGCGGTAATGAAAAACAGGGCACTGTGGAAATACAATAGGTATGATGTTGTGAGAGGAATATGGAAAGGGGTCATGGTTCCTGGTCTGACATTCGGCAATGCGGTCTTGTGCGTGAGATCAGAAGTGCAAGCAACATTAGAAATTAAGCAACGTGGAATAGATAGGCTTGCCTTAGTAGCTCAAGGGAATACACCAAATCTGGAAGAACAAGGTGATATGAGATGGACATCATTTGAGGGCAGGGAAGCTAGCAGCAAGATAAAATTTGAGAAGCGATTGAGAGAAATGGGGGAGGAGCGTTGGGCTTGGAAGGTATTAAGCTACTTCTACATGAAGAATGTCAATACAAAATGGAGGAAGCGAACCAGAAAATTGATGGCTAAATACTTAGAAAACAGCAGGGGGCCAAACCAAAAAGAACTGTTGGTTAAGAAGAAGGTGAAGGAAACTGAGGCCGATATGTGGAGAATTGGCATGATTAGGAAGTCCGCACTTGAGATCTATCGAACTTTTAAGCAGGAAATTGCCAAGGAAAGGATCTATGATAAAACTCGGGGTGGTTCTCTACTGTTTGAGGCCAGGACGAGAGTAATGCGAAACAAGACATATCGGGCCAAATACGAAGGGGTAGACACGGTATGCAGTGCGTGTGGAGAGGAGGAGGAAACAGCCGAACACTTGATAAGGATTTGTAAAGGGCTTCACCCTATAGTTAGGATGATGGCGCAGAGTTTTTCAAAGCACTGGGGCTTAGGGACAGGCAGGGCAAAACAGACTTTAAGCGGGTAAAATTAACTAGAAGGAGGTTATCTGATTAGTGGCTGAAGTCAAGGCACGAGTTACAATAAACGATTGACTGCAAAGTACCAGTCCTATACTTCACTATTTAAAGGGAAAAAAGATAAATCTAGTTGTTGGTTCACTAAATATTACGGCTAAGTGGCGTTAGCCGCCGCCCGATCTAAAGGGTACAGTCACATCAATCCATCCATCCATCCATCCTAGAGAATAAAATAACTAGATGGCGTTAGTGGTTTTCACAGCATGTCCATGGAGTGAATGATGAAGAGTGGGGCGAAGCGTCTGTCTGTCTGTCTGTCTGTCTGTCTGTCTGTCTGTCTGTCTGTCTGTCTGTCTGTCTGTCTGTCTGTCTGTCTGTCTGTCTGTCTGTCTGTCCATTCGTCCATTCGTCCGTCCCTCAGTCCGTCAGTTAAACAATAAAAAGGCCTGTCTGGTAGGAAGTTCAGCGTTTCCCGCTTCTTGGGATGCATCTTCCTGATCGTCTGAAGGCACCTTGCAACAAATGAGGTGAACTTCCAGAACAAAATTGTTTATGAAAACCAAAAGTTAAAGGCAACATCAGATCAGGCCAACAAGGACTATTACCAGCGGCGGACGATTTACGGCTTGCACTCCCTCCATTCACACATACACCTCATTTATAAACAGTCTTGATATGGGGTGGAACCATTGTTCGAATCTCTCACGCCATTTAAACCAATCAGTGCATCAGACCGGAATACCGAAAAAAGAGGTAGGGCCATTGCAGTTTACATCGTAGCCGGCCACTTTCGAGCCCGCCCTCTACAGTACATCTTTGGAGCAACACTGTGCGACAACTACAGCAGTGTCCCATAGCCCTTTTGTTTACAGTTTGCCTCTGTTTCCATGAAGTCGGCCTGGCGCGACGACATCACTCGTGAGTCCCTCAGCTTTCTAGGATGTCGCCAACTCTGAGTAAGTTAGCTTGCCCTTCCCCATACGCAAAGACAAAGCGAGATATCTCCTCACTGTTGTCCTTTTGAAGCCATAGATGCGCGCCGCCGAGGGGTGCCCATTATCGGCAGTCGGGCTGCCCCTCATTAAAGGATGCCGCCCGCTACCTCCACGCATGTCCACCAGCGGTGAAACGAGTATTCTCTTCTCGTTCACCACTTTACGTGAAACTAGGCTGGCGTGGCTACATTCCTCTCAAAACCACAAATTGCTTCCGAGGCTCCCTCCCAATATGTAGCAAACTCTGCCTTCCGTGCCGTTCCAGCTGTGGCCTAAGTCTCTGTTTCCCCGATGTCACAAACAACGAGTGCCTCCGGGAGGCTCTTTGTACATACGCGGTTACAGTGGCTAGAATATTCTAGCCACTGTAACGCCCCCCCCCCCCCGATGTACACAGATGGCGGCTCGACCGTCGTCTTTCAAAGGAATGGTTCTTCTGCTGCAATGCAGTGGGACCAATGCAGCGGTGCCGATACGGGTGCGCCGAAACCATTAACACGTGTTCTATGCGCGGCCCCCTAACTAACCCGCGTGAGGGTTCGGCTAGGTGAAGTTAACTCTGTCTGTCTGTCTGTCTGTCTGTCTGTCTGTCTGTCTGTCTGTCTGTCTGTCTGTCTGTCTGTCTGTCCATCCGTCCGTTTATCCGTTGTTGTGACTGGCGCCCGAGCTGACGAGGGAGCGGCGCCCTTTGGATCTTCAATCAAGTAGCCGACTGGCCGGCTGCCTATGTCCTCCAGGCAGTGAGACGTCGTCTCGCCACGACGCCGTAAGCCGTTCGGGAGACGAAAACGAGTACAGCATCTTCCTAGGAAGAGACCGTGGCCGCCGCCGCAAATCGCCTTGCTAATTAAGCGAGCAGTTTGGTGGACCCTTTGATGTATGCTGTCAGGAGCTTGAGACCCCTCAACCAGCGGCACACACACGACGAGGAAGAGCCCCGCTGGCGCCACCTTGGATTGCAGTGATCACGGCTCAATATTGGACGTTCACGTGGGCCGTGCATGCTCGTCCCTCTCGCCAGTTGTGTGTGATCTGTGATTGGACAGTACCATCTGCACGTGTTCCCTGATCTAGGAATCTGGGAAGCACATACTCTTTATAATGAGCCACCCGGCTCATTCGAAGGAGCGCCATGTAGAGGAATGCCAGATTCGAAAGCCCGCCATGTAAGAAAGAGCTCGTCCTGTACGAGAGCTGACTTTGTATATAATGTAAATAAACCCTCATCAAGTCTCTCTTCCTCCTGCCTCGACAACTTCATCCTACACCTCCGGTGCCTGCAAACCCCGGTCGCCACAGCGTCCTTCTGTCTATTCGTCTTTCTGTCTGTCTGTCCGTCCGTCCGTCCATCCATCCGTCTGTCTGTCTGTCCATCTGTCTGTCTGTCTGTCCATCTGTCTGTCTGTCTGTCCATCCATCTGTCCGTCCGTGCGTCTGTCTGTCCGTCCGTCCGTCCGTCCGTCTGTCTGTCTGTCTGTTTGTCCGCCCGTCCGTCTGTTCGTCTTTCTGTCTGTCTGTCCATCCATCCATCCGTCTGTCTGTCCATCTGTCTGTCCGTCCGTCCATCCGTCCATCCGTCTGTCTGTCTGTCTGTCTGTCTGTCTGTCTGTCTGTCTGTCTGTCTGTCTGTCTGTCTGTACTTATCGATTATGCCTGACGCAGGACAAGGTTCGACCAAAAGGAGCTTCCCCTCGAATTAAAGAGAAATGCCAACTAATGAAGTAATATTTAGGTTCACACAGGCACCTCATCAATGACCTTCAGTGCAATCATCACGTCATGGAGCCAACCAGTGGCAGCTTCACTGCCAACCCGCAGGTCACAGGATCGAATCCTGATCGTGGCGGCTGCATTTCGATGGAGGCGAAATTGTAAAGGCCCGTGTACTGAGACAAACAAAGACGAGAGTGAGAATTTGAAGTGAGGTTGAGGAGGAGAGATGTGAAGGGAAGAAAAGGGTGAACTGCAAAATAATATAGACAGACTGAGCAAGAGAGAAATATAAGGAAACAAATGTAAAAAGAGGAAGGATGAGTGAAAGTGAAGGAATCTGAGAGACAGAAATAGAGAAAAAGAAAGAAGTGCGTGAGAAATAGAGACATGGAAGTATTAGGAAAAAATAGAAAGATAAAAGAATATATATATATATATATATATATATATATATATATATAGAGAGAGAGAGAGAGAGAGAGAGAGAGAGAGAGACCGAAAAGAATAGAAATAAAGGAGCAAAAAGGAGGAAGAAAACTAATAAAAACAAAAGGGGCCACCGCGCTCCGCACTTTTCAGGCTGGGCACCATCTGTACGAGGCTGCCTTAATGTCTTTCTTTTTTTTTGCGAGGACATTTACGCATTTATTTATGTACCTTCTCACTTCGTCTCCGGTTTCGATTTGCCTCTGAGAGACAAAAACGTTCTGACGCGTTGCGACCATTGGATGATAGGCCACTCTCTGTGCAGATGCTGCTGGAGCACCGTCCTCGTCTTTCGTCGCCTCACAAGGCAGTAAAACTACTTTTGCGCTTTTTGAAGACTACGGGCATATGTGAATGCCCTTAACTTTTGTGCAGTGCCACCGCTTCATATGTGTCAGCCCATTGGCCGACATTTTTTTGTTTCTTTCTCTTTTCTTTCCGCTCTCTCTTTCTCATTTTTACACTCCCCTTTTCCGCTCCCCCCGCATAGGGTAGCCAACGTGACATGTGCCTGCTTGACCTATCTGCATTCTCTCTTGTTGTTCTTCCCTTACTTTCCTTCGTTCTTCGCCCGCTTTTAACCGGATAAGTTGATCAGCAGAACGTCGTATGAAAACATTGGCTGTGTGGACGTGACGTATAGCGGGTATTCAGCCGTACATTTGCTCGTATTATACTGCATATTATTCGCTGTACACGTGGGCAGCTATCATTCATGTGATATAACTGATATGGTGCCTGATGACTGTTTTATATATAACCAGTCAAAGTTTGGGAAACACGTTCACCGGTACCTAGACAAGTTGTCTCTCGCGGCAAGTTGTTTTCCCTGAGTTGCTGCCAGCTGTCGATTTTGTACGGAAAGCATCAACGTCGAAGTCCAAGTAATACAGTGAAGCTGACTCCTGGGCCTCGCTGGTGGACTTGATAGTGGCCGGAACGCGGATATGTATAAAGGGTCTCCTTCTCTCGATTAGCGAAGAGTTAAAAGGAAAATAAAGCGAGACGAAATAGTAATAGGCAGGCACGAGTGGTCCCAGCGGACGCGCGGCGGAGTCGTTGCGCAAAGGCTTCCCTCGCTCGCAATGCTCCTCTCAGATGGTTCTTTTGCATACGTAACGCGAATCACGCTGCAGTTGGGTAAAAAAAGAAAGGCAAAAAGCCGGGAAAGCGAGAGATGCGGCGGCGTGCTCAGTGCAAAGATGCTTTGCTCGCCAAGGCCGACTGTAGTTATGGCCGCGTCGGCATAAAAAACACTGAAAGTGCTCACGTCTAGAGAGAGACAATCACGAAAGCAGCGAGGAGGTGGCGGCCGTTCTTCAGGCGCGCGCGGCCAGAGCCTCTGCTCGGAATTTTCTTGATTTTTTTTTTCGCGCCGCAAGCTGCCCTCGGAGCGCGAGCCATATCTTCTGGTCGGTGTTCTTTCCCCCGGCGCCGCCGAAACGCGTTATTTGCGAGTTGCTGGAACCAGTTCCGCCCTGGGCCGCCATCGCGAGTGCAAGGGTCGAGACTGGGTATTCATAACTCGCGCTTCTGAAACATCTAACGTGTGGAGCGACACATTGTCTTTGCGCCCTGTCCTCTGTTGTATAATTCTTTTTTTTCTTTCTACTCATAGCGCGACTCTCCCCACTCATTCTATTTTCCTCTTTCCTTCTCTGTCACTGTGCCCGGGAGTCATAAAAGTTACAACGTGGCGACCTTTCCCGCTGATGTATTTGACTGGTTCGAGGTTGCACGCCGGTGAGAACGGGAGAATGGAGCGAATGAAAAAGGGGCATTCGGGCCCGAAGAATTTGGTTTTTGTTCCAACGCGCTCCTGGCGCGCAAAAAGATCCCCATGACGGTGAACGAGTTTTGCAGGATTTTCGCTATTTTTTTTCTGTCTAACCCTTCTTCCTCCGTTATATGCCTTAAGTTTCTCATCTCGGCCGTGGCACGTTTGTAACCATCGATTTAGCGCATATATATATACATAAGAGCCTAGCCGCGGTAATAAAATGATATGCAGGCGAGAAAGTCGACTCTGCGTGAGCCAGTGCTCGTATTTCGAGAGCCGGGAAGCGATGAACCCGGATGAGAGAATGTGTGGCCTGCCACTATTATACCATGGCTGCTTGGGAAGTGGAAGAGACGCATTTAGGACGCAATAAAGTGTGATGTGTAGGCGTATATACCTAAATGACACGCACATTTATTTTGCCATAACTCAATTTGAAAAAAATTTCTGTAGGTCCAGTACGCTTGCAGTTGTAGAAGTGAAAGGACACACTTACGAATATGGTATATGTTATATAATTGTTGGGGGTTTGACGAAACCAACCCTATAATATATGTCGGGTTAGCGATATTGTATCAAACCCTCACTTTGGGTGTGTTGTTGTTATTACATCTAAGCCGGACACGCGTTGGCGCCTTTGTACTACAGGACATTGCTAGCAAAGGAAGCTTATATATGTATACGCAGCAACGTGCATTTTGTATTGCTGTGTTCCACAAGCATAGGGGCCTACGTAAAGGCCGTGAGCTACTGTGGTTGTGTGCATGATTTTGGTTGGTCACATTGTCCCTCTAGTCTCTCGCACTCGTCTTAGCCTCCCTGCCACAGGCATAGCCAGGGCGTGAAACATGGCTGGGGTGGTTCATTCCCCCCCCCTGCCCGAAAGTTACCCATTTTTATTACGCACACATTCACGCGCACATTCAAACGCACGCACAAACATACATAAATTATCGTTCTTAAAAAGCGCTTTCACTAATGGCGAATTCCATTGAGAGAACAGGAGTAGAGGGGCAGGACACTGAGGAGTGGCGGGAGGGGCAGAGCACTGAGAGCAGGGCCACTCAACCTGCCACTGGAATGCGCCGTGCTCCCGGAGGACAGGTGAGAAGGTGACGAGTAGGGAGACCATGCGACTTAAACATTCCAATCCCCGGAACATTCTTTGTAGGGCAGCAGCGAAATCTGCGTGAAATTGGTCAGCCACGTATTCTTCATTATCCTGATACCTAGTATGCTTGTGCAATGACTTATTCGACAAACGTTCAGCTGTGATTGTAGCCATCCGTACAAAACAGCGCTGTTAAACTACACATGGTTGCTACCATTGCCACCGCGCTCACCTGCTGAAAAACAAATTCGGAGGCTGTGATGTTCAAGGACCACGTGACTCGTCGAACGTATACAATGCGCCTACTCCGCTGTTCAGGTGAGAGCACTGCAAACTGCTCCTGACTGCTCTCGGCACAACAAAAGCACTCTCACTCTACCAATGGATGACAGTGCTCCTGCAACTGTTCGACCACTGAAACACGCCGGCTCTGAAGAGAGCACTTTAAGCGTGCTTTTATGTGCTCCTGCTCTTACAATGGAATTCACCATAGGGTCATAGTAACTTGGTACGGGATTTGAAGTGTAACGATCACTCCATAGATGCACCAAGACGAGTGACGCAAGAAACACAAAACAGGCATCTAGGCAGCGCATCGTTGCACTTCAGTATCCATGAATCATGGTTGGACACCCCCTCCACACATCTCCACGAACTAAATCATCTTGAGAGCGAGAATCTCTGGTTACCAGGTGAGCGTTACCCGTGCGTTGCCACATATTATGTAGCCGTGACAACGGACACTCTGAACGGACGCCCTCAAGGTGTTTCGGCCCTAAAAAGGTTCTGGCTGTGGAATACTTCAGCCTGCATTTTGTAGCATGGACTCCGCCATTAGCCGATACGCTCACTGGTTGATATACACGCTCTTCGTCTCGAATATCTAGGCACAAAAAAGCGATGCTTTCGACAGCATGATTGTCGACTGAAACCTGAGCATACAAATGGTTTTACTGCTACTTCTGCTCAAACAAAACAAAACAAAATGAAGTTTCCAGTGCCGAAGACACTGATTTGAGTCATTTTGCAACAAGCCTCGTGCTTTGTGCAGAACGGGTGGATCTCAGGTAGTGGTTTGTTCACAGGTACGTAGTTCTTTTCTCTGGTCACCATCGCAAGATCGCAACAAACCTCAAGCGTTTTTGCAATGTAGAAATTAAGCAATCGCATAAAGTCTACATTGTCATCTGCTATGCGTCGTATGCCCTTCTTGCAGCAAGGAATCGAGAACGTCTAAGGTGTTTTAATTGATTTGAGCCAAGAAAAAGATTGCCTGCAGATTTCATGACGTCACCTTCAATGTGTGCTTTTCTATCTTTCAATGTAGACCTTTAGTGCTTCGCACACGAATACAATTGCTTTCTCAGAATGAATGAATAAACTTTATTTGAAATCCAGCAGTTCCCTCCGGGCGAAGTGGGAGAAAACGGGATTTACCCCTGTCCCTGCCCACCCTCCATCGATTATGAGGGTGGTGCCTCAGGTGCCCGCTCGAAGACCTTGGACCCAGGCGGCATCTTAGGCTTGCCGCACGGCTCAAACCTGATCGGCTATCTCATCGCTGGTGAGAGCCGCCCCCCAGCGGCAGCAAAGCTGACGCAGCCGATCCGCAGCAGTCACCGCAGCCGTGGCGGCGGCCGGCCCTTGCCTTCGCGCGGTGGTAGTTTGCCAATGCGAAATCAGTTGACCACTTGCGTATTTCTTTTCAGAATGTTATGCAATGCCGCTTATCACCTGTCATGCGCTTGACGAGCGCATGAGTATCTTTCGTGCCGCATGCGAAACCAGTTCACCGCTTGCTTATTTCTTTTCAGAATATGATGCAATGCCATTTATCCCCTGTCGTGCGCTTCACGAGTGCGCGAGTATCTTTCTGAATATGATGCAATGTCGCTTATCACCTGCCATGTGCTGGACGAGCGCGCGAGTGTCTTGCGTGCCACATGCGAAACCAGTTCACCACTTGCGTGTTTTTTTTCAGAATATAATCGTATTTCTTTTCTGACTATGATGCAATGTCGCTTATCACCTGTCATGCGCTGGTAGAGCGCGCGAGTGTCTTGCGTGCCGCATGCGAAACCAGTTCACCGCATGCGTATTTCTTTTCAGATTATGATGCAATGTCGCTTATCACCTGTCATGCACTGGACGAGCGCAGAGTGTCTTGCGTGCCGCATGCGACACCAGTTCACCGCTTGCGTATTTCTTTTCTGAATATGATGCAATGTCGCTTATCACCTGTCATGCGCTGTACGAGCGCAGTGTGTCTTGCGTGCCGCATGCGAAACGAGTTCACCGCTTGCGTATTTCTTTTCTGAATATGATGCAATATCGCTATCACCTGTCATGCGCTGGACGAGCACGCTAGTGTCTTTCGTGCTGCATGCGAAACCAGTTCACCGCTTGCTTATTTCTTTTCTGAATATGATGCAATGTCGCTTATCACCTGTTATGCGCTGGACGAGCACGCGAATGTCTTTCGTGCTGCATGCGAAACCAGTTCACCACTTGCGTATTTCTTTTTTGAATATGATACAATGTCGCTTATCACCTGTCATGCGCTGGACGAGCGCGCGAGTGTCTTGCGTGCCGCATGCGAAACCAGTTCACCACTTGCGTATTTCTTTTCAGAATGTTATGCAATGCCGCTTATCACCTGTCATGCACTTGACGAGCGCATGAGTATCTTTCGTGCCGCATGCGAAACCAGTTCACCGTTTGCTTATTTCTTTTCAGAATGTTATGCAATGCCGCTTATCACCTGTCATGCGCTTGACGAGCGCATCAGTATCTTTCTGAATATTATGCAATGTTGCTTATCGCCTGTCATGCGCTGGACGAGTGCGCAAGTGTCTTGCGTGCCGCATGCGAAACCAGTTCACCACATGCGTATTTCTTTTCAGAATATGATCGTATTTCTTTTCTGACTAGGATGCAATGTCGCTTATCACCTGTCATGCGCTGGTCGAGTGCACGAGTGTCTTGCGTGCCGCATGCGAAACCAGTTCACCGCTTGCGTATTTCTTTTCTGAATATGATTCAATGTCGTTTATCACCAGTTATGCGCAGGACGAGCACGCGGGTGTCTTTCGTGCTGCATGCGAAACCAGTTCACCGCTTGCGTATTTCTTTTCTGAAATGATGCAATGTCGCTTATCACCTGTCATGCGCTGGACGAGCACGCGGGTGTCTTTCGTGCTGCATGCAAAACCAGTTCATCGTTGCGTATTTCTTTTCTGAAATGATGCAATGTCGCTTATCACCTGTCATGCGCTGGACGAGCGCTGAGTGTCTTGCGTGCCGCATGCGAAACCAGTTCACCGCTTGCGTATTTCTTTTCTGAATATGGTGAAATGTCGCTTATCACCTGTCATGCGCTGGTCGAGCACGCGAGTGTCTTGCGTGCCTCAGCCGAAACCAGTTCACCGCTTGCGTATTTCTTTTCTGAATATGTTGGAATGTCGCTTATCACCTGTCATGCGCTGAACGAGCGCGCGAGTGTCTTGCGTGCAGCATGCGAAACCAGTTCACCGCTTGCGTATTTTTTCTGAGTATGATGCAATGTCGCTTATCATCTGTCATGCGCTGGACGAGCGCAGAGTGCCTTGCGTGCCGCATGCGAAACCAGTTCACCTCTTGCGTATTTCTTTTCTGAATGTGATGCAATGTCGCTTATCACCTGTCATGCGCTGGACGAGCACGCGAGTGTCTTTCGTGCTGCATGCGAAACCAGTTCACCACTTGCGTATTTCTTTTCTGAATATGATGCAATGTCGCTTATCACCTGTCATGCGCTGTACGAGCGCAGAGTGTCTTGCGTGCCGCATGCGAAACGAGTTCACCGCTTGCGTATTTCTTTTCTGAATATGATGCAATATCGCTATCACCTGTCATGCGCTGGACGAGCACGCTAGTGTCTTTCGTGCTGCATGAGAAACCAGTTCACCGCTTGCTTATTTCTTTTCTGAATTTGATGCAATGTCGCTTATCACCTGTTATGCGCTGGACGAGCACGCGAGTGTCTTTCTTGCTGCATGCGAAACCAGTTCACCACTTGCGTATTTCTTTTTTGAATATGATATAATGTCGCTTATCACCTGTCATGCGCTGGACGAGCGCGCGAGTGTCTTGCGTGCCGCATGCGAAACCAGTTCACCACTTGCGTATTTCTTTTCAGAATGTTATGCAATGCCGCTTATCACCTGTCATGCACTTGACGAGCGCATGAGTATCTTTCGTGCCGCATGCGAAACCAGTTCACCGTTTGCTTATTTCTTTTCAGAATGTTATGCAATGCCGCTTATCACCTGTCATGCGCTTGACGAGCGCATCAGTATCTTTCTGAATATTATGCAATGTTGCTTATCGCCTGTCATGCGCTGGACGAGTGCGCAAGTGTCTTGCGTGCCGCATGCGAAATCAGTTCACCACATGCGTATTTCTTTTCAGAATATGATCGTATTTCTTTTCTGACTAGGATGCAATGTCGCTTATCACCTGTCATGCGCTGGTCGAGTGCACGAGTGTCTTGCGTGCCGCATGCGAAACCAGTTCACCGCTTGCGTATTTCTTTTCTGAATATGATTCAATGTCGCTTATCACCAGTTATGCGCAGGACGAGCACGCGGGTGTCTTTCGTGCTGCATGCGAAACCAGTTCACCGCTTGCGTATTTCTTTTCTGAAATGATGCAATGTCGCTTATCACCTGTCATGCGCTGGACGAGCACGCGGGTGTCTTTCGTGCTGCATGCAAAACCAGTTCACCGTTGCGTATTTCTTTTCTGAAATGATGCAATGTCGCTTATCACCAGTTATGCGCTGGACGAGCACGCGAGTGTCTTTCGTGCAGCATGCGAAACCAGTTCACCGCTTGCGTATTTCTTTTCTGAAATGATGCAATGTCGCTTATCACCTGTCATGCGCTGGACGAGCGCGCGAGTGTCTTGCGTGCCGCATGCGAAACCAGTTCACCTCTTGCGTATTTCTTTTCTGAATGTGATGCAATGTCGCTTATCACCTGTCATGCGCTGGACGAGCACGCGAGTGTCTTTCGTGCTGCATGCGAAACCAGTTCACCACTTGCGTATTTCTTTTCTGAATATGATGCAATGTCGCTTATCTCCTGTCAAGCGCTGAACGAGCACGCGAGTGTCTTGCATGCCGCATGCGAAACCAGTTCACCACTTGCGTATTTCTTTTCTGAATATGATTCAATGTCACTTATCACCAGTTATGAACTGGACGAGAACGCGGGTGTCTTTCGTGCTGCATGCGAAACCAGTTCACCGCTTGCGTATTTCTTTTCTGAAATGATGCAATGTCGCTTATCACCTGTCATGCGCTGGACGAGCGCGCGAGTGTCTTGCGTGCCGCATGCGAAACCAGTTCACCTCTTACGTATTTCTTTTCTGAATATGATGCAATGTCGCTTATCACCTGTCATGTGCTGGACGAGCACGCGAGTGTCTTTCGTGCTGCATGCGAAACCAGTTCACCGCTTGCATATTTCTTTTCTGAATATGATGCAATGTCGCTTATCACCTGTAATGCGCTGGACGAGCACGCGAGTGTCTTGCATGCCACATGCGAAACCAGTTCACTGCTTGCGTATTTCTTTTCTGAACATGACTCAATGTCGCTTATCACCAGTTATGCGCTGGACGAGCGCGCGAGTGTTTTGCGTGCCACATGCGAAACCAGTTCACCGCTTGCGTATTTCGTTTCTGAATATGATGCAATGTCGCTTATCACCTGTAATGCGCTGGACGAGCACGCGAGTGTCTTGCATGCCACATGCGAAACCAGTTCACCGCTTGCGCATTTCTTTTCTGAATATGATTCAATGTCGCTTATCACCAGTTATGCGCTGGACGAGCACGCGAGTGTCTTTCGTGCTGCATGCGAAACCAGTTCACCACTTGCGTATTTCTTTTCTGAATATGATGCAATGTCATTTATCAGCTGTCATGCGCTGGTCGAGTGCACGAGTGTCTTGCGTGCCGCATGCGAAACCAGTTCACCGCTAGCGTATTTCTTTTCTGAATATGATGCAATGTCGCTTATTACCTGTCATCCGCTGGTCGAGCGCACGAGGGTCTTGCGTGCCGCATGCTAAACCAGTTCACCGTTTGCGTATTTCTTTTCTGAATATGATGCAATGTCGCTTATCACCTGTAATGCGCTGGACGAGCACGCGAGTGTCTTGCATGCCACATGCGAAACCAGTTCACCGCTTGCGTATTTCTTTTCTGAATATGATTCCATGTCGCTTATCACCAGTTATGCGCTGGACGAGTACGCGAGTGTCTTTCGTGCTGCATGCGAAACCAGTTCACCACTTGCGTATTTCTTTTCTGAATATGATGCAATGTCGCTTATCAGCTGTCATGCGCTGGTCGAGTGCACGAGTGTCTTGCGTGCCGCATGCGAAACCAGTTCACCGCTTGCGTATTTCTTTTCTGAATATGATGCAATGTCGCTTATTACCTGTCATGCGCTGGTCGAGCGCACGAGGGTCTTGCGTGCCGCATGCTAAACCAGTTCACCGTTTGCGTATTTATTTTCTGAATATGATGCAATGTCGCTTATCACCTGTAATGCGCTGGACGAGCACGCGAGTGTCTTGCATGCCACATGCGAAACCAGTTCACCGCTTGCGTATTTCTTTTCTGAATATGATTCAATGTCGCTTATCACCAGTTATGCGCTGGACGAGCGCGCGAGTGTTTTGCGTGCAGCATGCGAAACCAGTTCACCGCTTGCGTGTTTCTTTTCTGAATATGATGCAATGTCGCTTATCACCTGTCTTGCGCTGGACGAGCACGCGAGTGTCTTTCGTGCTGCATGCGAAACCAGTTCACCACTTGCGTATTTCTTTTCTGAATATGATGCAATGTCGCTTATCTCCTGTCAAGCGCTGGACGAGCACGCGAGTGTCTTGCATGCCGCATGCGAAACCAGTTCACCACTTGCGTATTTCTTTTCTGAATATGATTCAATGTCACTTATCACCAGTTATGAACTGGACGAGAACGCGGGTGTCTTTCGTGCTGCATGCGAAACCAGTTCACCGCTTGCGTATTTCTTTTCTGAAATGATGCAATGTCGCTTATCACCTGTCATGCGCTGGACGAGCGCGCGAGTGTCTTGCGTGCCGCATGCGAAGCCAGTTCACCTCTTACGTATTTCTTTTCTGAATATGATGCAATGTCGCTTATCACCTGTCATGCACTGGACGAGCGCAGAGTGTCTTGCGTGCCGCATGCGACACCAGTTCACCACTTGCGTATTTCTTTTCTGAATATGATGCAATGTCGCTTATCACCTGTCATGCGCTGTACGAGCGCAGAGTGTCTTGCGTGCCGCATGCGAAACGAGTTCACCGCTTGCGTATTTCTTTTCTGAATATGATGCAATATCGCTATCACCTGTCATGCGCTGGACGAGCACGCTAGTGTCTTTCGTGCTGCATGCGAAACCAGTTCACCGCTTGCTTATTTCTTTTCTGAATATGATGCAATGTCGCTTATCACCTGTTATGCGCTGGACGAGCACGCGAGTGTCTTTCGTGCTGCATGCGAAACCAGTTCACCACTTGCGTATTTCTTTTTTGAATATGATACAATGTCGCGTATCACCTGTCATGCGCTGGACGAGCGCGCGAGTGTCTTGCGTGCCGCATGCGAAACCAGTTCACCACTTGCGTATTTCTTTTCAGAATGTTATGCAATGCCACTTATCACCTGTCATGCACTTGACGAGCGCATGAGTATCTTTCGTGCCGCATGCGAAACCAGTTCACCGTTTGCTTATTTCTTTTCAGAATGTTATGCAATGCCGCTTATCACCTGTCATGCGCTTGACGAGCGCATCAGTATCTTTCTGAATATTATGCAATGTTGCTTATCGCCTGTCATGCGCAGGACGAGTGCGCAAGTGTCTTGCGTGCCGCATGCGAAACCAGTTCACCACATGCGTATTTCTTTTCAGAATATGATCGTATTTCTTTTCTGACTATGATGCAATGTCGCTTATCACCTGTCATGCGCTGGTCGAGTGCACGAGTGTCTTGCGTGCCGCATGCGAAACCAGTTCACCGCTTGCGTATTTCTTTTCTGAATATGATTCAATGTCGCTTATCACCAGTTATGCGCAGGACGAGCACGCGGGTGTCTTTCGTGCTGCATGCGAAACCAGTTCACCGCTTGCGTATTTCTTTTCTGAAATGATGCAATGTCGCTTATCACCTGTCATGCGCTGGACGAGCACGCGGGTGTCTTTCGTGCTGCATGCAAAACCAGTTCACCGTTGCGTATTTCTTTTCTGAAATGATGCAATGTCGCTTATCACCTGTCATGCGCTGGACGAGCGCTGAGTGTCTTGCGTGCCGCATGCGAAACCAGTTCACCGCTTGCGTATTTCTTTTCTGAATATGGTGAAATGTCGCTTATCACCTGTCATGCGCTGGTCGAGCGCGCGAGTGTCTTGCGTGCCTCAGCCGAAACCAGTTCACCGCTTGCGTATTTCTTTTCTGAATATGTTGGAATGTCGCTTATCACCTGTCATGCGCTGAACGAGCGCGCGAGTGTCTTGCGTGCAGCATGCAAAACCAGTTCACCGCTTGCGTATTTCTTTTCTGAAATGATGCAATGTCGCTTATCACCTGTCATGCGCTGGACGAGCGCAGAGTGCCTTGCGTGCCGCATGCGAAACCAGTTCACCTCTTGCGTATTTCTTTTCTGAATGTGATGCAATGTCGCTTATCACCTGTCATGCGCTGGACGAGCACGCGAGTGTCTTTCGTGCTGCATGCGAAACCAGTTCACCACTTGCGTATTTCTTTTCTGAATATGATGCAATGTCGCTTATCTCCTGTCAAGCGCTGGACGAGCACGCGAGTGTCTTGCATGCCGCATGCGAAACCAGTTCACCACTTGCGTATTTCTTTTCTGAATATGATTCAATGTCACTTATCACCAGTTATGAACTGGACGAGAACGCGGGTGTCTTTCGTGCTGCATGCGAAACCAGTTCACCTCTTACGTATTTCTTTTCTGAATATGATGCAATGTCGCTTATCACCTGTCATGTGCTGGACGAGCACGCGAGTGTCTTTCGTGCTGCATGCGAAACCAGTTCACCGCTTGCGTATTTCTTTTCTGAATATGATGCAATGTCGCTTATCACCTGTAATGCGCTGGACGAGCACGCGAGTGTCTTGCATGCCACATGCGAAACCAGTTCACTGCTTGCGTATTTCTTTTCTGAATATGATTCAATGTCGCTTATCACCAGTTATGCGCTGGACGAGCGCGCGAGTGTTTTGCGTGCCGCATGCGAAACCAGTTCACCGCTTGCGTATTTCTTTTCTGAATATGATGCAATGTCGCTTATCACCTGTAATGCGCTGGACGAGCACGCGAGTGTCTTGCATGCCACATGCGAAACCAGTTCACCGCTTGCGTATTTCTTTTCTGAATATGATTCAATGTCGCTTATCACCAGTTATGCGCTGGACGAGTACGCGAGTGCCTTTCGTGCTGCATGCGAAACCAGTTCACTGCTTGCGTGTTTCTTTTCTGAATATGATGCAATGTCGCTTATCACCTGTCTTGCGCTGGACGAGCGCGCAAGTGTCTTGCGTGCCGCATGCGAAACCAGTTCACCGCTTGCGTATTTCTTTTCTGAATATGATGCAATGTCGCTTATTACCTGTCATGCGCTGGACGAGCACGCGAGTGTCTTGCATGCCACATGCGAAACCAGTTCACTGCGTGTGTATTTCTTTTCTGAATATGATTCAATGTCGCTTATCACCAGTTATGCGCTGGACGAGCGCGCGAGTGTTTTGCGTGCCGCATGCGAAACCAGTTCACCGCTTGCGTATTTCTTTTCTGAATATGATGCAATGTCGCTTATCACCTGTAATGCGCTGGACGAGCACGCGAGTGTCTTGCATGCCACATGCGAAACCAGTTCACCGCTTGCGTATTTCTTTTCTGAATATGATTCAATGTCGCTTATCACCAGTTATGCGCTGGACGAGCACGCGAGTGTCTCTCGTGCTGCATGCGAAACCAGTTCACCATTTGCGTATTTCTTTTCTGAATATGATGCAATGTCGCTTATCAGCTGTCATGCGCTGGTCGAGTGCACGAGTGTCTTGCGTGCCGCATGCGAAACCAGTTCACCGCTTGCGTATTTCTTTTCTGAATATGATGCAATGTCGCTTATTACCTGTCATCCGCTGGTCGAGCGCACGAGGGTCTTGCGTGCCGCATGCTAAACCAGTTCACCGTTTGCGTAGTTCTTTTCTGAATATGATGCAATGTCGCTTATCACCTGTAATGCGCTGGACGAGCACGCGAGTGTCTTGCATGCCACATGCGAAACCAGTTCACCGCTTGCGTATTTCTTTTCTGAATATGATTCAATGTCGCTTATCACCAGTTATGCGCTGGACGAGTACGCGAGTGTCTTTCGTGCTGCATGCGAAACCAGTTCACCACTTGCGTATTTCTTTTCTGAATATGATGCAATGTCGCTTATCAGCTGTCATGCGCTGGTCGAGTGCACGAGTGTCTTGCGTGCCGCATGCGAAACCAGTTCACCGCTTGCGTATTTCTTTTCTGAATATGATGCAATGTCGCTTATTACCTGTCATGCGCTGGTCGAGCGCACGAGGGTCTTGCGTGCCGCATGCTAAACCAGTTCACCGTTTGCGTATTTATTTTCTGAATATGATGCAATGTCGCTTATCACCTGTAATGCGCTGGACGAGCACGCGAGTGTCTTGCATGCCACATGCGAAACCAGTTCACCGCTTGCGTATTTCTTTTCTGAATATGATTCAATGTCGCTTATCACCAGTTATGCGCTGGACGAGCGCGCGAGTGTTTTGCGTGCCGCATGCGAAACCAGTTCACCGCTTGCGTATTTCTTTTCTGAAATGATGCAATGTCGCTTATCACCTGTCAATCGCTCGACGAGCGCGCGAGTATCTTGCGTGCCGCATGCCAAACCAGTTCACCTCTTGCGTATTTCTTTTCTGAATATGACGCAATGTCGCTTATCACCTGTCATGCGCTGGACGAGCACGCGAGTGTCTTCCGTGCCGCATGCGAAACCAGTTCACCGTTTGCGTATTTCTTTTCTGAATATGATGCAATGTCGCTTATCACCTGTCATGCGCTGGACGAGCTCGCGAGTGTCTTTCATGCTGCATGCGAAACCAGTACACCACTTGCGTATTCCTTTTCTGAAATGATGCAATGTCGCTTATCACCTGTCAATCGCTCGACGAGCGCGCGAGTGTCTTGCGTGCCGCATGCCAAACCAGTTCACCTCTTGCGTATTTCTTTTCTGAATATGATGCAATGTCGCTTATCACCTGTCATGCGCTGGACGAGCACGCGAGTGTCTTCCGTGCCGTGCCGCATGCGAAACCAGTTCACCTCTTGCGTATTTCTTTTCTGAATATGATGCAATGTCGCTTATCACCTGTCATGCGCTGGACGAGCGCGCGACTGTCTTGCGTGCCGCATGCGAAACCAGTTCACCGCTTGCGTATTTCTTTTCAGAATATGATGCAATGTCGCTTATCACCTGTCATGCGCTGGACGAGCGCGCGAATGTCTTGCGTGCAGCATGCGAAACCAGTTCACCACTTGCGCATTTCTTTTCTGAGTATGATGCAATGTCGCTTATCACCTGTCATGCACTGGATGAGCGCAGAGTGCCTCGCGTGCCGCATGCGAAACCAGTTCACTGCTTGCGTATTTCTTTGCTGAATATGGTGAAATGTCGCTTATCACCTGTCGTGCGCTGGTCGAGCGCGCGAGTGTTTTGCGTGCCGCATGCGAAACCAGTTCACCGCTTGCGTATTTCTTTTCTGAATATGATGCAATGTCGCTCATCACCTGTCATGCGCTGGATGAGCGCGCGAGGGTCTTGCGTGCAGCATGCGAAACCAGTTCACCGCTTGCGTATTTCTTTTCTGAATATGGTGAAATGTCGCTTATCACCTGTCGTGCGCTGGTCGAGCGCGCAAGTGTTTTGCGTGCCGCATGCGAAACCAGTTCACCGCTTGCGTGTTTCTTTTCTGAATATGATGCAATGTCGCTTATCACCTGTCTTGCGCTGGACGAGCGCGCGAGTGTCTTGCGTGCCGCATGCGAAACCAGTTCACCGCTTGCGTATTTCTTTTCTGAGTATGATGCAATGTCGCTTATTACCTGTCATGCGCTGGACGAGCACGCGAGTGTCTTGCATGCCACATGCGAAACCAGTTCACCGCTTGCGTATTTCTTTTCTGAATATGATTCAATGTCGCTTATCACCAGTTATGCGCTGGACGAGCGCGCGAGTGTTTTGCGTGCCGCATGCGAAACCAGTTCACCGCTTGCGTATTTCTTTTCTGAATATGATGCAATGTCGCTCATCACCTGTCATGCGCTGGATGAGCGCGCGAGGGTCTTGCGTGCAGCATGCGAAACCAGTTCACCGCTAGCGTATTTCTTTTCTGAATATGGTGAAATGTCGCTTATCACCTGTCGTGCGCTGGTCGAGCGCGCGAGTGTTTTGCGTGCCGCATGCGAAACCAGTTCACCGATTGCGTGTTTCTTTTCTGAATATGATGCAATGTCGCTTATCACCTGTCTTGCGCTGGACGAGCGCGCGAGTGTCTTGCGTGCCGCATGCGAAACCAGTTCACCGCTTGCGTATTTCTTTTCTGAATATGATGCAATGTCGCTTATTACCTGTCATGCGCTGGACGAGCACGCGAGTGTCTTGCATGCCACATGCGAAACCAGTTCACCGCTTGCGTGTTTCTTTTCTGAATATGATTCAATGTCGCTTATCACCAGTTATGCGCTGGACGAGCGCGCGAGTGTTTTGCGTGCCGCATGCGAAACCAGTTCACCGCTTGCGTATTTCTTTTCTGAATATGATGCAATGTCGCTTATCACCTGTAATGCGCTGGACGAGCACGCGAGTGTCTTGCATGCCACATGCGAAACCAGTTCACCGCTTGCGTATTTCTTTTCTGAATATGATTCAATGTCGCTTATCACCAGTTATGCGCTGGACGAGCACGCGAGTGTCTTTCGTGCTGCATGCGAAACCAGTTCACCACTTGCGTATTTCTTTTCTGAATATGATGCAATGTGGCTTATCAGCTGTCATGCGCTGGTGGAGTGCACGAGTGTCTTGCGTGCCGCATGCGAAACCAGTTCACCGCTTGCGTATTTCTTTTCTGAATATGACGCAATGTCGCTTATTACCTGTCATTCGCTGGTCGAGCGCACGAGGGTCTTGCGTGCCGCATGCTAAACCAGTTCACCGTTTGCGTATTTCTTTTCTGAATATGATGCAATGTCGCTTATCACCTGTAATGCGCTGGACGAGCACGCGAGTGTCTTGCATGCCACATGCGAAACCAGTTCACCGCTTGCGTATTTCTTTTCTGAATATGATTCAATGTCGCTTATCACCAGTTATGCGCTGGACGAGTACGCGAGTGTCTTTCGTGCTGCATGCGAAAACAATTCACCACTTGCGTATTTCTTTTCTGAATATGATGCAATGTCGCTTATCAGCTGTCATGCGCTGGACGAGCACGCGAGTGTCTTCCGTGCCGCATGCGAAACCAGTTCACCGTTTGCGTATTTCTTTTCTGAATATGATGCAATGTCGCTTATCACCTGTCATGCGCTGGACGAGCTCGCGAGTGTCTTTCATGCTGCATGCGAAACCAGTACACCACTTGCGTATTCCTTTTCTGAAATGATGCAATGTCGCTTATCACCTGTCAATCGCTCGACGAGCGCGCGAGTGTCTTGCGTGCCGCATGCCAAACCAGTTCACCTCTTGCGTATTTCTTTTCTGAATATGATGCAATGTCGCTTATCACCTGTCATGCGCTGGACGAGCACGCGAGTGTCTTCCGTGCCGTGCCGCATGCGAAACCAGTTCACCTCTTGCGTATTTCTTTTCTGAATATGATGCAATGTCGCTTATCACCTGTCATGCGCTGGATGAGCACGCGAGTGTCTTTCGTGCTCATGCGAAACCAGTTCACCACTTGCGTATTTCTTTTCTTAATATGATGCAATGTCGCTTATCACCTGTCATGCGCTGGACGAGCACGCGAGTGTCTTCCGTGCCGTGCCGCATGCGAAACCAGTTCACCTCTTGCGTATTTCTTTTCTGAATATGATGCAATGTCGCTTATCACCTGTCATGCGCTGGACGAGCGCGCGAGTGTCTCGCGTGCCGCATGCGAAACCAGTTCACCGCTTGCGTATTTCTTTTCCGAATATGATGCAATGTCGCTTATCACCTGTCATGCGCTGGACGAGCGCGCGAATGTCTTGCGTGCAGCATGCGAAACCAGTTCACCACTTGCGTATTTCTTTTCTGAGTATGATGCAATGTCGCTTATCACCTGTCATGCACTGGATGAGCGCAGAGTGCCTCGCGTGCCGCATGCGAAACCAGTTCACCGCTTGCGTATTTCTTTGCTGGATATGGTGAAATGTCGCTTATCACCTGTCGTGCGCTGGTCGAGCGCGCGAGTGTTTTGCGTGCCGCATGCGAAACCAGTTCACCGCTTGCGTATTTCTTTTCTGAATATGATGCAATGTCGCTCATCACCTGTCATGCGCTGGATGAGCGCGCGAGGGTCTTGCGTGTAGCATGCGAAACCAGTTCAACGCTTGCGTATTTCTTTTCTGAATATGATGCAATGTCGCTTATCACCTGTCTTGCGCTGGACGAGCGCGCGAGTGTCTTGCGTGCAGCCTGCGAAACCAGTTCACTGCTTACGTATTTCTTTTCTGAAGATGATGCAATGTCGCTTATCACCTGTCATGCGCTGGACGAGCGCGTGAGTGTCTTGCGTGCCGCATGCGACACCAGTTCACCACTTGCGTATTTCTTTTCTGAATATGATGCAATGTCGCTTATCACCTGTCATGCGCTAGACGAGCGCGCGAATGTCTTGCGTGCCGCATGCGAAACCAGTTCACCGCTTGCGTATTTCTTTCCAGGATGTAATAGAGCTGCACACGTTTTCAGCAGCTTCCTGATACTAATTTTCTTGAAACTTCAGCATGTGCACAAAATATTTATTTGTAAATATTTTTCAGTTTCATACGTGCGAGCTAGCTCGCTCTGAAGCGTTAAAGTTTCAGCAAAAATGAGGAGTAGCGAGAAAATATGGTTAAATCACAGCTTGTATTAGTAGCGTATCGAAAATTAACACATTAAACACATGAAAGAGAAGCACATTGCTGTGTATCTCGTGCCTGTACTAAGTACAAATGATCGCACTCTGCAGAGATGAGATGGCGATTCATGAAAGACGGAGCTGGCTGTGATGGGGTCGCCTTCGGCAAATAAGTACTAAATAAGTAACATAAAGCTCACATTGATTAAACAAATCACAACACTTTTTCCGTGAAATGGCGCATACAACTCCCACTCAGCACCGATTTTTTCTTTGTTTGGCTTGAACTATAGATACACTCCTCAAGAAGTCATTAAGAAGGCCGCAAGTTTTAATGCTGTTGTACATTCACGTAAGACGTTGCTAGTTTTTCAATAGCTGTCTACGAATAATGTTATATTGGGAGTCGTTTCATTACAATAACTTACCGTTCTACACCAAAATCCTAATCATTTAACCAGCATTTGAAATCGTAATTTGGCCATGCATCACTGCTAAAAAATAGAATACCCCTATAAAGATCTAGTAAACACAAAATCTATATTCTGACTGCGAAGAAAAGACAAAGAGAAAAAAATTGCAGCATATTCACGGAGTGAATGATGGAGAGTGGGGCGAAGAATTCGTCCGTCCATTCGTTCTTGTTTCCGTCCGTCCATGCGTCCATCAGTGTGACCGTCCATGCGTCCATCAGCCCGTCCGTGCGTGCGCCTGTTCGTGCGTCCGTCCCTGCGTTCGTGCATGCAGCCACCCCTGCGTCCGTTCATGCGTCCATCCATGCATCTGTCTATGTGTCCGTTCGTCCATCTATTCAACAATCCAAGTACCACCATCTCGCATCTTTTCATCATATATTCCCCATATAGAAGCAACGCCATCCAGCGGACATTCCGAAGACTAAACGAGAGGTGGCACACGCACACTTTCTTACGGCTTGCGCTTCGGGTCCACTTCCCACCTTTAACCACCTCGAGTTCATGGTATATACAAGTTCACTGTATTCATGGCACTGCGGCCGAACGCTCGCTAAACCTTTCGAAAACCAAGGAGGTTACGCCCAGCGAGTATGACGTAGCAAACTTTTTCAGTCAGATAGTGCTCAATGTACATGCCAATGGCTGCTAATGGGAAATGAGAGGCGGAGAATTCGGCTTTTACTTTCTTACGGCTTGCGCTTCGTATCTACTTCCCATTTTTAACCACCTCGAGTTCATTCATGGTATATACAAGTTCATTGTATTCATGGCACTGTGGCTCAAAGCTCGCTAAACCTTTCTAAAGCTAAGGAGGTTACACCCAGCGAGTATAACGTAGCAACCCTTTCTTGTCTGATAGTACTCAATGTACATGCCAATGGCTGCTAATGGTGATCGCAGCCTGTGCGTTAACTAAAAGCCGAATGCTCCTGTCTCTCATTCCCCATTAGCAGCTATTGACATGTACATTGAGCACTATTTTTTATTGTTCAACAACGCACAGAAGAAGTCTCTCACCGGCACCACCTTGGAGGTAAAAATGTTATACTTGTTACAGACTTCGAGGGACGAACGGGTGCCGCTATAAGGAACTTCGCCCCTAAAAATGTGTCTTAGCACAGGTTGAAAATCGAAGCGCAGCTCTGCCCCGTCGTGCGGGGAACTCAAACTTCTCGCAACACGGAACGCAAGTGGTCACTGCAACGTAAATGATTTCGCAATATCGTTTCGTGTTAATGAACATTCAAAGTCACACTGTCACTTCAAGAAAGTGGACATTGGAATGCTATAAATCCAAACCGAACAAGCATTTAAACATTTTCGGCAAACATAATTTGCACGCTTTCTCGTGAGAAAGAATTATGAGTTATGAGTTATAACAAAACATACATGTGTTACCAATAAAACATTTCATATACTTTACACAGTAACTCATTTACATGCGCCAGTGGGTGGGAGATTTAACTCCAAAGCGTTTCGTGCACTCATCATGATTGACTTCGTGGAGAAGCGTGCATTATTTTCCCTGCCTCTTGACATTTCTTTACGAAATTGGCGCAACGCCCTCCTTTCGCTTCAAGGCGGTCTATTTGAAACAAAAGACAGACATAATATATTGAGCTCATATGCGTTCCTTGAACAATGAGAAATCATTCGGAAAGGCATGGCATAAAGCAAGCTCAGAAGAAGAATAGCTGAAGCACTTTTTAAGGCCTCTAGTATACGCCAAGAACAAAACAAAACATAACAAAAAACGTTGTTTGCCAGGAAGGATCATTCGCCCTTCAAGTCTAGCAATCGCCATCGCGCCCATGCGACGAAGCATGACACCCACGGCAGCACAAGGGTGATGTTTATTTTATCGCTTCACCCTTCTTTTGCGAGCTAATTCAAGCCCAAATGAAATGTTCCGGTTCAAAGGAGCCAAATACAAATTTTACTCATGAATACGCACAATCGTGGACTATGTAGATTAGGGAACAGGAACACATTGGCAAAAAATCGTTGGCGCGCAGGCTCTGCTATATGTTGTCCGCAGGAAAAAAAAAGTCTTCTTCTCAGTTTAAGTTAGAGTATGATTGGTCCTTTTTGGGGAAAAAAACACCACAAGTATGCTCTCGCTGGGAAGCGGGAAAATGTCGCTGTGCTGTTCCTTCCGCAGTTTTCTCACTACAAAACAGGCCGCACTTGTTGTGTTCTTTTCGTAGTATTCGTGACATTTTCAACGCATTCGCTCACAGACACTAGAATTCTCACCATCAAGGCATGCACGACAAATTCTACATGTGCACACGGTGAAGCGACACGAGCAGACGAGTGAAAGGGTGGTATAGAGGAAATCAGAGCGAAAGCGAAGGCTGTGGAAGAAATAAAGCCACTAAGTAAACGTATAGACTTTTAAAAAAGGAAATATCTAGGGGCACATAATATTTCTGCACATCACTGCATAACTTTACATTATTGAGGCGTAAATTTGAAAGGTAAAGCGACATAGGCAAAGTTTGCTGAATTTCCTCTTGCTACCATAAGCATGGCGATGTTTTACTTCCAATACCGCAACTAGCTAAGTGTGCGGGGCCTGGGATGAGTGAAATTCACTTCTTCGCACGTTCACATGTGCGTCGGCGGGGTCATATTTTATCTTTCTGAGCAGCGCTCTGCACGTGGCACCTATCACACTGCGTTTACTGTGCGTACGTAGTTTTCGGTACATTGAAACCTAGAAAACTACAAAAAATACCCAGATATATTTCGGGTAATCCCGCATGTCCGTGATATATACAAAGCACACGATCAACACAATCCGTTTGCAGCACAACACAGCTGTATTGTAAACAGGTGATATCTATATATGCTGACAGGGCAACATTTCTTTGGCATTATCTTAATCCCCATTAGTCTATGTATACTATGAGAGCGTTCATCCTTAATCAGATAGAATAAAAGATTAGGGTTTGAACTATGTTGCCCTACAGGTCTAAACAAGGCTCTTCAAAATACAGTGAATATGGTTTGCTCTATAGCTATAAACCGATCTAGGATGTGAAACACTTTGTGAATGGGACCCTGATTCTGCGGCGTATGAAGAATAAATGAGCAACGATATAATTGAGGAAATATGCCATACAACACGCGTAGGTGACCAAACGATCCTGAGAAAAAAAAAAGCACGAACTTTTCGAAAACATCATAAGCGTCGTATGTGTGGAAATACGGTGATTCGTCGGGGTCCTAAGTATGTAGGTTACTTGAAAGTGTCGGGACAAAATAAGCCTCTTGAAGAATAATATTTTTCTCTATATGCGACACTGGCTTGCAATAGTTTCTGATGTATATACAGATACAGGAACAAGACTGTCGCAAAAGTGTTATATCTGTTTTAGATCAAAGCAAATTCACGGCTTTCTTTCAGTGAGTAATGGAGTCACTAGACGGTGATTAGTGAGTCACTACATCAGGTAGTATATGCCTTTTGTCTGTCATTGAAAAAATCGTTCGAAAAATTACGGCGGCAACGTATTTTGCACTTGCACAATTCGTATCGTACATACACTTCCAAAGGCACTTACAGCAGTGCCAAATACACAAGTATTCCTCTATGCCGGACGTTACGCTTCCAACAGGATGTGTTTCCAGCCCGCGTACTTGCCGGTCCATAGGTTGTGACAATGCCTCTTTTTTTTTCGGGAAGAAAATCACCCGTAGCGTGAGCACATTGCGGAAATGACCGGCTGTCTTTGTCGTTCGCCCGACGACGGCGCACGATAAGGTCGAACAAAATGCCCTTTAACCGGAGGCGATCTCGCAAATTATTCCTTAACGACGTCCGCGGTTTGCAGCGCGACGATCGGAAATTTATGTACAGAGGCGCGGCGGGCTTTCGTGTACAAAGAAGGCTATGAAGTGTCCAGAAAGGAAAATGGATGGCCGGGCCTTAGCGGTGTTTGGCTTTCAACACGTCTTGTCCATCAACGGTCGCGCATCGAAACGGCGGCCGGCATCGGGGTCCCGCTGCGAGTGGCTCGATAATGCATCCTGAAGGAGGTGGCGGCGTACTCAGCGCCCCCTACGGGCGGACAACAAAAGCCACCTGCTCCTCCGTGTGTCCGAGGTGTCCCGGCGAGGACGGCGCCGCCAGCACTGGCCGCGCGCGTGGCTCTTCACTTATGCAAATCCGAGAGAGTCCCCCAATCGTAACACTTGATCAAGGCATCACGAAACCGCCATTTCTTGCCCGCGCTAATAGCCGCGCCGTGAGCACTGCTCTTCCAGCCGGGGAGGACTCCCAGATGGAAGAAAGCGTCGCCCTCCAGCTTCGCTACGGCGCGTTACGGTTTAATGGCCAGATGAGGCGCTAATAAAGCCTCCGCTCGAGCCTGCCACCGAGAAGCGACGCCACCAAGGACGGGACGGCGCCGCGGCGGTATCCACGCTACGTGCCGACGCCTTCACATAAGCTCCGTCGCGCACTGCGAGGTTTCGCTGTGTTCGGGAGTTCGTGTATGTATAGGCCAAGCCGGTGTCAGCACGAGTTGCCTTTTAAAGACGATAGTCTTTCTTGGGGACCTTCGACGGTAAAAGTTTGGTCTGTCTGTCTGTCTGTCTGTCTGTCTGTCTGTCTGTCTGTCTGTCTGTCTGTCTGTCTGTCTGTCTGTCTGTCTGTCTGAACATTTGTCTGTTTGTTCGCCTTAACGATACTCCAAACGGCACCAAACGGCCAACTCCATCCGCAGTGCCCACCAATATTGTTTAAGGTTTAGCGCTCATAGTGGTGCGATTGTCAATTAATGAAGCAAATATTGCGCATATCTGAAGCGCCACAACAACGCTTCGATGTTTTATATGTCTGCCTTTATACTAGTAGAGGCACACACAAGTAACTCTAAGGAATGCGTTCAATCGCACTGCGCTGACACTGTGCAACGCGATGCTCAAAAAGGTGTTTCCAACGCTTTGCTACGACGTCACTGTGGTGGCACCTGCCCGTCGCTTTGAATTCTACACCTTATCATCTCCGAGACTGGCGCGCATCTTTCTCCGCGGTCGCGCACGCCTTCGTTTTCGAAGATAACTGCTAGATGGCGCTCGTGTCTAACGTGCCTAGATGCGCGTGTTCGCCTCCGCTACACGCTCGAGGCGCTCTATAGCGCAGCGCCTTCAGGATGCCATTCACCGATTTTCTTGCGCAGAACATCAAATAAACGTTTTGTTCCCTCTCTCCAGACGCAAGACTATCGTCTTTCAACGACATTTACAGTGTAACATGTAGATTCGGGCCAATTTTTTTACGGGATATTCACATGGGGGACAAATCTTCGGGAGACAAAGGCAGAACGTAGTGACGTCAGTTAGCGGGTACAATTCCCTACAAGTACCTCGCTCACAAGAGCGAGGTGAACGGAGGGGGAGACCAGTGTTACCAGACCACTCTGGTGGCTTGTACCGCTCTCTTCACCAGCTGGCTAACGACGAAACCACCAGCGCGCTGCCGCTCTCTGTCGGAGCAAACGCAACAATAGGTCCTGATGTGGTCAAACACCTGCCCGAAATTCCATTATATCCCCCACCGCGGGGGGATAGTTTGTCCTGCTAGTCAAAACAACCCCGTCTACCTCGAGGATACGAGGGAGGTGGCGCCTTCTCACTAATCCGTGACGCCGTTCTAACGTGACCCGCAATAGTCGCTTCTCCCACGAGGATGTCTCAGCAGCAATCCTATACACTGTGTTATCAAATTAAATAGACCATTTTCCTCATTGTAAAGCTAGCTTTCCAGCTGTCCAGTTAGCCCATTTAATGACAGCTGGTCAGTATACTGTAAACAGCGCGTTCAAGCGCAGTTTGGTTGCCCTGTGACACCGAAAGTGTACCTTCAGCTCTCTTCACAGAAACACGCATAATTGGCAAGACGTATAACTAGGAACTTTACACATGTAAAAATTCTAACAAAAACGCCCCATACTCAGCTCGGTCAATTACCTCCAGTACTTTAACTGTTCCAAAATCACGCACAAATTATGGATTATTTACATTCACACACACCACATCACACCTTCGTAACAAACTACCCCCAGCCCTAACAAGAACGCCAGTATTTTACCTGTTACAAAACTGACTTGCAATGTTTAATGCTCTTTTCACTTGTTTGAATGGAATAACCCATTCTAACATCATTATACTAATTTCTTGCGCGCTCTAGTTTTTGCATACCTGAACGTGACATAAGGGCCCCCTTAAGAACTCCTCTGCGAGTTATGAGGCTCATGCCTTTATAACAAAATTAATGTATGCATCTCCTTGTGAACAATAATAAATGAAATTGAATTGAGGGACGATAGGCACTACCATTCCTTGGGCGAATTTGCACCGTAGGGAAGCGCATTTTTTTTGTAATGAAATGTTCTCTAACACTCCTATCCAGCGTTGTCATTGGGTGACTTTAAGGGTAAACCAGACCTGAAGCTATCGGTAGCGAAAAGTCTATCGGTATCCAAAAAGAATAACCGGTAGCCAAAAGGATTCACTCGATAAGCTCCAATTTTCAACTTAGTGAGGCTTTTCAACGTTCAAATCACGCTTTCCAAGCTGACAATCATCAATCAAAAGAAGCGCACCTCCACGAGAGACAGAAACTTTGCAAAGTATGTTTGCGCGTATTAAAACAAGTTTTGATGTTGCAATACAATGTTTTGTATTCAAGTATTTGTGCTTGTGTGTATATGTTCTTGCGCCTTCAAACCTTCCGGACATCCAAAATACACTTCATGTGTTCACGTGTGTTCGTTTTTAGATATTATTGCATAAAACATTTAGAAGTATTAGGAACAACAACAACAACAACAGCAATAATAATAATAATAATAATAATAATAATAATAATAATAATAATAATAATAATAATAATAATTTTGAATGGAACGTTGGCGTTCCTTCGTTGCTCCAAAAAGGAACAATATGTTTCAAGAACGCCGTTGCGTACAACGTCGTTGGAACCATTTTCCTTGTTGAGGTGGCCGATGTTGGCGGCGGTGATTGTCGTGCTGGTGCATCCGACGAAGGGGTCGAGAAATGGTCCTGCCACGTCGTGTCTGCGCGATCATATGACAGGCGCAGCGTCTTGCTTGACATTAGCCCCACACCTTCAAAGTTCAGGTTGAGCGGCTAGATCGTTTTCGTGCGTCCGCGTTTTGTTCTCATTTCTTTTTTTTTTTCTTTCTCTCTTTCAACCCCCTATTCTCCAACCCCAGTACAGGGTAGTATACCGGATCATAGCGTCTGGTTAACCTTCAAGCCTTCCTCTTTTCTCTCTTTCTATTTCTTCCAAGGTCAGGGCACTTGTTGATTGCCTTCTGGGGTGGTTGTACAGGAAAGCTGACACGAGAGCTTTAAACCAGTGGCATGCTCAGAATCCGATGTTATCCATGCATTTTTACCAACTTGCCGTACTAGTCACACTCGTAAATCAGGCGCGCATGGGCGCTGCAAAATATAGAGAAAGAAAGAAAAAAGAAGTGCATAGATTGTAGCGCACACCCCATGAACAAGTGGACGGAAGAGGGGCGTTATTACGAAAGTGTTCCAGCCAGACCTGAATCGACCATTAGTGACTCTTCTTGCGGTGCATTTTCCTGGCCTTGCTCTTTCGTCTGTATGTAATGTAAACCCAACGCAAAGCAAAAAAAAACATAAATAAATAAATAGCAACGTAAATGAAGATATCACGTTATCTAAAAACTCAAATGACACCAGACGGGTCAAACAGCCCAACAGGTTAGAGATTGAGTTCAAAGAATATATGCTTGATATGGCAAGACGAAGACGCAAAGTACCAAGCCACTAAGTTTTTTTAAAATATCCGTGACCCTTTGTGTTCCGTGACCCTTTAAATCTCCTTGACCCTTTAAATCTCCATGACCCTTTGTGCAAGAGCCTCCAGCTAATTTGTCACCCTATTGAAGGTGTTACGATAACGCATTTCTCTTTTTTATGTCAAAAAACAAAACAAAACAAGCTATTATCGTAACGTGTGCATCGTTTACTTCACCGTCCATGGCGTGGCAGTTCGGCATATGAAAGTGAAAGTGTGGCCGGGAGAGAACAAAAACGTGCGTCCTCATGAACCCGAGTATGGGGGAAGCGGGTGGGTTAGCGACATGCGTCTCGTGCCGTCACCGCGCGCCTTGTATACTTCAAACACCCAGCCCCGCATAAAAGAAACTGAGGAATCCTCTCGCGCAATACCTCTTTTCATCCGCTCACCGTTGGCATACGCGTGTCACTTTTTTCCGCACGTCGTCCATTCACTCACGCTCCGCCGCCAGCCCTGAATAGCGAAGGTCCGCGCTTCCACAATGGCTGCGAAATCTGGACCGAGGTGTGTGTTTTCTGGCGCGTTGTCGTCGTCCCCGCTGGGCGGCGTTGCGCAGCCGGCGTCGCCGCCTTCCGGGACAAAAGAGGTGGCGAAAGGGCCCTGCGCGTGGGTGCGACATTCCGCCGGCCTGATGTCTCTCCGGCGCTTCGCTCTTGAAAACCATTAGGGCCCCTCCGCTCGGATGGCGGCCACGGGTCTGTCATTACAGCCCCATCCCGGAGAAGGACCGGCTCTCCTTCCACGACGCCGCAGTGGCTTGCAGGATGCGCGCAATTGAAGCAACCCGGCTCTTATCGACTCCTTTTCCCAACGACGAGAACGGTCCTCCCGTTCGCTACTCGATCGCATCGTCTCGATTGCCCCGCGGGGCTATACCGTATAGTGAGAGCGGCGACAAACATGCTCTCCGGGGAAAAAGTCGATCCTCCTCTTCTTCCGTCCTCGAACCCGTCATGATCCCATGCATCTTTTGTCGTTGCCACCGGCTTAGATGACACGCCGATGTAATCAAGCACTTTGAGATAAAGGTGTGTTAAGCAATAATTGAATAAATAAATAATGTCACTCCAGAGCTCTCCCAGCGGATCTGCTATACACTGGTCTCAAGGCAGGCATGGGGTATGATGTATGCCTTAAAGAAATCTGCCTTCAAGGTAAGCAGTCTTGCATGTTCTAACAGGCACACTGAAACATGACAGTGCTCCCAGCGCAGTACATTATCTTATCACACATAATTTACACGAGTCTGATTGGAGGTCAGTAGAGAATGCTACACAGTTGGTATACTAAGGACGCAAATGAAAAGCTGTTTCTTTTAACAAGAAAGCATTCTATGCCGTGGTCCACTAAGACGTCATGTATTTCCGTCACGGAAACGACGTCGAAAAAAAATACGCACGATAAGAAACAAAAGAAAAAAAGTTCCGTCAACGGAAGACGCACGTGCGCCCTTTCGCTCCGCGTCATCACAGGCCGGGCACGCTATCCACTGCGCCACGGCTACAATCTTGAAGGTCTGCAGATGCGCCTTTTATATCCAACACTGGGCTTTTCAAGGTGGTCTAGTTAAAGTGAATTAATGCATCATCAACGCGACGTCCTCGATTAGTTCAGCGCGTCCGTCCCATTCGGTGCGTTTCCAATAGAAGAATTGCAATTTTGTCGATGCATTAAGCAATGCCAGGTAGTAACATAACCCTTAGCGCCACCTCGCACATAGCATCCAGCCATGCAAAAGATAGCATACAAAAGATGGCTCTGCGTCACCTCGCTGAAACTCGGCGTTCTCCACTTGCGCTCGCCCCGCTAAATATCACGGCCGGCCAACTGCGTATACTATAGACACGACGCGCTTTGCGTTTCTCTCTAGTCAGGCAGGCGCGCTGAATACTCAAACATGCCGCCAGTAGGCGGCCTTATAGCGCATGTTCGGCGTCCGTTCAGTGACAGGTCTACTGGCGGTCTCACCGTTGTGACTACTACAGCTCTACCACAAGTATATATATATGGCACTATGACCACAAGGGTTTTTAATTCATTCATCATGTGAGTAAGTCATCGTAAAGGAGATGTATCACTAAGCGTCAACATGGGTGCGTTCCCGTTAAATGGTGCTATAGCTTTCAAACATTAAGAGACACTGTGCCAGCTCATAATAATGTACAGTAAACATTCAACTACTTATGTAAGGACAAGTTTCACTTTCGTGTTTTGCCGAGGCGGAGGCATCAGCCATGATTTCTTCTGCTTCCATTCTTCGTGCATGCAAGCTCATCACGGCACCCGTTCGATATGTACCAACCTGCCAGCAAGAAGGTCTCATAGCAACGAGACAGGCATACGTCCGGCAGCAGACGCGAAAAGCAGATGCTGTTGATGAAGACGATCGCTGTTTTTACGTCTTTTGCGACAGCATTATAAGCTAGCTTTGGTGTGAGAGAAAGAACCGCCGAATTCGTTTCGATATGGTAGAGTTTTGTACTCACGTTTTTCTTTACTCCACTGTTGTTTTCCATCTTTCTTTCTCCTTAGATTTTTTTTTTTTGCTGGAGGGGGGGGGCTAGACACGAGACACAGAATTGAGCGCATCATGAACACGCTGGCTCCTGTTTCCAATGATGGGTTCTCGTATGAAATAGCATAATAAATAAAAGCTTGATTACGTGTAATCACTAGCCCCAGCTGCTATCTGTTATGTTTGAGTTTCATTTTTCGTAAGCCTTAGTCTATATGTGTAATACCATTCTTGTGGGGAAATTAAAAGGGTTGAAGTTTTCGCATCGCGAAGACTAACATTTACTCATTCGCGAGCGGAGAAATATTCAATATACGCTGCCCGTAGATATAATAATGATCGCATAAGTCAAACTTTATACCATTTTCCCGCAGCGCTGGTAAACATTCTTGTAATTGGCAGTCATGTTAACGAATAAGCAGCTTTCTTTGGTGAACTCGATAAGATTTTACTTTGCGGCTACACAGCACACTTTTTTCCCCCCGTAGTATTTCACGGAGTTGCTCAATCGAAAGTATTAACAGCGTTTACGGAAATAAGAGGGAAAATATCGTATCTATGTGAGGGGTCAGTTCAAGGAAAACGTCTGAATCAGATATTAGGCTCGCAAGAACAAGGTCAAGGTATAAAAATACGTATGTATATGTCTTAGGTGTGGCTTCTTAGGCAAAAGCACCACGTCGTGATGGGTCCACGTTAAATGCGTCACGATACGCAGCTTGTGCACGACGTGCGAGCTTTCAGAGAAATATCTGTTTTAAATTGAGCAATATCCATTAGGAAGACCGTACGAGCAAGCGAATACAAATTTCACGCAACATATCTTCGTGTTGGGAAACCGGACATATCACTGCTCGCTTCTTGCGCTGACACTTGTACTCTGAGCTCGCTTCTTGCGCTGACACTTGTACTTTTTCCTCGTGCCGTCCGATGTCATCCTTGCGTTTGCCCCCTGAATCGCTTGCCTGGCTTATACTTTTTTTTCCGCTCCTCATTTCACCGTCACTTTCCCGCTCGTGACGCCGGTATCGATTTGTCCTCGTGACTCAACGAAGAGGGCAGCGTTCACTGGCACGATTTTGTAAGACACGCCGGATTGCGACACGAGCTTGTTTTGACTACTGCTTTTCGCTCACGCTGAAAAGCGAAATCGCCGCCCCACGCGCCACCCAGCGTCAACCGGTTTGTCGCTGGATGGATGATTCCGGCGCTGTTCACGCAATCGTGGCGCGAAACGTGGGCGCACAACGCCATCTTTGAGCAAAGCGAGAAACGTGGACACCACAAAACCACGCATCCAGCACCACCGCTCTACGCTGGCTATCTGCTCCTTTGACGGCCCATCACGAAGCAACGCGGTCTGAATGTGTCTATTCCTGGGAGGCAGCACGGAGAGCCGATGATTAATATTCGGTCTGCTCAATTTGCGGCGATGATGTGCTAGTTTTATTTTCTCCGGTGATCCATCCTGCCGAGGGCAAGCAGCGTCAAAGGGATGGGCCAGCCCAGAGTGCATGAAAATCACCATGCTCGTGCATACGGCATCCATCATTGTTACGCGGTTTGCAAATCAGTCGGCGGCCGCCGCTTGTAACGGTCAGCCTCGGCCTCTCTCGTGGCGCGCAGACATTTCAGTGCATTTCGCAAACGACACACGGCCGAGTGGGGGGCCGTCCTTGCACTCGATTCAGTCACCGCTCGGCCGAGACACGCGTCGGGCGGCAGATAAGCGCGTCCCATACAAATGCAACAGCTACTCCAGCGGCTGCGGACGACTGCAACCGACCCGAATGCGCTGACCATCACTACTGGCAAAACGCGCCCACGTGTGCGTGCAGCGATGTCCGTCGATAGGCAACAAAGCCTCTCCCGACGGTCACGCCGGGGAGGAGGAGGTTCTCTTTGAGAAGTGAGTACATTGTTAAGGGCCGCCGAGAAATCTGACAGGCCGGGTGAGGGGCCGAGAGGGTACCGGGAGCACCGGTGCACGCCCCCCGTCAATCACGCCGCCGGCGGGGAGTGCGCGCTGCTGGTCTTCTTGCGCGCACGCACTCGCGAGCACTTCATCGCCGCCCATCGGGGTCGCGCCGCTTTGTGCTGCACTATCGGGACAATAGAGCGCCGATTCAATTACGGCGCTTAAACGGCACGCGTGGCCATCGGTGGCTGCGCCAGTGGCTCACTGGAAGCCTTCCTTTAAATGCGTCTTTGCCGCCGATCACAATACGGCAATTTCGCAGGTCTGCTCTGACACTTTGTTGCACGAGTGGTCAATGCTGTAGCTCCAATGCTATCGCTTAGGGACAGATTTTTTATTAATAGTAATATTATAGCAATATGCGGTTTGCGTGGCGTGTTCATGTTTTACGTAAGCGCATCTGTAAGGTCGTGTTTTCTACGAAATCCAACATATATTTGTAGGACTGTGAACCTTACATCCACAGATATGGTAGTGATCTAGGTGATGTATAGACGTAGTAGCCCCGTGTTTGACAAATGATGGCGCCTTGATGAGAGGTGTCCGAAACAACCGGACAACAGGTACGTTCTGCAAGGGATAGAGTGGAAGGCACACCTCGAACCGGAGGTTGGCCGACGTGGCATGGTCATGGCCTATAAACGTGGTTACGTGGACAAAGTGGAGCCACAGACTGACGGCGTTATCACAACGAAATCACGCATGCTAGTGTACTGGTGTTTGCACGTGAGCAAATAACGGGGGTGATATTCATTCACAAAATGCACGATTATTTCAGCTCCATTTTCATAACCCCAGTGCAGAGTAGCCACATGTATACGTGGGCAAGCTCCATGCCAACAATGTTGTCCACGTGATTCTCATGCAAATTCTGGCGCTCGGTAATGAGTGCAGTGGTGACATGAAAAATAAATGCCACCACGCATGACCACCATATGAAATGCTGAGGTGGCCTGCAGAGCATCCTCAGACTAGCGTCTTTCCGACAAGGAATCAATGAGACACCGTCGGAGATTGCCCGATGAATCTGGGGTTGGACTTGAACAGTTGTGGTGTGTAGAAAATCTCTCCACTCAGCCTGGCTTATAATGTCTCAGACACGAAAACGTGTCCGGTCTTTCGAAGTTTCTGTGCATGCAGGGACACTCACACAGTGTTCTCTGTACTGTGACGTAATGACGAAGGTGCAACTTGTGTTGCACCTTCGTCATTAGACAACACTTCAGAATGCCCCGCCGCGGTCACCTATAGTGGCTATGGTAAGGCTGCTGACCCGCAGGTCACGGGATCGAATCCGGGCTTCGGCGGCTGCATTTTCGATGGAGGCGAAAATACTGTAGGCCCGTGTGCTCAGGTTTGGGTGCACGTTAAAGAACCTCAGGTGGCCGAAATTTCTGGAGCCCTCCATTATGGCGCCTCTCATCATCATATGGTGGTTTTGAGACGTTAAACCCGACATATCAATCAATGAACACTTCGGAGTGCCTCGGTTATGAAATAGTAAAGATATGTATCAATATATTCTACACTCGCATACAAGCGAAGTTTGGTGGATAAAACGAATATTCTGTTGCGCACGCGTGCCTGCCTGCCTCCCGGCCTGCGTGCGTGCGTGCGTGCGTGTGTGTGTGTGTGTGTGTGTGTGTGTGTGTGTGTGTGTGTGTGTGTGTGTGTGTGTGTGTGTGTGTGTGTGTGTGTGTGTGTGTGTGTGTTTCAATCCTCAATGAGATAGTATATTCAGTCAATAAAAAACAGTAAATCTCACGTACAGTAGGAATTGATGATATGCGAAACACCAATGAGGAAGATTGAATTGTCACATTAAAATCAGCACAACGCTACAAGGCGGACGTAAATTGTGCCGTACATAACTTCCATGTCGTGATCATCACTTTTGCGCCTGGCATAATCCACTCACGTCACGTAACGCAAATTTTATGTGAAGCTAGCAAAACGGCCACGAGCGCATCATGGACCTGACATGTAGTAATCTTCTTAGATAACACGTATGTTATAATGTCCTGTTTGCACCAGTCTCATACCTTCGTCATCCATTCACGTCACGTAATACTGAATTTGGTGTATGTGAAGCTAGCAAAATGGCCATGAGCGCACTATGAGCATAGCATGTAGTCATGTTTTAGATGACAAGCATGTAATGATTATTATGTTTGCACCAGTTTTATGCCTTTGTCATTCATTCAGGTCACGTAATGCCAAATCTGGTAAATGTGAAGCTAGTTAAATGACCCCAAGTGCATTATGAGCATGGCATGTAATCTTGTTTTACAAGACACGCATGTCATGATTATCATGTTTGGACGTGTCATTTGCCTTCAACTTCCATTCACGTCAGGTAATACCAAATCTGGTATATGTGAAGCTAGTGAAATGACCGCAAGCGCATCCTAAGCGGGGCATTCAGTCAGGTTCTTACAAGACATGTCATGATATCCAGGTGAGGGCCTGTCACTTTGTGTTCGCCATGCAGCCATGTAATACCATACCAGTTTTGCGATATGTCATGTGAACGAAACCACCACAGGAGCAGCAAGACCGTGACATGAAAATTATGACGTTCATGGCATGCATGTCACGATTGTCATGTTATGATTTGTCACTTATGTTCGTCGTACAGTCAAGCTATGCCATACTAATTTTGGTATAAATTACATCATCCAAACGGCAGGACAGAAAGTGGCTAGATAGATAGATAGATAGATAGATAGATAGATAGATAGATAGATAGATAGATAGATAGATAGATAGATAGATAGATAGATAGATAGATAGATAGATAGATAGATAGATAGATAGATAGATAGATAGATAGATAGATAGATAGATAGATAGATAGATATCAACCTACGACATTTAGCTCTCCTGGCCGTTTCGATAACGAGATTTATACGAAAATGTATATGGCATAACATGACTGTATGACGAGCAAAAGTGACCAGTCATAAGATGAAAATCACGACATGTATGTCATGAATGTCATGATTTACATATGATGGTCTTGATGCTCTTGCGATGGTTTCGTTCACATGACGTATTGCAGGACTGGTAAGGTATGACATGACTGCATGGCGAACATAATTGACAGCCTCCAACGTGGAAATCATGACATGCATGTCGTGTAAGTCATGACTACACGCCATGCTCATGGTGCAGTCGTGGCCGTTTCGCTAGCTTCACATATACCAAATTTATTGTTATGTGACATGAATGGAGGATGAAGGTATAGGGCTGGTACAAACATGATAGTCATAACATTTGCGTCATGTAAGAACAGGACCACATACCACGCTCATGACGCGCTCGTGGCCATTTCGCTCGCTTCACATATAACATATTTGGTGTTACGCGACGTGATGGGACGACGAAGGTAAATGACACGTCCAAACATGATAATCATGACTGATATCAAACATGATGATCAAACATGACTGAATGTTATGCTCATAGTGTGCTCACGGCTTTTTCACTATCTTCACATATACCAAATTTGGTGTTACATGACGTGAATGGAAGACGAAGGTATAGGACTGGTGCAAACATGATAACGTTGATATGCGTGTTATGTAAAACATGACCAGATGCCACGCTCATAGCACACACGTGGCCGTTTCGCTAGCTTCACATATAACAAATGCGGCATTACATGACTATCTGACGGAATTGGACGACGAAGATAATTGCCACGTCCAAACGTGATAATCATGACATACGTGTTATGTGAAACATGACTGAATGCTAGGCTCATAGTGTGCTCACGGCTTTTTCGCTATCTTCACATATACCAAGTTCTGTCTTACGTGACGTGAATGGAGGACGAAGGTATAGAACTGGTGCAAACATGATAATGATGATATGCGTGTTATGTAAAACATGACTAGATGCCACGCTCATAGCACACACGTGGCCGTTTCGCTAGCTTCACATATAACCAATGTGGTATTACGTGACGGAATTGGCCGACGAAGATAAATGACACGTGCAAACGTGATAATCATGACACGCGTGTTATGTGAATCATGACTGAATGCTATGCTCATAGTGTGCTCGCGGCCTTTTCGCTAGCTTCACATATAACGAATTTGGTATTACGTTACGTCAATGGACGACGAACACAAATTCCAGGCGCAAACATGATTATCATGACAAGGAAGCCATGTACGGCATAATTTACGTCCGCCTTGTAATGTTGTGCTCATTTTAATGTGACATATCAACCTTCCTCATTCGTGCTTCGCATATCGACGACTGCCACTGTACGCGGGATCTGCTTCTTTTTTTTGCCTTCTGAATCGGCATGAAAGACAGTGTTGCTTGCGATCATTGAGGCAACGATGAAACGATAGAGCACATTCTGTGCCACTGCCATCGCTACAGCATGCACAGACTTTCGCTAGCTCCGTTATCCCGCCTTGACGACAGACCCAGGTCCGAACAGTCAGTGCTCCAAAACCGACACTATCCGTCTTCGCACAGAAAGTCAGACAAGGCCATATAGAACTATTTGCGTGATAGTGGCCTACTGAACAGACTATATCATCCTTGCTCTTTTTTTTTTTCACGCGACTGCTTTTCTTTTCGCTTTCGTTCTCGTCTATCTTTGCCCTTTCTCCCTTAGTACAGGATAGCAAACGGTATGCTACAATTCCGGTTGACCTCCCTGCCTTTCTCTCAATTTATTTTCTCGCCCTTTCTCATTTTGAACATTGCCACGGCATTAGAGCGCCGTTATTCTCCCGGTGTAGAGCGAGGCAAATCGCTTTCGCCAGTCGCAGTCACGTCCAGCGGTCGAGCATTAATTCGTGGTGCGCGATGCATGTCGGCGAATGCCGTGCGTGAAAGCGCCGGCTTCCTGCGTCGAATCTCGCAGGCGCATCACGCCCGCCTGTCGAGGGGCGAGGGCCCAAGGCTGGAGCCGTGCGCGCGCCCATGCCTGGGTGGGTCTGCGGCTGAGAGCACGAGCGTGGGCGTGCAGCGCGGCGTGCCAGCCTTGAGCGGTGGTGGCCTTCCTCGATCCCCTCGTTTGCCACGCGATCTTGGCCACGCTCGCGCTTCTCAGGCACGCAATAGCCAAATCAAGGCCTGCACTGCACGTCTCGCTGACGAATCCGCGTTCGCAACGTCGAAGCACATGCTTCGGAATCTCTCTCTCAGGGCTCAATCTCGCGCTCGCTGAGCTCTGCACGCGAAAGCGACCAAACATTTCGGCGCGAGAGATCGTGAGCATATACACACTAATCCTGGTCCATCTACCATGGCATCACCCAATGCCCAAACACTAACAGCAGTTTTATCCAAAAATCTCACCAGGGAAGAATTAAGAGCAAGTTATTATCATACAGTACAGGAATGAACCTCAAGACTCAAGTATGCATTCCAGCAATTAGGTGCTTAGACAAACAAGAAGGGCGAGGTAAATGTCGTCTACGGAACTCAGCAATTACAGATGCACCGCAGTACGAGATGATCCAAATATAAAAGCCGTTCAAACCAAAATACGGCTTTTAAGTTGGATAATTGCATAGTTGAAGCTTTTTGCACGTAAACTTTTGTACGATTGAGTGACGACATCAACTAATTGGAAGAAACAACCAAACAAATTGAGCAATTAAACCAAGAAAGTATAGCGATAGGCCTCAAAAGTAATATGATGAAGACGAACATCATCTTGAATGGCCTGGCGAACCAGAGAGAAGTTAAGATCGACCACCATACAATGGAGTGTATACAAGGATATATAAGTGAACAGTGGCCCGCGGAAGGTAGAAAATATTACTTTGCAATAGGTGGAGAGACGCTGGAAGTTGTAAAGGAATATGTCTACTTAGGACAGGTGGCCGAACCATGAGACTGAAATAACTAGAAGAATAAAGATGGGGTTCATCGCATTCGGCAAGCATTCTAAAATCACGAATGGTAATCTGCCACATAAAACTCAAGAGGAAGATATATAACAGCTGCATCTTGCGGGTACTTACATACGGAGCAGAAACCTGGAGGCGTACAAAGAAGGTTCCGCTTGAATTGAGGACGGCGCAGCAAGCGATGGAAAGGAAAATGATAGCTGTAACCTTAGGAGACAACAAGAGAGCAGAGTGAATCAGGGAAAAAACCGGGGTTAAGGATATCATAGTTGAAATGAAGAATAAATGGACAAATGCCGGGCACGTAGCACGCAGGCAGGATGACCACTGGTCATTAAGGGTAACTGACTGGATCCCATAGAAAAGACAAACGCACGAAGGGTAGACAGAAAGTTAGGTGGGCCGATGAGATTAAATAGTTCAACGGTGAGACGTGACAGCAGGAAGCACAAGACCGGTTCGATTGGCGGATCATTGGAGAGGCCTTTGCCCTGCAGTGGGCGTAGTCAGGACGACGATGATGATGATGATGATGATGATGATGATGATGATGATGATGATGATGATGACTCACGGGAGAGCTTAATCACAAAAAAGACATTCACCGAAGAACATGAAAGGGCTGGAGCGGCTTCGGCAGACAGTCCCAAATAATATAAGGAAACCTGCCTCCATCATTAAAGCAGATTTCTTAAAAGGGAGGAAACGAAAAACGATCTCTATTCTCTCCAGCACAATATTTTAAGTCACAAGCTTGAAATCGCAGCTTTCCGTTCTTCATGAATTGTATCTGTTCTCTACCTTTTCTAGACCTGTACTGAACTTTTAGATGGCTGATCTTTTTTAGGCGCTGAGGAGGGGGGAACCGAATGAGGAGAAATGAATAGCTATGAGGAGAAATGGAAAAGCTAATACGTCGAATGGTATGTTCATAGGAAGGTCCGTTTTCCCCACAAGGCAACCTCTTTACCAGGGGCTCGAGCATAATGAGAAACAAAATGGTAACCATATTTCTATCACATGAAAAGGAAGAGTGGTCGTAATCGTGTTTTGTTATGTGAAAGTCCTAATTCGCATTACTATTAGTGCAGAACAAAGGAAGTTTCATGTGATATCACAGCCAAATGTCCATGATTTCTCACCTTGTCGACCCCCCTCCATCCCACTCTATATTCATTTACAGTTGTCGTTTGGTTGTCATTGTCTTGCCTATTTAGAAACGACAGAGTACGGGGATGCGAATATGCGAAAATTTCGAATAACAAATCTAACAGCGTTCTATTCCAATTGAATAAAACGCTATTTGATTGGTTATTTGAATGGCAGAGTAAATAGTCGAAATATCCAACATCATTCGAATGGCCTTTGAGCAATGACAAAAAAAAATGCGCAAAGGACGAGAGAATAGCAAGGGTAGCTTTTCTTGTTTTTACCATCATCCAATTAGCCAGACGCATGTGAACTTGTACGGCACTAACAACAGCGCATGGATCACAGAATGAAGGCATTGTGGAACGCCGAAAACACATCCAGCAATACATTATGCGCGTTGTTCTCTGTATGTTCACTCTAATCAGACAAGAGAAATCGAAGAAACGTGGACTTATATAATCATGTGAAGGAATGTATATATGCCGTTTCGCTCATGCGCCGAGATCATGAGGTGCTGAAAAGAGTATATATTCTGTTTTATTATTGAATAAAGTTCACTTGTTAGTCTGCGCTGGTCCTTGTGTTCCTTTTCGTCTAGTGTCCTCGTCAGTGGGCGCTAGAGTTCCAGTATGCAGCAAAAGCAACTAGCCTGCCTTTCTGTATTATTGTGATAAAGTTGTTGACGCCTGAACGCGTATATATAGACACACGTATGTAAAAGTGGTTCTTTTGACCTTCTTACCAAGCCCAACAATTGAGAATATGATACACTGACCGTCTTTCCTTCTGCTATATATAGCTATACTTTGTAATGAATTTTTAATAACTGCTGCAGTAGGGTCTTCAGTGCGCTTCAAATGAAATATGAATTGATCATTGTTCCCTTGCGCTTCCTTCCCTGTAGCCAAGCTGGATCTTTTATGGTTGACCTCTCATGCCTTGTTGTAATCCCGGCTGCGGCGGCTGCATTATCGATGGAGGCGAAAATGCTGTAGGCCCGTGTGCTCAGATTTGGGTGCACGTTAAAGAACCCCAGCAGGTCGAAATTTCCGGAGTCCTCCACTTCGGCGTCTTTCATAATCATATCGTGGTTTTGGGACGCTAAACCCCACGTATCAATCAATCAATCTATCTCATGCCTTGTATATATATAGGACTATTTAGGCTTCACCAAGTGATCATTTAAACTCTGCATAGTTCCCACGGCCAGTTTGTGCCCCGTACGTATACGTTGAATAAGGGAACCATGTGAACCCAGTGAGCAGAGTTCCCGGCTGACCATGCAGATTGTTAACTTAGTTAATTTCTTTATTAGACAGACCTGCGAAATCGCTTGAAGTACCGCCGGTGTGATGGAGCACCACAAGATACAAGCGTTTTCCTGCAACATTAAGAAGAAAAAGTGCTTTTGTTGTTAATATGTGAAGACACGTAGTATATTACACTTCTTCCTTTTTTTCCTTTTCCTCCCTTTCTTTTCGGAATTTTTTTTCCCACCGACGTCAGAAATTTTTAATGCTGCTTGCCGATGGTGCATTCACTTAACTAGTTGTTTTAACAGAGTGGTTTAATCGCTGTCTCTGTTTTAGTCATTGAATGAGTCGTACTGAACAATGACATTATAGAGGATCATTGCGTAGAAGCGCTGCAAAAACGTGCAGTTATTCAGTCGAATAACGTTCGTCTGATGCGAACCTGCTGCATATTTTGTCCGACGTGCATCCCGCCGTGGACGCTGTCGTTGTGCTCCGGTGCATGGTCTCTCATAGAGTAGATCATGCTACGCCGGGTACTTAATACACACGATCGGCGTCGATGGCAGCGCTATAACTCTTGTCAATAGCAGTGCCAGAGTGGACGCTTATCGGCTACGAATCATGGTTGTGTTGGCGGGGTTAATATGCCGAGCAACGTAAGCCGAAATTACGATGCGTAATTGAGCGTGCCATAAATCTTTCGCGGCTGTGTGCAGCGGCGCCGCGTCGGCCGTATCATTAGCGCCATATTGTCGCAGCAGCTAAAGCCCACACTACACGAGCGTCGATATATAGGCGTCGCTGTCGTTATCATTTATCGTTCGCGTGGTGGATGTGTGCTTACCGCGGGGCCATCGGCACCACGAGGAACGTTGCTGCATGAGGAAGTTCACTTTAAGCGCATAACCGCCTAATGTATATATCATCCATGTGCTTCTAGTGAATAACGTATTGCGCACGTCTGATTTCCTGACGTCGTTATCTCTCCCTATTTCTATGTCGCTTGAATATAAAGACTAAAAAATATTTGTTATATTGTAAAGCTATGCAGTAGACTCTGGCTCCGTATTCACAGTGAGAGGAACAAAGGGTCAGATTTTGGTAAAAGCTTCATCTTTTTTTTAAATTCTTGCCACGTTTTTCTATTCGCGGTACTGTCGATCAATCGGCAAGAAGGATGATAGGATGAGACTCGAGTAGAACGAACCATCACCAAATATATGCACTCTGTGTAAAGATGAATAAGGATGTGCCCATACACACACACCATCTTGTCAGTTCAGAGATCAGTTCATGAGGCATTTATGAAAATGAAATAGGAGCTAGAACAGCAATCAGCGTATAGGTGGGGGCAACCATCTTGGCCTGTTAAGCCGATGTTTTCTTGTTATTATATATCCCGACCATTTCACGCCATTTTCAGCATTTTCAACCATTTCCACGCGCATGCCATGCGCCTATCGTAACAATGTTCATTTAGTTGTTAAAGATGCAAAACATAAAAGTTAAGAGCCCAATATGAAGGCACAAAAAGCCAAAACTGTGCGCACGGTTACCCTTCCTAGTGTCGTGGATACTGCGCCCCGCCCCTTTCTTTGGTGACTAGGGGAGGCAACCGTCTACCAGCCTCCTCCCCCCCCCCCCCCTGCGTACACACGCCTATGACTTAAACCCATCCGTAAAATAGTCTATAGGGATTCTTGAGAATGAATTCAAGTCAACGATTATGTAACGATACTATTCTAATTCTACCCCAGTGCAAGGTAACATACCGGTCCTTCTATACTGGTTAACATCACTGCCTTTTATTGCTCTCCTGTTCCTTCCTATTCTAATTCTTCCGCGTCACTCGTAAGGGAGTAACGCTTCCTAAAAAAGAGTAGCTTCTACTATAGCGGGTATTTGGGGACCACCACAGCTCAGGGTTTAAACGACTGATGAGGGGTTTCACTACGCTGCTTGTTTTCCTACGTTTGACGGACGAGGAAGGTAAAACATGGATGCGTGATTATAGAGCGGAGTTTCATCCACCTCATCACCAAAATCGAACTCTGGAATAGAATCCAAAGGAGGCACATTACACCGGCCCATGCTAACAATGACCCACAACTTTAGTGGTGACTCGGGAACATGCCACGTGCGCAACGTTTGAAGTGGCCCCAGCTGCGAACGACAGCGTTTAATTTCCAATACAGAGAGTTGCGCTGAAACTCGTTGCTGCACCTCGATCGCCCGCTTTGCCGGCTGAGAATTGCCAACTCGGCGTGCCAGCTTTGTTTCCTTGCCGTCGGAGTAGTCCTCTTGTTTGTGCGACCGGCGCGGTTATGAATGAGTCGTGTCCTTTCGCCCTCGCCCCTTTCCCGGCGCATTCGTCATGTCCTGCATATAGAGGAGCGGTCCGCGTGCGCGTCTTAATGATGTAACGGCCGGCACGCATCTGAGGAGAAAGCCAATGAGGCTAGCGATGCGAGGGCAGGCACATAATATTGGTTTCCGGCGCTGCAGGATCGCCCATGCAGGCAGCCCTCTCCCCGTCGTCGCGAGCGTCACGGTCGTTCCGCTCACCGTCTGCGGGGCGCAAACTTTCGTGCTGCCTGAGCACGTGTCGCAAAACAAAGTATTTTCCGCTTCTATTCCGACGAGCTCTTCCATGCACCCGCGCCGCCGATGCACCGCTGCGCGCGCCCATCTGAAGGGGAGAAGACAAAAGGCGCCCCTCGGTGGAGGAGCGAGAGAGCGGACAGTGAAATTAGGGCCAAGGTGAAACCGTGATTGTGGTCGGAACGCGCGTGTTGCCTCTTCCTGCCCTGGATTCGAGAAGCGGGGCTCCGTTTCTGCGTGCCTCCACGGCGCTCGCTCTCTCCGGGAACCCTTTCGCCAGCGCTCGACGAAGGCTTCCAGCGACCCTTCCTGTTATTTCGCTGCTCATGTTTTGCGTCTTCCGTATTCCTCGTCGTAACTTGGGTCGAATATGAAAATGAGGGCGCCGAGCCTAGCTTTTTGAGAAGCGGGAATATATGCCAGGCAGGAAGCCAATTTCGAACCGAGTCGTGTTGCCTCTGTAGAGTTCCTTGAAACGTTCTTTCTTGCGTACTGATTTCTTTTTTTCTTCTTCCTTGATTCCTCTCTCTCTGTCTCTTGTGTCACTAATATTTCTCGCGATTCCGTTTTATTCAAGGTACTCCAAGCTCGTGAGTGATTCCAAAAGGATACGTTTCCTCGAGATATTCGGAGAAAGTAAATATGAGGAACGATGACGAAGTGATTAAGATGTTTGCGTCTCACACCAGGGAGTCTTTCTAGACCATGGTATCCTTGAAAATTGCCGCTTGTCTTTCTCTAGTTTTCTTTATCATTTCGTCCGTAATAACAGTTTGTCTTGTCAGTGATGGATGCGAGACGGAGAGGCACGATTCACAGCTACATAGCGCTCCCTCTACCATTTTCACCCTTGCTGATTTCGAAATTTTTGTTCCACCGTGGATTTCGTAGCGTTAAATGCTAATCAGGGTTTATTTTTTGACGATATTGGTTCAAATGCAATAAACAGAAGTGTGGATTAGGGCTTTTTTTTCTGAATTGTATTGAGTTAATTGTTTACCATCTCGCTTCGCCAGGAGACGCGGGTGAGCCGTGTTTTAAAAGCAGCAGCGGACGATAGCAAACCTGTTTTCGTTTCACGGCCACTTGAGATTACAGGCGCCCCCTGGCGTCTCGTCATGAGCGATGTCGCCAAGTTGAAAAAGGAGGGCACCTTCGGCGAGCGCCGTGACGAGCCAGAAAGAGGGTTGCGCCCAACAGCCGCACCGCGCCGTCCAAGGGCGCGCACGTCTTAGCCATGGCGATCTTCGAGCACGCGATGCTCGGCCCGTGGCAGGATCCGCCAAGTGTAAGTGCTCGGAGGCACTTCCTCCTGTCTAATTGCTGCTCGTGCGATGATCAAGACGTCCTCCCGCGCCAGCATTGGCGGCCGCCCTGCGTGGCAGGCGCCTTAACCCCAAACGATCGGCAAACGAGCGACCGAAAGGGAAAGGCTCGCGCGCCTTGTTCCACCCTTCATTGAAGAGGCCCAAGGTTGCGGGCATACATCCTGCGGCCGGCCATGGCAGCCGGTGATGTCACGCTCGCTGATAAGGACGCTCGGGTGGCGCTCGTCCAACGGCCTCCTGCCGGGCAGGCGTCCAGCAGGCCGCTTGAGGCCTTGCCCCGCTGCCCGGAAGCCGGAGGAAAGAAAAACGCCGCTCTGGGTCAACGGGCGCCCGTGCCAGCGGACGAAGACAAACAATGTGGCCATGTCGGTCGCCGCTTTCACTAGCAACATTGAAGGCACCCCGCGAATTGCGTCACCGGTGTGCGGGTGCCGGAAGGCACAGCTGGATGCGCCAGGCGCCATTGGCATGTTGCCCTGACCAGCCGCTTTTACTTGTATACATGGCGTCCCTCCAAGCACGTGCCATAGCGTCAGTTCGCTTTTCTCCCAGTGAAGTGTCAACCTTATTTACGTATTCACACCTCCTTGCAGGTAAAGGTTCACTGAGCGGTCTCATACAGAGCCCTATCGTCTGTGTTTCCAGCTCCCGTTATTTATACTGTGATGGTGTCTAAACTGAAGCACACTGAAAATCTCAGATACAGATGAGGGAAAAACAGGGAGGTCGACCGCAAGGGAAGCTTCTGGTTTGCAAACCCTCCATTGGGTAAGAAAGAACGTGGATAGCTCAGAAAGAAAGCTGAACGCAGGAATAGGGCAGTCATGTGGGAAAAAATGTGAAAGATTGTTCACCGAACGAGCAAGGAACGGGAGGGAGGACAACCAAAAATCGCGTCTTGCTGGCTACGCCTACAGCTGTAGTCTGTCTAAAAGGCTACTCCCATGCAAAGACTACGGCAGGGCCTTGACCGCCTTTTGTTTAGACAACTGATTATACGCTGGCATACGCAGGCACTCTGGGAATACCTTCACTAAATCATATTGATGGTGCCTGTGGCACCTTTAATATGATTATGAGGCCCGTCATAGTGAGAGACTCCAGGTTAATTTTTACCACCCGATGTTCTTTAACGAGCACCTATATACCTAAGCGCACGGGTGTCCATGCATGTCGTCCTCACGTAAATGGGGCCGTCATGGTATAGAAACCACGTCATCGAGCATTTACCATCGTTAAAGCTGCTCAGCCATCCCGACGTGGGAAGGGAAAACCGAAAGCGAACTGCATGATGCCATTTGTCTCCATTCTCATTCGCGCTTTGAGTTAAGGGCATAAAAACGCGACTCTGAGTTTTTAATACCTGAGCTACATCCATGATGGGCCAAGAGTACTTCGCCTCAGGTATACCTGAGACGAAGTACTCTTGGCCGTCTGGATACTATTGTATCGAGACGGCGTTGAGTTGCTGCGGTGGACAATGCAGTAACTTACCCCTGCACGCGAAAATGAAGTGATATTTCCTGGCTTCACGTTTTCTAGAATATATTACCGATAAATATTGAATATTTTCTTCAATATGAAATATGAGTAATGATCACGTATTCGTTCAACAACAGAAAATATCAACTGCTAAGCAACGTAAATACTGAACTCTGTGAATGAACATTGAATGCTACCTACTCATACATTCGCAAGATAATTTGAAGCTCAAGGCAAAGCAGGACATCAACCCTGAACAGCTTCAAACATCAATAGAAAAATAAAAAAAATCAAGACAAACTTTCGCTTCGCTATAAAATTAAGTAGACGGAGTTTTCAGTGCTAATTTATTTTCGTTGTATTAGGCAGTGGGCGCAATGCTTAAGTATAGACGTCTACATCCTGACCCACATTCTGGCTAAGTTTATTATATGTGAGATGATGAGGAGAACAGAAAGAAGAAATGGTGCAAGCGCTAACGTGGTTTCGCGAATGACGCAGAGCGACAGCCGTTGGCTTCTCTTGGAGTATCGGAGGGAACAAGTAGTTCCCACCCAAAAGCTCATGAGTATTTGTGCATCAGTAACATAGGCACTGAAAGGAAGAAGTAGTTACGTAGGCAATCACAGAGCGGTCGAAAGTACCCTTAAACAGCCTGGAGTTATCCAAAGGAATTATGTGAGACAAACAGAGATGGTATACGACTGGTCGCAAATGATGGTGACAAGAAGTTCCATGGGGACTCCCGAGTGCGGCTAAATAAATCGTGGCAGAAAACCTTTACAATGAAGCAAGGGGCAGCTACCCTGCTACTGGAGTCCTGAATGGCTATTGAAGATACATCTGCGTAGAGGAGGGGGGGGGGGGGGGCGTCTTCGCTTTAATGTCTTGTTGCTCGGTGTTGCAGAGCGTTCTGACTGAGAGGGACTTAGAGGTAGAGAAAGTCAGAAAGAAGGTGAAGGGGGGGGGGGGGGTTGATGCCGTGAAACATTGCTCCCTTAGCAAAGAACCCTTGTTCACACGCTCATGCTGGCGAGCCCAAAAGCATGCAGGACGCATATTGGCAAAAATAGTTAACCATATGCCCACCACAAAAACAGTGCGGTCACGACTCACATACCCAACAATGGCGAAAATGTTCACTTATGAGGACCGCTGAGGTTCAAGGAAATTGACAATGACTTTATTTTCGCATCAATAGAGTTAATGATACGAAGGGGCGGGCGGAAAAAGCTGTCGTTCAGACAGCTTGACCAGGCCGCTGGCCGCTTAATTGGCGCTTAGCAGCAGTGATGCAGAAACAATAAACCAACATAATTCAGCATTATATAACCCCAGAAATATGTAGAAAATAGAACAGCAATGTCTAACTTTACAAAATTGCAATCCTTTGCAAAAAAAACGCACTATAATAACGTTACTCACACGTAACCTTACTTATTGTAGACATACACGTGTGCACGATTTAGAAGTGAGAGGAATCACGAGAAATGTTTTTTTAAGAATATCTGTCTAGAGTTCAAAATAACTGTGTATGACTTTTAAAAGGTGTGTCCTCTAATTGCAGCCCTTCGCAAATTAATCTGTTTATTAATCTTGGTAAGTTATTTCCGAGTGTTTGTTTTCTAGATGTTGTTCGCACTGTTGGCATTTTCCAGTTTTCCCTTTTACGGTGTTGTTTTCTTGTAACCTGGAAAAGAGCTTAAGAAAATCTGATCTGTTTTTTAACTCTTGTTTATACGCCTTACACAAATGGTAATCATATAGTGTTGTGGCTGGAAGCATCCTATATTTTAAGAAATACTCGCGTGTGTGGAAATGACTTAGGACATTTCCAATTGTGCGTGAGAACTTTTTTTGTAGGACGTGTATTCTGTGTAGATTTCTTTGAGTAGTGGGGCCCCAAAGTAAATGACAGTAATTAAGTCTGGACTGAAACAAACCGTTGAAACTTAGCATCATAAGATTCTGTGGCAGTATATGACGATTGCGGTAAACAATACCAATCACTTGAGATAGCTTTGATACTAGGCAATCGACCTGTGTATCCCAGCATAATGTTTCCTGAAAGACGACGCCTAATGTTTTAAAACTGGATACAAGGGCGATGGGTGAGGAATTTAGTGTTATATTTTCATTGTTTTAAATCTTTTTTTATTTTACTGCCTAGTAACGTAATTTTTGTTTTATTTGTATATAATTTGCAAGTGTTTTGACGTGCCCGTTAGTTTAATTTTTGTAAGGTTCAGTTGGCTTCATCTATTATTTCATCAACCGAATTCCCTATTAAAGAGATGCTAGTATCATCAGCGTAAACTATATATTTTGCCTGAAGGTTAAAGTTAACGTTATCGTTATTATAGAGATTAAAAATGAATGGGCCTAAGATACTGCCTTGTGGCACACCTGAAGACACGACGAGGGGACTAGAGAGATCCTGGTTTATGTCGACTTGCTAAATACGATGTTGTAGATAGAATTTTATAAGGCGTGCCGCTTTGCCGTGGTAGCCATAGCGTAGCAGTTTCTCTAATAAAAGGGTATAATTTATCAGATCAAATCCTTTAGTTACGTGAACAAACATTCCTAGGACTAATTCACTTTCATTAAGTGCTCCTAACATTAAGTTTTTTTGAGCCAATAAAGCAACTTCAGTGCTAATACCTTTGCGGAAACCAAATTGGAATGGTATTATAATGTTATGTTTTCCTTCAAATTCAGTAAATCAATTCAATATTATTTTTTCAAGTAATTGTGAAAATACCGGAAGAATAGATATATTGGGCGATAGTTACCCATGTAATTTTTATTACCGCTTTTGAAATAACATCGTCACACGTGTGGAAAGACCACCTGGTCTAAACAAAGGTTGTAAATGTAAGAAAGGGGAGGGGCTAAGAGATAAATTACATGCTTAATAGGTTTAATCTGGAAGCAACCTATGTGTATTGCTTTACTGGTATTAAGGTGGTAAGTTATATAAATTACTTCAAGCTCACTTACAGGGTTCAGAAAATTTGATTTGTAATGTAAGGAAGACTATTTACATTTTATTGCCCAACGGAGATGTTTGCAACGTTAACAAAACGCTTATTAAAGTGTTTGCAAGCACTGTACTTGAGAACTCTTGACCATTTATCTTTAATTTCGTAATCTTTTCAGGAGTGACGTTTGATTAAAAAAAGTGTTTAGCCTTTTCCACATAAGCTCCGAGGATCCAGCAGCGGTGCTGAAATAGCTTACAAAGTAGCTGCGCCTAGCTTTCTTTATATCCTTATCCAAGCAATTACGGCACGATTTGCATTAGCGAAATAGCTCACAGTCTTCAGTTTGAATAAAGCTGTAGCATAAGTTGTTCTTCTCCTCGATTCTAGAAAGAATCTCAGAGCTTATCCAGGGCTTTCGAATTTTTCGCCCTTAATTGATACAAATGGTAGGAAAACTAGTTGCATATATAGGTTTAAGAATACGAAGAAAGATTTCTCAGGCCCTATTTGCGTCACCTTAACACTTCCTCCCAAAAATTATGTTCTATTTGACTGCGAAAGCTAGATAAACTTTCTTTTGTATTTCTCTGGACAAAATGTTTTAATTTCGGCCTCTTACTACGTATATGTATGTTGTAACAAAGAAATGTAACTAGGTGATTACTTATATCATACGCGAAAGCATGTGCTTTCACTATTGCATGATTTATATTTGTTAAACATATATCGACTAAAATGAGGAATGTTGAGTTATCCTAGTGGACAAATTAATTGCATTAAATATAGGCAATTTACCATAAGTAAAAATCAAGCTTTTCCCCGAGAGGGTCATTCTTCATCATATTATTATCACCACCAAACACAAAATAAAAGTGATTTTCGTAAACGAACTCTGCAATTGAGCTGTTGGTGCTCCCTTCTGCTGTAGTTTGATCTCTGCCATTGTTAACATGGTTTCCACCGAGTAAATATAGGCTCCTGTTGAAATCCATTACCTATCAGCAAGCGGGTGCGCTAACCTCATAGCGGTGTCGCAATTAGTCCGTCGTTTCTATGTCTTTTTGCCAAATGTACTCTAGTTTAGCCATTTCCCTTCTGCAGACACATATAACTTACCTATTGCTACAGAACATTCTTCTTTAAAGCCCATTTAGGGGTGACTTATGTCTGAAAACACTAGCTATACACCGTCAGTCGATGCGGGCTATTTTACATGCGCAAGTTACGCAGACCTATAGACGCAGGCGAGCTGCCCGTTGCATTCTCGGCGAAGTTGGCAGCTTCGGTTTTATTGGGTGAGCGTCGCCCAAGAAAGAGCGCCGTCCACCGATCGAGAGCCAACACGGATTGAGTGAGATTCCCCAAGTTATACATGAAGTTGGCATCAATAATTAAAATAAGACAAATAATGCTAATAGCAGCGAAAGGATAGTGGGAAAATTCTTACGTCAATTTCGTGTAGAAGAGTAAACAAAAAATAAAAAATGAAAACCTACAGGATCATTATCGAGTGCTCGGCTGTATACGCTGTGCAGAGCACTGTCCTCGCACTCGCTTGTGATTCTTGGCAGTCAACTCTGCGTGTACAATTCAGGATAAATAAAGGCTTTCCCCCGAAACGGCACCTTTCGCTAATAAAAAAAAGGTGGGGGGGGGGGGAGCATCATAAGTGCTAAAAAAGTCTCTGCCTGAAATCGAGAGCAAGCGCTCACGCTAAAAGAGCGATATCCGAGTGAACGCCGTTCATGTATACGCGTGGTGCGTGTGCGTTCTCCCTTCAAACGTTATTGGCTCGCTATACAGCCCTATCTTGAACGTTGCATAGAGGCCACTCGAGATGGGCAGTGGCTGCGTTGCGCACGCGTAGTAAAATACCCTCTCCTCGCAGCGCAAGCGAGCAGACAATCCGTGATTCGCAAAGCACAGTATGCATGCAGCTCGGCCGCGCGTCGCGCCGAACTTATCGCCTTTGGGCGCGACTTCGAGTTGTCCGATGCAGTACAATGCCTGTGCCCCATAAGCCCGTAGCCGGTGCAGTGTAAAGAATTTCTCTTTTAGCAGCGTATAACTGAGCGTATGTTTTGCAAGTGTTTGACCGGGTCTGCCCACAGATTGCGCAAGAAACGTGACGATTTTCGGCGAAAAAAAAAATTTTACCACGTAAACTATTCCGTGGCTGCATCGCTACGACTACCGGAGCAACGCGCGCACAGAAAGTACGTTATTAAAAACAGCAGCACAACAAAATCGTGGCGGTATCCTGTCACTGCATTATAGTCACTGCAATATAGTCACCGCAATATAGCTAATTAGGCCACTTTGATGTAGTACATCCCCAGTATGTCTGCAGATAAACGCACTAACGAAAAAAAATTCTCCTTTACTTTGTGTTTCACCCACTGCTTACGAAGTATTCCGGGCAGCATAAAAATGCTAACGTTAAGTGAATCTTAGCGATTTTGACGACTTCCTGTGCGTATTCTTAACTTGGCTTGGTGCTCGCTAAAACGTAATCCCTGCAGAAAGAATGATTCTAGCAGGTCTGTCCACAATTGAGGATCGGCAAATTACCGTGATGAGTGTGGAATCAGTACAAACAAATTTGGAAAACCTTTTCGGTAAGATACCACGCACGAACATTAGTTGCGCGTGGATAAAGACGTAAAAACCGCCCCGCCATGGTGGTCTAGTGGCTAAGGTATTCGGCTGCTGACCCGCAGGTTGCGGGATCGAATCCCGGCTGCGGCGGCTGCATTTTAGGTGGAGGCGAAAATGCTGTACGCCCGTGGGCTCAGATTTGGGTGCACTTTAAAGAACCCCAGGTGGTCAAAATTTCCGGAGCCCTCCACCAAGGCGTTTCTCATAATCATATCGTGGTTTTGGGACGTTAAACCCCACAAATCAAAGACGTAAAAACCCACGGATTCTGGAAAAAGAAAGGCGCTCTCAACTGACGTATGCTAAGAACGATCGATATGAATGAAAACAACGATAAAGAAAGTGTGCAGATAGAGAGCATCACGTAGGCCTCATCTATCAACCTGAAACGCTGGTGCGATGTGGCCTATTTTTTCGTAGCAACCAAGGGGACATGTACTCCAGTACTCCGCCAGATGCCGCCAGCATGCGGCGATCAAGTCTGGCTCTCACGGCGTGTTGTTCGTGACGTGTATACATGTTCGCACCGTGTAACCGTTTTCTACTATGTTGCTGAACAAGAGCTGCGATGCGTCACACTTGTCATATCTCATTGCGAAACCACTCCGCGGCGTCACAGCAGAGAAAAACAAAAAAGAACGAGGATGGCCGACCTGTTGTTGCAGGACGCGGAAGTCGCACACGATTGGAGAAAAAGAGCCGACACCTCGTTGTGTAGATTATTCCGAGTACATGGGTGCCTCCGAGAGACGTCATTTCTCGGTGCACAATATGTGGCACCTATTCTTTTTTTTTCCTTCCGGATGAGGTGGAGGAGTCTTTAATGACGACCTTGTGCAGACTCGGTCGCGGTGCTGACATACGCTCGATGCTCCGAGCGAGTCGCGGCAGCTTTAATCACCGGGTGCGCGACGAGCTCTGGAAGCGAAGGGGTGTGTGTGCCGCCAAGGCAGCGCGCCCCTGACCGTGGGGCCCGGATGCCCGCGGCGAGCTAATGGCCCGAGCCGCGCGCGAGCCATCGGCGTAATCGAGGTCACCGCCGCGCGCTGCTAATAACAGAGCGCGCAGCGCGATGGAAGCCTGCCAGTTTGCTCGCTTCTTCCAGTGACAAGGCCAGCGAGCAGACGAGCGCTGGCAGGTATCTGCGGCGCTTCCCAGCGGCCACATCCGGCTCTTGCGATTGTCTGGCCCGGGCTCCCGCCCACGCGTCCCTGACTCCGAGATCTTCCGGCAACAAGGCGCGGCCCGCCTCAACGGCGCGAGCCACTGAGCCCCGGCGCTAGCGGACACTTCCGTTTTCTTGTTTTGAGCATTTTGCGGATGCGCGAGATGGCTCCGCTGCCAAGCGACCGCCTCCCAGCGTCCTTGTTTATTTTTCCTCCTTTGCGGAAAACGGGCGCGACCTCGCGGCGATGAGGCGCCAGCGGTGATCTGCCGTAAGATGCTTTGCGCTTCAAGGAAAACCCGGCTCTTCTCCGCACAGCTTTACACCAGTTTTAGCGTTCCAGTAATGATTCCTCGTGGTTGGGTGATGCGGCATGTAATCTGACAACCTTAGTCGGCGGACAATGCGCAGCGCCGAGTTGTCTCTCCGAGGCAAAGGCCGCCGGTGGCCAGGAGGAGAGAAGGGCCCAGAGACGTCGGATTGCGCTGAAGGTGCCTGTCGGCCGTCGCGCATATTCGAAGCTCCCCGAGGCCCAGAAATCTCGGCGGCGCACAGTTGCCGGCGGGGTGCCCGCCACGGGGTCGCGCAGGTCCGATCGGCCGCCGTGGATGATGGCTCTTCTCCCGCGGCGCGCCGCTTGAAGCGCGCGCCTTGACAACTCTTCGGACGGCAATTAAACGCGCATTTCATCCCAGGCGGATGCGGCGATCCTCGGCGCTGATCCGCCGAGCGAAAGGGCAACCCAGTATATGCGTGTGCCCCGCCGCGGGGCGCACGTATAAGGGCCGCACCGCGCCAAGGAACAGAGAAAAGAGGAGTGCATGTGCCGAGGCTGTGGCGAGCCGCTTTCACGTATTCAAAGATCTGCACTCAATCGAGGCACGCACTTGCACGAACGCGCGTGTTCTGCCAAATGACGGATGCCGATTCCTTACGCGCTGGCCTTCGTGCCGTGCAATGAACAGTGCCCGGCTGAAATGGCCGAGTGTTCCGCTCTCTTTTCAGGCTGGCGGGAAAGGCGCCACACCGAGACGCCGCGGGGGCACCTTGTGACAGCGGGCACGATTCCGAGGACTGGCCATTGCCGCGACGAACACGATGCCCTGCGCAAAAGTTCGGACGGCTCCCCGCAACGAGACCGTAACCGCGCGTCGTTGGCCAATGCACGACCGCGCGGCTCTGATGAGTCGGCGGCTACTGCCGCCTTGACCCACAATGCGGTGCAACGAGTGCGTGTCTAAAGCGGGGGACCCCGCTGCCGCCGACCGAGTCTTGGCGGCGCTTTCGTCGATGTCGGGCGCCCAGTGAAAGCCTTCAATCTCGCCCAGCGACGCTGATGCGGCGTGCTGCTGAGCGCCACGGTCACGCCGCCACCGCATAGCGCGCGCCCGCGCGTGTGGCAAGATGCCGCCGCGGGGGAAACAGGAACAATTTGTTATAGTACGAAGCAGCGCGCATGTTACTGCAGGCGCTGACGCAAGAGGGGACATGAGTGACTGCTTCGGCCGCATTGTGTCTTCGAAAGCGGCAATCGTCCATCACAGGTTCAATACTCCCTTGCCATTAGGAATGTCACAGCTTTGACCATACTGAAACTGCGTCCATGTGTCCTTCAATATGTCAATGTTTATACAACGTCATTGTTTTGTTCGTGTCTACATATTGTTCGTTTTTTTTTTGTCTTTGTAACGCATACGGGGGGGACTCTCAGGCAGCATAACGAAAATCAGGCGAGTTTCTTTTCTACTCGAATGATGCGGTGCTTAACATATGACGAGCTGGCAAGTGTCCAACTCCATTTCCTCAGCTACGCGCAACATTTCTCCAGGGGGTCTTGCAAAGCGGCACTGCGTCATAAGATGGAGATCACGAAGTAGAATAAACGGTGCAGAAACATGAGAAACTATATATAGGCATGATGGCACACGTGTTCCCGGGTGACACTTCCCCCGTTTTCTTGGAGAAGTACGCCGTTGCTCGAAAGCACCTGAATCATATTCCGCCTCTATTGCTGTACAAAATCAGCTTTTTCTTACTCACCACCATGGTTATAAGATTCATTACGGCCGCACCACGCTGCTCATTTCTCCAACTATTTCTTCGTATCCTCGAGTGGTGCACGCCCGCCTCCTGATCAGCTGCTTTGCATGACTTCCATGCAACACAAAGAATAAAAGAGACTCTCTCCTCCTTTCGCTATATCTCGTCAAATTAAGTGCACGCGCATGCCGCGCCACCTCACGCTAAGTAAAAGGCCTCTCGCGGGAACCGACCGGGAGCGCAAATCGAATTCGGAAAGCACCGTCGCCTTGTAAACAAACTCGCCCCGGAAAAGAGAACTAAACGGTTCGCTCGGACCATTACTCACCGGGCGCGCTCTGGGCGAGCGACTGCCCTGCATGCAGCCCTGTGCGGTGTGTGGTGTCTGCAAGGCTATTTGCACGCTCTCTCGTTCGCTCTGCACATTTCTTGGCTGTGTATAAGTGCGTGCATGGCGCTCAATAACGCTTGCACACCTTTTGCGGTGGGGGGACTCCATTTTTCACGCCCACAAACGAAAGGTGCCAATGCAGGCATCCCCTGGTTTGCGACACTGAGTGCCGGTGATTTCTATTCGATATTTTTTTACGCGGAAGCGGCCTCAAGAAGACAATGAGTGCGCACGAGAAACAGACTTAACTGACCCTCTCTGTACCCTTTCTCTGCCCTTTTCGCGACCAGCGTCCGCGGAAGGGTGGGTGCTCGTTTGCGGTGGTGTTTTGCGCTGACGCAGCGGAAACGGGACGCGGCTGCGTTAAGTTTTTTTTCGTTTTTTTTTAAGCACTCAGTTGCTGTCGAAATGAATCCGGATGCTCCCGCAGGAGTACGGTACACTATAGCCCGCTGTGGTTGACTTTATGGGTTTCCCGAAGAGAAAACAAATGAATGGCAAATTCGCCCCAGGGAAAAACGGCCGGCGCCGTTCCCCCCGCGGCGTCGGGTCACGCGGGCGTGTCAGTCAGCCTCGGTGCGTGTCATCGGCGCGGCGATCGGGGCTGCTGTCCCTCGGCCATCGACGGCAGATACGCCGGGGCATGGCGGGAGGTCCGGTCAGCGGCGCCGCTTGTCAGACACCGTCGGAAAAAAAACCTGCATGGAGAATCGTTTGAGCTTGATAGATGCAGTCATCGCATTGGACTCGGGATCGCCAGAAGCCTCCCTCGGTTCGTCTCTCTCGTACGCCGGCACTGCCACCGGGCAGTCATCGCGAGAAATAGACGCCGGACCTGGCGCAGCCGCGGCTTGTTTTCTCCGGCCCACTGGGCAGGAGGGGAAAAGAGGAAAAAGACAAAAGTGAAGGGGAATACGTGGAGGAGCCTTTCTGCCAAAATCATGCGGATCTCGGAGAGGGACCCGGCTGTCTCGAGCGAGCGTGTTCCGCGCCGAGAGTCGTATATATTGCCTCCCGCCGAGCCACCAAGATGCGCCAAGCTTGCTGCCGTATACCGTGACTTCTCGGTCTTTCTATGCTGCAGCCTTCCTTCTTGCTGTTGTCCCTTCCTCCCCCTCACGTGTACCGGCTTGATCGGTTTTCTTATAGAAACGGTGTTTCATAAGACCAACTCTTCCAGCCGTTTTATTGTTGTACAAAAGCGAGATAGGGGGGGGGGGGCGGTGCGCCATAAAAGTGCCACCTCGCTTTGCCGGTGTCGTGTAGCCCAACTATGCCCAAAATATACCGGAATAACAAACAAAACAAAGCACGTAGATGCAGGCGTTTTGCCGTCTTTGCCGCATTCTATGATAGAGGTATGTATTTCGGCGTGTCGTTAACCCAGTGTGATTTCATGAGTCTCACTTTCACATCCCCCCTTCGCGTACCAGAGGGGTTCGGTTTTATTTTAGCAGAATGTATTACGTTGAGTGAAACTGCAAAGGTGATGATATCATATTCAACAGACTGTATTTTTAGATGGTATGGTTGCACTTGTTTCAATTTCTTGTACACCGCATGGAACTATATAATGATTCACTGTTGCGTAAATACATAATCCTGAAGGAAGAGGATGTCGCGATTACGACGCTATACATATAACTCCTAATCATGATTGTGACTGTGTATGTTTATTTTCCTGTGTGTCATGAATGTGTGTGCGCGTCGTAAAAGTTATTACATCACTATATCTTCACCGTCGTACTATCCTATACAAACCTATTAGGGTTGGGTGGAATAAAGTGAGGCACGGGGCAAAACGTGAGATTTTGATTCGCCGGCCTCTGTATAGCTATTACAAAAACAACTTTTTTTGTTTCTTTTTACCAGCTATAAGTGCTGGTCCTTGTCTACCTTTGCATATGCAAAAGTTGATGATTGCTCCTAGCGTTCCCTCAGGAAAAACTACGCGGCTGGTGTCAGTGTGTTGGTGACCCGTCAAAAAGGGGCGAACTACTGCTCCGCAAAATTTTCGGATCCGTGCATATAGCTACTCCTGCGTCAGTAAAGTTACGTAAATATTTATTTTGTTACTTTAGATAACGAGGCACATGAGACCAAAAGTTTAGTTCGTTTGGTGCTCGGAAACAAAGCAGGTGTTTTTTTAACTTTGGTATGTGAGAGAGGCAAAACGCGACAAAAGCCATCTTATTGTCTTATTAATAAAACCGTTATCTTACACTCATTGTATAGTGCATTTCTTTATTTAGAAGGATTCGGACATACAAGATAATATGAAAGAGCGCTGATTGCCGTTCGGGACATGACTCCGCGCTACATCGAGGTCTTTCCGTGTTTCCAAAGATGCTCTCAAGAGACGCATAAAAATGGCGGTATCCCCAAGTCAAGTAATTCACAAACACGTCTTGGAATACAGTTGTAACGACGTTTCTCCAATGCCCTAATTGAAAACAGAAACAAAAAACAAGCGCTACAAAATATGAATCAAGCACAGTTTTATATTCATTGCCTCACATAGCCTGCGGATGAAGTTTAAAGCCACGAAACGCCTGAGCAGTTCGGCATAAAAACGGCAAAAAGAGGTGAAGAGCATGCGTCGAACCATGTCTAGCCTTCAATGGTTGAATGATCGAATGATGTGCAAGCATTGAACAAAAGACAATATTAGAACAATAAAAAAGACTGGCTGTGTTTGATCTGCAAGGAGTTTCAGAACAACACAACATCGCGTTGTGTCTAGATTCAATGCGTGGAGTCCAAGGACCGGGCTCCTTGGGACTGCGTAAGGGCCCACAAAGTGAATTTTAAGTATTTGTTCTGCAGAAACTAAACAACTGTTTTTTTTTACACTGTCTCGTTTTTCCCCACAGGTTGGAGCAAAATGAGACATATAGACAGTTTATTTGTTTTTATTTTTAAAGTCATGTTGTGAACGGTGGCAACATGGAATTATTTAAGTAGCACATACCTTGTATGCACAGGAAAGTTTCTGCGTTGATGTTTAATTGTAAGGAGCAAAATAAAAAAATATTCAGCATTTTAAAGTGTTTGACGCATTTTACCCCACTCAACCCTAAATGGCTCTAGCATATGCCTCTCCTTTCAGCGTTAACATAATTTGAGGCAGCTGACGTTCGGTCCGTGATATCTCGCGGGTCTCAATTCTGTAACATGCCTACACTGTAAGCAAAAGTTAGCCGAGATGGGAGTTTCTCCAGCACATGAGCCCACAAAACTCCCCTGCCCCAATTATTTACTCCCTGGTAGGGAGTGAACTCGGCACATGCACATGCCATCGCAAAACGCCCCCTCCTTAATCACAGAGTTTATGAACGACATGACCTTGTTAAACTCCCCAGGGAATTTCAGGTCACGTGGTTACAAACTCCCTATAGGAGCTTCAAAAACCCTCTCTGGGCGTGACGTGTGTGTGTGTGTGTGTGTGTGTGTGTGTGTGTGTGTGTGTGTGTGTGTGTGTGTGTGTGTGTGTGTGTGTGTGTGTGTGTGTGTGTGTGTGTGTGTGTGTGTGTGTGTGTGTGTGTGTGTGTGTGTGTGTGTGTGTGTACGGGCATACGTTTGCACGTCGGTGTGAAACACATGTGCTTTGTGTGGCTAACCGTGTAAGCATCTGTCAACAGGCAACGAAATTATAAGTGCAGCGAAGAATAGCAACGACCGGTTGGTATTTACTGGGAACATTTCAATATATTTCGCACCGTTAAACCACGCTGCACCTCGGTCCGATTCCTCAACGAAACATCGTGAATGCCGCGCTTCAAAGGGCCGAGTAACAAAAAACTTCGAATAATAAACTAATGGTATCAAAAGTAAGCTGTTACGATCGTCAGCGGCTGCTCCTGGAGTTTCACCATCAAAAACTTCGAAGTGGTCTGAAGTAGGCTTCGCTCGACTACGGCAGGCTGGCCGGCAACCGGTCTGAGAGTTGCGCCGGCGACGCGCTCGCCCCGTCTCCGCCGATAGTGGCTTCTCGGAGTGTCACCGGTATTTCAACGGCTGCAACATCTAAGCGGTAGGAAGGCCTCGCTATGGCGTCGGTATCAAGCCGGCATCGTATCGAGCTCGCACTGCGCACCGGCCGCCGTGGCGAGCTCTGCGAGCTATACATGCAATGCATGCGAGCAACGGGAACAGCGACTGCGAACCGTCTCATTCGTTTAAGTCTCTCGCTCCGTAGCTTAAAGTGCGTGGATAGCGGACACCTATTTCTGTGCATGGTGTTGGGACTCCGGGTCCTGCCGGTCTCGTTTTCGGTAGCTGGCCCCGTCGCAGGATCCATCGTCCAACAATTCAGCGAGAAAGAAGCGCCCGAACGAACAACAGAGATTTATTTACATGTGGAGAAGTGGTCAAGTGACCCAAAGAGAGAAGAGTGCGTGCGATACAAAACGTCTTCGGCATTTTATAGCGCCACGTTGTTGACACTGGGCGTCTTGTCCGCATCGTCAGCCAATACGGTGTCGCCGGCACCTCGGCCACGAGGGAGGGGAAAACACCTCTCACAACACAAGGAGTGGCACAATCCAACACCATATATGGTCCCGGCGCCCCAAAATGTTACCAAATATGGTCACGAACGCACAGCAGACCCCGTAGCTCTCCCGGCGAGGAGGAACCCGAATGGGGAGGTGGGGGTGGCCGCCACCGCGAGTCACGAACCGGTTCTCCCCCAAACACTTCCTGTTTGGCTCCCCAGGGCCGATCGTAACAGTCCACTTCCTGCTTGGCTCCCCAGGGCCGATCGTAACAGTCTCTCGCGCGGGGGGGTGAAGATCTCGATGGGCTGAGGTTTGCAGCCACTGTCCGGAGAGATCAGCGCCGGCAGTCGGTTTGGTGACGACCGTCTTTGATGAAGTAGAGGGCAACACCTGCTTCATTATGGGCTCAACAGACGTCACATACGCACATGAGAACACAACTACTCAGCCGGTGAGCGCCGGACAATTCCGCCAAACTCCACCAGGCAATTTTCCCCTTTAACTGATATTAAAGGAAATACACAATTTATTCAAAATGTTACTCACACTTTAAGGTGACACAAAACAACAACACTGGAAGCACACCGAACCCGAAACCCTGGATAGCCGTGTCTTCAACGTTTTAAAACAAATACACCTAAAAGAGTAAAAAAAAACAATCACTAGCTCTTGTTTAGGTCAGGAAAAAAATGCCAGAGTTCTCGAGACATCCTCTCGCGTCAGGGGCATCGACTTAAGCCATCAGCGTTGCCATGGAGTACACCCTTTTTGTAGCGTATTTCAAACGTATATTGTTGCAAAACGAGGCTCCAACGCAGCAGGCGGCCGTTCTTAGAGGACATGGTCTGTAGCCAGGTGAGAGGACAGTGGTCCACTTCCACAATGAACTTGCTTCCGGCAATATAACAAGCCAGTTTCTGGACTGCCCAAACCAAGCACGCACATTCCTTTTCGCTAGCGCTGTAAACCTGCTCGCGAAGGGTGAGTTTCCGGCTAACATATAGGACGGGATGCTCTTGATCCCCCTCATCCCTTTGACTAAGAACTGCCCCCATGCCTCTATCACTAGCGTCGCATTGTACTATGAAAGGCCTCGAGTAGTCCGGTGAACTAAGCAAAGGTTGGCTCGACAAGGCCGCTTTCAAAACGCGGAAAGCCTTTTCTTTCTCCTCATCCCAGTCGACCATTTGGGGCTCGGTCTTGCGCAACGCGTCAGTAAGAGTGCTGGCAATGTCGGAATATCTAGGGATGTACTTACGATAGTAACCAGCTATTCCAAGAAAAGCCCGAATATCGGTTTTCGTTCGGGGCTGGGGAAAGTCTCGGATAGCTGCCACTTTCATTTCAGAGGGACGGCGATGCCCTCGACCGATAACATGCCCGAGATAGAGTACCTCTGCTTGTGCTAGCTGACACTTGGGCGCCTTTACCGTTAAACCTGCTTCACGTAGGCGTGTCAGTACTGCTCTCAAATGCGTCAAGTGTTCTGGCCAGGACGAGGAAAACACGGCGACGTCGTCCAAGTAAGGCAGTGCGAAGTCCTCTTGACCACGCAAAACCTTATCCATTAAGTTGGAAAAACAGTAAGGCGCGTTCTTTAGGCCGAAACTCAACACTTTAGGGCGGAATGTCCCCAATGGTGAAATAAATGCAGCATACCGGCCCGCCCTCTCGGTGAGCGGCACCTGCCAGTAACCTCTCACTAGGTCTAGCGTTGAGATAAATTGCGCGCTGCTTAGCCTCTCGACGCGTTCCTCAATGTGGGGAATTGGGTATGTCTGATCCTTGGTGATGAGGTTTAACTTACGATAGTCTACGCAAGGACGCGGATCTTTGCCGGGTACCTCCACGAGAATTAACGGGGAAGTGTAATCACTTTCACACGGCTCAATCACACCCAATTCCAGCATCCTGTTAACCTCTGCTTTTATTAGCTCAAGCCGGCGAGGTGACACCCGATACGTCTTAGATCTTACCGGTTCCGACGAGGTAAGCTCTATGTCATGAGTGAGGACGGATGTCCGGCCTGGCTCGCTTACAAATCTGTCCTGAAACTCGGTCAAAAGACCACGCAATTCCTGCTTCTGCTTCGTTGTTAGTTGTGACTTTGATACTAAATCCTCAACTCTTTTCTCGATCGGGACTTCGTCCGATTCGGGAGCTAATTCAGGGATTTCTGCCAGAACCTCTTCCGGAACATTTAAAGTCATGTTCACGATGGCTTCCCTCTCTTTGTAGGGTTTGAGTAAGTTGCTATGATACACCTGGTGTGCCTTACGACTTCCTGGTAATTTTACCACATAGTTGGTGTCAGACAATTTTCGAGTAATTTCGGCCGGGCCGACCCATTGCACTTCAAGCTTATTCTTTTGGGAGGGCCTCAACAACATGACCCTGTCTCCTACAGCAAAGTGTCGTGCTTTAGCGGTCCGATCGTAGTAAAGCTTAGCCTTCTGCTGTGCTTTGGTCATCGCACTCTCGGTCAGTTCTTGGGCTGTTGTTAGACGATCCAATAAGGTGAGGACATATTCCACTACTACAGGATCATCACCCTGACCTTCCCACGACTCTCTCAGCATACGAAGAGGAGACCGCAGTCTGCGGCCGTAAACAAGTTCCGCTGGCGTAAACCCTGTTGTCTCATGTGGTGCAGTTCTTAGTGCAAACATCGTTGCAGGTAAGCACATTTCCCAGTCAGTTTTCCGTTCAAAACATAAGGCTCTTAACACTCGCTTCATCACGGAGTGAAGCTTTTCTATCGAGTTCGACTGCGGATGGTAGACTGAACTATGCAATAATTTCACGCCCACACCGCTCTAGAAAGGTTGTCGTTAAGGCACTCGTGAAAATGGTGCCTGATCTGATTGTATCTCGGCAGGAAAGCCTACCCGGGCAAACACGGACAGAAGTGCGTTCACTACTTCGACGGAACTTAGCTCTTTTAGCGGGACCGCCTCTGGAAATTTAGTAGCTGGGCAGATTAAGGTCAGGATGTGACGGTAGCCTGAAGTTGTCTTGGGCAAAGGACCTACTGTGTCAATTACCAACCGACGAAAGGGTTCCGTGATTACGGGTACCAGCTTCATTGGAAATTTCGCCTTATCTCCCGGCTTACCCACTCGCTGACACACATCGCAAGATTTTACAAACCTCACTACATCTTTAAAGCATCCAGGCCAGTAGTATTCCTGTAAGAGACGATTTTTCGTCTTCTTTACGCCTAAGTGGCCTGACCATGATTCTCCATGCACCAAACTAAGCAAATCCTGACGATACGCCTGAGGTACGACTACCTGGTCAAATTCTACTCCTCGCCTATCTAGATATTTTCGATAGAGTATGCCTCTCCTCTCTTGGAATCTCACATTTCGTTTGGCGATTCCCTCTTTCGAACTGCCCTGGAATTGCTTAAGCGTTGGGTCACCCTTTTGTTCGGTTATTAATGAAGCGGGGCTCACCTGCAGCAGCCGACTGAAATTATCCGAAGTTGGCATGACACACAACTCTTTTGTAGTTCCTAGTACCTGGCAATGTGTCACCCTCTGTGCTATCCTCTGTACTACCAGGAATCGGCTTGGGAGCAATGGCATTTCTCTATTTGCTCGGTCAACGAGGCGTAATTGACCCCTTCCAATTCGGGAGGAGGTTCAACGTCGCCTTTAGGAATGGTTGCCTCCGCGACTACGGCTTCTGCAGCCTGTTCTCGCACACGTCGATTTGTTTCCGTGGTGTCCAACTCGCAACCAGGCCCGTTGTCGATTTGAGGCTTGTTTGCCTCAGTGAATGTTGCTCTCGCAGCCAGCGCACGTGCCTTTCGATCTAGTCAGTGCCTGCACTATGCCTTCTCCCAACGTTAGACCTTTCTCCTTCAGCATTTGATCTGACTTATTTGAAAATAAGTAAGGATACTGAGGGGGTAGATATGGCGATACCGCGGCTTCTGTTTCCGATGTTCCAAATGCGCCTTTAAGGACAAACTTTAGCTACGGGAAGGCACTGACTGTTTGCTTCTACGGCTTGTCTAATCCAGGCACAGTCTCCTGAATACTGTCCGGACTGAACAAAAGACGGGTGAACTACGTCCATAGTGGCTGCGGAGTCTCTAAGAACCCGACACTGCTTGCCGTTCACGGATAAGGTCGTACATATAGGGCTCTAACAACTTCATGTTCTCGTCGGCTTCATTTATAGATAAAAAGGCCACCTTTTTCTTTCGGGCAGTCTTTCGCGAAGTGCCCTGTTTCGTGGCAATTGAAACAAGCAGCCGGTTTTCTCGCCTCAAATTTCCTTTTGCTTGCCTCTGCCGACGCCCCATGGTTAGATGAATTGTTTTTCCTCACCCTTTTGTGCGAGACTTGTCGGTTGTTTTCTAAACGGCGCCTTATTCGGCCGTAGGAATTTTTCCCTTTTAGGCTCGCTGTTTGCCCCGAGGGAGCGGCGCGTAACGAATTCTTCAGCGAGTTCTGCGGCTTTTGTTACGGTGTTCACGTCTGGTCTATCCTGAACCCAGAACCTCACCTTTTCTGGTAACCTTTGATAGAAATGTTCCAGACCGATACACTCGAGCACCTTGTCATGATTCCCATACGCCTTTGCCTCTTTCAGCCTCTCCCCCATGTTGGCCATTAACTTGTAAGCAAACTCCGGGTATGAATCATTGCTCTCTTTTACGGCGTTGCGAAATTTTTGTCTGAAACCTTCCGCTGACAACCTGTATTTCTTGAGAAGGCTCGACTTTACCTCACTGTACTCGTCAGCCTCCTCTTTCGTGAGGCGCGCGATTACTTCTGAGGCCTCCCCCGGAAGTAGGGACAACAAGCGTTGAGGCCACGTATCCTGGCTGAAACCTTGCCTTTCACAAGTTCTCTCAAAGTTGACGAGAAACAGCCCAATGTCCTCCCCTAGCTTGTACGATCTCATTAGGTCCGTCATTTTGAACCTGACCCACTCTGCTGTACCGGATGCCTCGCTGCCTCCTGTTCTACTATTATGGCTAATCTCTAGCTCGAGGCGCTTCATTTCAAGCTCGTGCTTTCGCATCTTATCTGCCTCGGCTTCTGCCGCTTTCCTTTCGGCCTCAGCCGCCTTTCTTTCGGCCTCGGCCGCGGCCGCCTTTCTTTCGGCCTCGGCCGCTGCCGCCTTTCTTTCGGCCTCTGCCGCTTGCCTCTCCTGAATCTCCTCGACACATTCTGACAGCTCGTCATCCTCCGCCCCCAATGCGAGAATCGCCTCTATCAGCTCTGGCTTTCTTTGAGAGTCCGACACCTCCAGATTCAACTCCCTTGCAAGAAGCAACAACATGGACTTTCGCAGGGATTTCAGATTCATGACTGCCTCCAGTACCGCTGTCTCTGTTCCACAAAGATTCCTGTCCTGCAACTAATTAACCTTGACGGCAACGACAGCTCTAGGTTCCTGTCTTGCCTCAAGTTTTCCGTTAACTTAGTCTAGAAATAAAGCTTCAAAAAGCTCTAATACCGAGTCCTGCCCTGCCACTGTTAACCTTGACACCACTGACAGAAAGAGCTTAACCAAGCTATCACACAATTTCTGCCTGACGCAAGTTACCTGTTAACCCAATGACCAAGACAGCCCCTCTCTACCAGCTTTTACTTAACACATAGAGTAAATGCCTGGTAAAATTTAACAGAGAAAGCCGGCACTCACCCAGTTCGCAGTCATGTCTCCGGCGTCGTGCCTCTCAGAAGTGCCGTTCGATTCCCTTTGGAAGTCGATGAGCTCGTGTAATCCTTCTCCTGTCGTCCTGTTGTTGAACTTCGGGCTCACTCCGTCCAGTGGTCGCTTTCGGGGTTATCAGCATCCCGCCGCTGCCATCCAGTTGTTGGGACTCCGGGTCCTGCCGGTCTCGTTTTCGGTAGCTGGCCCCGTCGCAGGATCCATCGTCCAACAATTCAGCGAGAAGAAGCGCCCGAACGAACAACAGAGATTTATTTACATGTGGAGAAGTGGTCAACTGACCCAAAGAGAGAAGAGTGCGTGCGATACAAAACGTCTTCGGCATTTTATAGCGCCACGTTGTTGACACTGGGCGTCTTGTCCGCATCGTCAGCCAATACGGTGTCGCCGGCACCTCGGCCACGAGGGAGGGGAAAACACCTCTCACAACACAAGGAGTGGCACAACCCAACACCATATATGGTCCCGGCGCCCCAAAATGTTACCAAATATGGTCACGAACGCACAGCAGACCCCGTAGCTCTCCCGGCGAGGAGAAACCCGAATGGGGAGGTGGGGGTGGCCGCCACCGCGGGTCAAGAACCGGTTCTCCCTCAAACACTTCCTGCTTGGCTCCCCAGGGCCGATCGTAACAACGCCCACTAGCGCCCGCACACCGAGATAGTCACAAACCTTGAAATGAGGGAGATCAGTAGAACTTTCAACAGCTATACGCATAACAAACAGTGAACAGCTGTTGGATCGCAGGATAGTTATATGATGAATTGCTGACAGCATCCACAGCTTCTGGCTTGATGTAAATCACAATTTCATATCATATATAAGCAAGGTATTTAAGAGAGAAATGAAAAATTCTAATGTGTATCTGCCTTTGTACATTTCGCATAATTAATATGGTTAATAGATGAAAGAGAAAGTGGAAGGAGAGAAGCGTCAGCCGTGCAAAACGTGGGGTTCCTTACCATGCTTGAAGTAACTTTCTGAGGTAGGCATTCTTCAGATACTTCAGTATTAACGCAAATTTAGCTTTGTAAACGCTTCACACATGGGTCCTTTGCCGGAGAAGTGTTGTTTTCATGGCACTAAAGCGCGAACTAAAAGCCGTGCTGAATCACTACTTGAGTGGAAAACTTTTGTCGTGTCTTCGTCGATAAGCTAATCGTGTCTTGTGGCCTGGTGTTATGCCGCACGTTAGGTCTTCTTGCAGCCATTTCTCTTGAAGATGACTCCTTAGATGTTCGTGCCAGACAATGGCGAAGTTGCGCTTCGCGCGTACTGGTGCACTTTGGCTCTTTGCTGTTTCGTTGCCCATTTTACATTGCACTCGCTAAAAGTCGGACTCGTATTCATAATGACCTCTCACACTGTGACTGTTTTTTAATAAAAAAGTCAGCCAGTTGTAACACAGGCCATAAGTGTGGAGTCTTTATTCCTAATTCGAACTGCTGTCGTGGTTATAGTTGTTTTTAAGGAGAGCACGAGGCTTCTTTCCCGAGTCAAAGCAGTCGCATTTCAGCAGGGTGCGAAATGAGCGCAAAAACTTTCGTGTGCGTAACGGAACCCATGTAAGTAATCCTAACCCTTACACCATGGTATTCTTCATAATCCGCTCCACAGCTTCGGGACTTCAGTCCTGAAGACAGTTTGTTATTAATCGAGGCATCTAAAGTAATTTCAGGATGTGGTATACTTTGGGCTTTTGGACCAACAATGTTGCGATGTTTTTTTTTCAGTGGTATACGACATGTTTTTCACGAGCCCATGGACACCATAGAGGACACTTGTCTTGCAGATGTAACAGGGCCAGCGCCTACTATTTATTATATTTGACAAATTATTAAAAGTAGGCTGTCAGAGAGCATATCCCAATGGAAAGCTCAGACGTCTTTAAGAGAGAGAGACAGAAAACTTTTAAGCTTTTAACGATGACAGATACTTCAGCATCAAACACGTAGTTTATAGTAGCAGAAGAAAACAAAAGCACATTTTAACAGAAAATGATTACAATGAAAATACATTTGTCAAATAGTGGGTTGTTGTTTATGACGCCCTTAAAGGAAGATGTCAGTGTTGAGTTGTGCGCTGAATGTAGGATTTGAAACTACTCCTACGTTATCAATTTAAGAGTACAAGTACTCATCACTTTATGAGCACAAGTAAAAGACAGTGATCTGTGCGATTTCGTGTAGAAGGAATGCTAAAAAAGTACCAGCAGAAAATGTCGAAACTCGTGCTACAAGCTATTCATCGTATTTTCGCGAATAAATCAATAAATGCAAGGCTTTTTTATGAAGTAATATCAGCACTATGTCAGCAATGTTCGGAAAATTGAGACAACACATCTATGACATCTGGTACTCAGCATATTTATTTACATTCCCGCAATAACTTTACAGTGCCCACACTTGGCAGAGTGATCAAACCTTCGGACGCTGGAGAAGAGATTAGGCAATTTATTGCTACATTTGATCGGAACGTGTGTCGCAGGACAGCCAATGAAAGGAGTTATTGCCTGCAGACTCCAACCATGGCGACAGAATCTAATACACGCCGTACAGAAATAGCCGTGCAGAAGCAACGGCCAGGAATCAGAGTATCCCTCCCTCTTTTCCCTTTCGTTTCCCGAGAGAACGATTCTCAATCCGTCTTCTTCGAGCCTCCTGGGGAAATTACGTTGAGGGCTAAGATACCGAAGAAGTTGAACGCTGGGAAATGAACAAAATTAGGGAAACAAACAAAATGCGCATGGGGAGCTTCTAGCTGGAACAATCCTGGGAGAGAAACTTTCTGCGAACAAACCTGCGCCGGAGTAACGCTGGCATTTAGATTTGTTTTCGATCAGGCGCAAAGAAGTTGGAGAGTGCCTGCCACGACATAGATCAGGTGAGGAACCTCGGCTGCTCGTGTCAGATGAAGGCGAATTCTTTTGGCAGTGTTCGCGCCTGGGGAATGTATGCCTTTCTCCGAGGTACACGCCGCCAATGCCAGGCGCCGAAAGCTGCACATATTGGATTCTTTCTTGACTAATGAACAGAAACCATCACCGTCGACAAGCTGCTTGTTTTGTAACACAGGGTCGGTGGCGAGGAAAGGGTGAACAGGCGAGACCTGCGCGCACTCGTCTGTGTATCAATGCAAGAGAAACGCAGCGACACCCCAGTGCCGTCGAGCAGCGACTTTCTATACGCCCTGTGATACCGTTGGAGCACCGCTCAAGCCCCGTGTTTGCGCACGTGTGTGCAATCTTTCGCTGAGGCTTGATAGAATATAGATTCGGTACCTATTCCGTGACACTCTGGCTCGCCACGAAAACGACGTATAGCAGGCGACCTCTGAGAAGAATGCGAGTCGTAAAGGAAACTGCGATTGCTTGCCGAGTTGTTTTCATCGCTTGCCGTAAAGGTTCCGGATTGTTCGAAGCCCGAGGGAGAATGATTAGGCTGCGCACGCTTAGACAGTGAGAGCAGGAAGTGAAAATCGTCCCACGGAGAACGGGAAGTAAATGACGCCTCTCCAACCTTATTTCACCTCGGAGTGTGACAGCCGAAAGCAGTGTTGAGGGAAATTATACAAGATTTATGCAAGCACCAAAACATGAATATGTGTATGCCGAAGCATCTTAGGCCCTCGCTTTTAAACGAGCACAGTTTAGTAGGAACTGATTCAGGAAGCGCGATAAGACCAGAACAAATGGGAATAGAACTGGCGCCTTTTCTGCAGCTGTTTCTCCTTCCCCCATAATGTATCTCGAATTTGTGCTCAGTTACTCACTATAGTGACAACCACGCAACAAGGGCAACGGATAGGAAGAAACAAAGACAAGCGCTGATAATTGCAGTCTGTGTCGAGTAGTGTTATGCAGCTCTAACTTTATGGACATTGAAACTATTTTTATTTATTTTGTACATTGCAAATTTGTATCATCCACGTATAAAATATCGGGTTTCTTCGCAAGCTTGCTGGATAACCTGGAAGGTTATGCTATACCAGGGTGGTGATCTTTGATAAGATATTTGTTTCTGAAGCATCATGAACTCAGAATTCAATTTCATTTTAAATTTTGTTTTTATGACCATAAAAAAGAAAGGAGCCCAGAACAAAAAAAAGGAAGGGAGGGGCATTTTGGCTTTTCTGGTGCTGTTAGGTCACCCCCTGTTTTCTTCCACGCCTGTTTTCTCTGAAATTTGGAGCTTTTGCCTGCTGCTGTGTGTCAAAAACTAGAACGACGTGCGCTTCTTTCTTTGTTGTTAGTTCATTACATTGGCAAAACCAACAAAGTCACTGCAACCATTCGCCAATATATTGGCTCTTTTGCAATGTACATAGAAACAGAATACAGAAATGAAAGATGCCTCACGAAGCGGCCGTATAATATTTTATTTATCTAAGGCCCCGAATGTGTCCAGTATTAAAGCGCGATTTCTCGCGAATCACTTCCAACAGCAACAGACCCCTCCCGTCCTGCTGTTTTAAGGGCGGAGTTATTGGAGGTCACATGTGGATGTTACCACGCCCTAGTATCCTTTACCCGCTCTTTGATGTTGAAATGACCCTCAGGCAGGGACGAACGATGCTCGCCATGCTCCGGCCATTATCGCGCTGAGCTATTGTATTGCCATGAGTCATGGCCTCGAAATGACGTGGCTTGGTCCTCCTTTGTCGTGCTTACTGCCGAAACGTAATGTTATCGATGCTCTTACGTAACGGCTCTCGCCTCAAAATGACGCCACTGTTCACAAGAGCAATCACATTTCTCCGCTGTCACATTTCTCCGCTGTCATATTGTCACAGTGGTTCAACCTGTGAATAAATGCAGCAAGTATCCGTAGTTTATGAAGGGCGTAAGATTGTATAAAAATTGCGCCATCTCCGGCTGAAGGGAACCATGTGTAGATGCAAAGCAGTCGGCGTTAACGCTTGGTAACGCTTGTTTACGCTGGCGGTGGTGTTGAAGCGCACGCTCATCGCGGCGTTGCGCAGGAGAGAAACTTCGGGAGACGGCGAAAAGCACTCAGTGATGTACCGGTGTTTCCTACTGGAACATGATAATCACTGCTAATGTGCAGTGAGAGACAGAAGACTCCGACTGAACACAGAGACCCACAGTCCGTTTCTAACGCGCACGCTGCGAATTTTTATTGTTCAACAATCCACAGGAGAAATGTTCCGCTTGCAGTATACCTTGGAGGGCAATGCCTATATATACGGGGTGGCCAGTCAACGGTTGTGCAGCGTGAGCAGTCGGTTTCTTCAATTAAAAAAAAAAAACTCGCTAGCAGACGTTGCCTGCGTCGGCGTTGCGAGGCGAGAAAGGGGACGTGCATACGCAATGGGCGTGTAAATGCCACGGAGAAGGATGTCTAAGGGAGAGAGAAAGAGCGAGCTTAGGTTAGCAGACGCTGCCTGCATCGGCATTGTGAGGCGAGAGAGGGGACCATGGGAGAGGGGGAGGGGACGCGCATACGCAGTAAGGGTGCTCACGCTGCACAATGAATTGAAGTCGATCTTAAGATGCCTCGCACATCTAACGAAGAACGAAGGCTTGAAGGAATATGAGGAAAGGCTCTCGCAATGCGAGATGCAGAACGAAAAGTGTGGCGGAAGTCACGTGCCTTTCCAGGGGGGCTATAAAACAAGGCGGGCACGCCGGTGTCTCGTGTCGTCTGCACCACTACTCGTATGACCGCGGTGTAGAGATAGCTGGCTGGAGTTCTGAATGTGCATTTTATGCAGCTGTTGCACTTCAAAGCCGGTGCAATGTGTTAGAAGCCTACAGTGAGCGTTGGTCTTCGGGGTTGCGAGTTCTGTTTACTTCGCTCGAGGTTGAAAGCAGTCGTTTTCGAAGGTCGCGACCACTTCTGCGAAAATGGTTGGGGCTGCAGCTTCGTTGTTTTCTTTTCGCACTTCCCTCTTGTGGGCCTCAGCCAAAGAAGGCTGGAATTCCTTGACGAGAACGAAAACAACTACGGCTCTTAGTGCGAGAGGCGGTGATGAGCCTTTTTTGTGTACGATGGCCACAGCTATTGAAAAGTAGTACGTGGTCCACTGTTCTCACCACCCGTGTGCTCAGATTTGGGTGCACGTTAAAGAACCCCAGGTGGTCTAAATTTCCGGAGCCCTCCACTACGGCGTCTCTCATAATCATATAGTGGTTTTGGGACGCTAACCGCACATATCAATCAATCAATCAACTGTTCTCACCAGAGATTGCCTAGTCAATGATTGGACGTGCCTGAAACAATAAGGCGATTTATCGTTTGAATTATCACTTTCTGTTCATGTTTTGCGCGTGGTTAGGTCACCTTTGGCGAAGTTTTTTTCGATACGGTCGCAGTTGGCTGATTCACGCTGCTGCGAACGATACTTGTTCGCACGTATCGTGACACACTTGCCAAGGAATGATTCATAGGTGCTTCATCTGGCTAAATAGCGAGACCAACTAACTAACATTTCCTTATTACATTTATGTTCCGTACCCCGGACGTACCGTATCTTCAGAAGAAAACAGCCGGTCGGGGCGATTATATGGCCGATTCGCGCGGTTGCTCTCTTGAATTCAGCGGATTAAATATGAAGTGCGAAGCTGCAAGTGTATTGTAAGTTCACAATATGAACCGTAATCAGGCTGCGAGTAGCACACAGCTGTCATACAAGCGAGTATCGCAGCACGTTTGCTCATAACCAGCACAAAAGTTTCGCTTTCCCGGCTCGTCTATCAGATGGCGGCGGTGGTGCCGACCAGCGCGTCCGAAATACCACGCTCACGTGGCTCGCCTCCCTATCGCTGGCGCCCGTCGCTCATGCGCGAGCCGTAGCGTGTCCACAATTGAGAGGAGGACTCCTTTACTGTTCACTACTTCCGGATTCACAAATGTGACGCAACGGCCTCCTCTTAGTATTTTACTTCCTGCATGAGCCAAAGGTTACTGCGTTTTGCTCAGCAGATAGGTCCATCTTTTTTCCCCCTATTTTTTTCAGATTGTCACATTTTTCCCCTCTTTTTTATGTGTAATTGCATGTAACAAAAGAAACATATAAGACGTTCATGTTAATAGCAACCTGCCACTGTGGTCTAGTGGCAAAGGCACTCGGCTGCTCACCAACAGGTTGCGGGATGGAATCACGGTTGCGGCGGCTGCATCTTCGATGGAGGTGAAAATGTTTGAGGCTCGTGTACTTAGATATAGGCACACGTGAAAAAAACTCAGGTGGCTGAAATTTCCGGAGCTTTCCACCAGGGCGTCTCATACATAATTATATGGTGCTTTTGGGACGTTAAATCCCAACAATTAATTATTTATAAATGTTTATAGCTGCCATACACGTGGATCTCAGATTGGTGGGATGTAGAGCCCGCAGTAAGGATGTGTTAGACCTTTCATTTCTGGGATAATCAAAAGTGGAATGATTTTGCTATTACATGCTGTGAGAAAGTTGAGATAACTTCAGGATGCTGTATAGCCACTGAAGCCCGATTCGTGTGGAAAATCACGCTTTTTCTTTGCGACAGACTCGGAAAGAGTTCGAAATATTCCCACAGCTTTCTTTCACTTTACCTTTATACAGTAATGCATCATCATTTGTAGGAAAGGTCGGTGAGACATGAAGCGATTCCTTTTAGATATGTTTACTAGCTTTAAAATGTACAGAGTTAGCACTTCTCGGATTAGTGTAAATCACTATAGCGAAAAGATCAAGCGGCAAGTGTGCGACTAATTTATCTTATGCAGCATAGGTCCTGCTCAGTAATTTAGCTTTGCGTGTATTTAAGGAAAGTAGTGCGTTGTTATAGTCGTTACTCTACCAACGTATGTTATCGTCTATCAGCCAACATTATTTTCTCTCTCACTAAGCCTCGCTGTGGCTGGGAGGTCTGCCCGCGGCCTTGCCGTAAAACCAAGGACTGCGCGCGTCAAGAATGCTGTGGTTAGCCTTCCCTGCCACAGCGACGCTTCGAGAGACAAAAATTGATACTGGTTGATAGACGATAACAAACGTTGGTAAAGCAACGACTATAACAGCGCACTACGTTCTTTAAATACACGCAAAGCTAAAATCTGAGCAGGACGTATGCTGCATAAGATAAATTAGCCGCACACTTGTCGCTTGATCTTTTCGCTATAGTGACTTACACTACTTTGAGAATTTTTAATGTGTGCAGTTGACGTATGCACGATACGGGTCGCTCAAAGCCACCTGCTAAAGCACCGCACCACTTTAAGAGAGCTGTCTGGCCCTCAGGCACATTCTCTGCCGCGAAGGAGTTGTAGCTATCACTCGATTTTCTCTACCGCTCCGGCGTCTATGAAGAAGAAACGATTGGGCCACGTGCGGTGACGTCATCATGGAGATTGCACGGCCCCGCACAATCTCGACGGATGTGGCCCGGGGCAGGAACGAACAGCCGGAGGGTCGCTTCCCTCGTATGCGTGCCCTCGCGACAATGAGAACCGCGCTGTGTTTCCCTTCAAAAGGGTTGCACGGCGGCGGCACGGACGTTCTTCGGGCGCTGCCGCCATCTGCTCGCGGGAGCTCAGCAGATGGCGGTTCGCTCTATTTTTTCGCGATGCTCCGTCGCGAAAGTCGTTAGGAACAGCCCTCTGCCGGAACGCGCGGCTCGATATCACCGGGGCGGCCCCGCTGCTGCTCCTTCGGCGCAGGGCCTCGCCAGCAACCCCCATCACCGTGCCAGAGGTGAAGAGAACGGGGAGTAACTTCTTCCCGGCGGCGTACGCACCGGCGGGCGTGGTTGTGGGATCCGAAGCAGAAGGCGCCGTCGGGTGCCAGAAGAAGGGTCGCCGACTTGCCTCTGTCCTCCCCCTTCCTTCCACCATTAGACAGCCCTGTACTTCACGCGCGCCAACGTAGCCGCCGAGCAGCCCTCCACCTTTGGCGGCGGTGGACTCTCTCGTCGCTCTCGACGTCTCGAGTCGCACCGTCACCACAGGCCCCTGCGAGGCAGGACCGAGGCGCATGTGCCCCGAAAGAATGAATGCTGCATATTTCGAAGGGATAAGTCTGCTGGTGCGCGAATAAGTGCGAGCTAGCGGCCTCTCAGGGCAGGCACGGCACCCTGCTGTACCGAGATGTGCAGAGAAATAAGAAGAATAAAGCGAGTCTCGGTAGGCAGATAAATGAAAAGTATTCTCTCGAGGGTAAACTCGGGTGCCCGTCCTCTTTTTCACCCGTATTGCGCCTCCCTGACGAATCGAGGAAAAATTGGAGCTGCCAAGAAGCGTCTTGTTGCTACTTTGCTCCCGCCTGCCTTCCATTGACCTCATCACCTTTCGAGTTGGACTCTGCAAGCTGCAGCGTGGAAGAAAAAGAAATCAATGACCTAACAAGTAAGAGAGTGTGTGTGCAGATCGAATGGAGTCAAGGGGAGAAAACGAACGTAGTGATGTGACGCTACCACATTGAAACCGTAGTAAAAAAAAATCTAACTCTCAACAGGCTCTTCACCGTTCCAAGATCAAATAGCTGAGAGATCAACGAATAATTGAACAAAACGAAACTGGCATTGGGATTGCTTTCCCACTGCGAAAAGTTTACATCACTCCGAACGACAAGTTGACGATGATTCTGCATGCTCGTTGCAAAGAAACTGATGCGTGTTTTGAGATGCAACCGTTTTCCAGGTCCTCAGTGACGTTTGAGACTAATCATGTTTTTTTTAAACATTAAGTATGAATTGCCTTTAAGGTTGGATCGATGCGTAATGTATTAGATTTGACTGCATCACAATTTGCAGCCGTTGGAAGGAACAAGAAAATTAGAATACGTAGAATTAACTCGCCAGCTATCCAATACGCACCGTGAAACAGAAAACAAACAAACAAACAAACAAACAATAATTGTGTGTGATGGCAATAAATAATGTATGCTAAGTTGCGGCTAGTTTTTTGCACCTGGTGCACTATAGCAATAGTCGCTTGTGTGCCATAAAAACTTACTTAACTGAAACCAATTGGAAAAATAACGCAAATAGTACCGAGCTATGAGTCATTTTGTTCATTTCAACTAATCAACTTCTCCCCTTTTCAGAGATAAGCTGTTGATACAAGTTCAAGTTTCCCAATTCAGCATTAGCGAGATTATACTCAAGTATTTTACGCTTGTTTTCCGGCGTATCGAAGTGCAGCGTCCTGCTCTAACATGAAAAAAAAAAATCCGTTAATGTAGGCACTTCTCACTATGCGAGAGCTGTGACCAGTGTGTTTCTGAGCCTTTTATTAGGGACAGACGAAAGTTGTAGATTTATTTACAAACGCATTAATATAAATATATTGCTTTATCAAGCTTATCTTCGGTCTATAATAGTTAATTCTGGTGTTTTTTCTCACTAGCTGTCAGTGGCTGCGAACAACTGATTACTGGAACTTTTTATTGAAAATTCTTAACTCTATCACACGCTTAGTGCATCAGTCATGCATCAGAACTATTTTTTCAAGTCTGAAGAAATAAGTAATAAAGAAATATTTTTATTAAAATTAAAAAAAAAATTGTCACCTACTCAAAGATAAGAAAATAACAAAAGGACATCTAATCAGGGACCGTTTATTTATTATAAACTCAAAACTAGCAAAAAAAGCCAGAAAATGTAGAAGGCATACGTATGGAGCTTCATTTGTATGGGAATGCATCTAGTAATGCCCATAGATTGACTACACACTGTGCGCAACATTCTATTTTCAACAAACATCATACAGCAGCCACACTGAAACGAAGTGGTTCGTATCTTCAAACGGTTGCTCTTAGATTATGTAGAGTTCGAATCCCGTCTGCGGCGGCTGCATTTCCGATGGAGGCGGAAATGTTGTAGGCCCGTGTGCTCAGATTTGGGTGCACGTTAAGAACCCCAGGTGGTCTAAATTTCCGGAGCCCTCCACTACGGCGTCTCTCATAATCATATAGTGGTTTTGGGACGTTAAACCTCACATATCAATCAATCTTAGATTATGTAGAATGGTCAATTATAAAATCTAAAACAGCTTCACTAACAAATAAGCAAAGACGAAATATGGAAGTCGTTGAGTATGGCTGGGAAAACATAGTATGAGTTCACGCACACGAATCGACAGAGTTTGTCCTAAAGGAGCAAGCTTAAAGGTCTTTTCTATATTTTGACGTCGCATGGAACTGTAAAAGCTGCGACACGCCTTTCCTCTTTTTACTCGTTCACGTCACGGCGTTCCACACTTAGAACGACAGCAGTGAACTTGAGTGATCAAGTTTAGGCTAGTTCCAGCGATAAAAGCCATGGCTGCTCTTATCGGTACTAGGCGGAACTCGAGTCCCATCTTGTCAACACCCAAAACAAACACAATGAGCCCGCCGGTCACGTATGCCTGCGAGAATGAATTACGACTTGAAACTGACGTTGCGTGATTCTCCGCTTTGACTGGGTACTGACGCTGAAGGCATTGTAGCGTGAGAAGAACGCAATAAAACAGAAAATGACCACGCATCTGCGTCAGATTCTGTGTGCTCGAACATTCTGGTGGCGCACTTGGCGAAAGTTTTGAATTTTTCTTATTCGATTCGAGATTTATTGTTGTAACGTATAACTGGAGGGTGCCCTTGAGGCCGAACCGCATGCACAAGATTTGAAGACAGCGACGAGCGGCAGGATTTGCTGCCGCGGAGGCCCATTTGTAGCCGTCGCTTGTCGCGTCGCTCGTTTCTCAGAAACTAGGTATATCGCTTGTCGCCCGGAAGCCAGCGTGACGATTTCCGGCAACAAGGCGGCCCCCCTGATGCTTGCTTCAGTTGCAATTTGCTTTGGGTGTTTGTTATCCGCGTGTACTTTGAGGAATGCAAGGTATCGACCACCTCTCTGCTGTGACAATTATGGTAGCCTGCTGCAATGTGGAATCTTCATGCAAAGTGCGTCATAGCCATCTTACAGTATACTATTCTGGGCACCTTGTTCCGCTTAAACCAAAGATTGCGAAAAAAGAAGGTCGTGAATCGAGTTTATGGCTTTCTTTATGCCACACAAAACAGTAATAAATTTGACATGCAGCTTTCGACCTACTTTTAAACCTTTTTTTTGCAATTTATGGGCATGCCCGCGATAGTTTTCAATCTAGCAACAATGACACTCTGTCGCCGATTTGTGGTTGCAGCCAGTCGCGAGGCGCAGAAAGGGTTTGTCGTCATCGCTATTTTTCTAAGATAGCGTGCATGCGGTTGGGCCTTTATGGGAGGCCGTACGAGGCAGCGAGCAGTTGTATTTCGAGCACTATAGATGAATTACACACAACTTACATTCAACTGTCCTTTTCACCTCTATTTGATATACCACCAGTCACGAAGAGAGAAAAGTGGTAAGCGCGTAGAGACATGCTGTGGTTGTGCCCCACAGAACAGGCTGCATTGTGATTCGTAATTCGTTCTATGCATGAAATTTAGGGCGGCAACCAAAGCCATACGTGAAACAGAGTGTGGCTTCACGCAGACTAGGTTGAGAAGAGGGAAAGCAGAAGAAAAACACATCGTTGACTGCAAATTTTGTAACTATAAACGTGACGGGAAAAAATCCTCTGCGGTTTCAGCCGTCAATTATGCTTAGAAATAGATAAAAAAATAAGAGAACGAGTTCGCCAAGTTGCCCAACAATTGTTTTTTAGCCTATGATGAGTATGAAACGACTGAAACTGTAGGTTACCAAGACCACTTTGCCTTGAGCTGTCAGCGTGATTAAGGGCTTGTGTCGAGAATTGCTGTTCCTGAAACTGAAAAATCATCTTTGATTTCAACATGGGCAAAAAAAAGGAAATTGAACCAAACGCACATCCGAGCTGCTTGAGTGGGAATCCATTGCTTACGGGTTTATAGAAGTGTGACTGACCAACATTTAGGAGACGATGTGCGTCTTGTGACCCATTCGTGAACGTAGAACGTGCTTGTGTAACTGTACATGACATGGTCACGACGTGGTCACGTGCTTAAGTAACTAACTGTACATGACACGCTAGAGGACGAAGGTAAAACTTCTAAGGAACAGCATGGCGCCCCAGAAGCTGGAGTATGTTGTACGCGTTTAGGGAGACGTGTGACGTTGCATTGATTGAGAGGAAGAAACTTACTGTCCATTTCTATAGTACCGCGAGCCACTGACTTGAAAGCAATCCATAAGACAACATCGGAAACACATGCCCCATATTTTGCCATGCTAGATGGTCGCTTAATTCACTACTAAGGAAAGCAGCATTGAGCACAAATAACACGACACTCTAAACTGCTACGAAGCACTAAATTGGGAGGGGTGTGGGTATATGCTAGGAAACCATTGAAACACTGTACTCTATGAGTCATAGTACGTACCATATACATGTTCTCGTCATGCACTCAACATCATGGACCCACTATCATTCGTAAAACATAGTTGATTACTATACTTCAGTGGTCGACTCCATTTATTAACAATGATACTATGATGAGCGTCGCGCGTGGGTTTATAGTGGCTGTATCTTTTGGTGGCTACAGACGGCTGCGAAAAATGAGAACACTTGAAGCTAGCAGTCCTGTTAACAAAAAGTGAAGCACCATCGCCCGTATAACGCAAACGCAGGTACCTTCCCAGCAGCCAAGCAAAACGTACAGCGAATACACATACACACACACACACACACACACACACACACACACCACACACACACACACACACACACACACACACACACACACAACATAGCTACGTGATGCAGCGAGCAGGCGAAAATGACAAAGAAAGGTAACAAACAGAGTAACGGTCATTGAGTCTTTCGTCATTTTCTATGAACCTCCATCTCGACGTGCAGCGCTCAATTTATAGGCAGACCACTCGCTGAACAGTGGCAAATCGATGCCTTTTGCGGCTCAGAAAACTACATCTGTTTCTGAGCCCTCAGCCACAGTTTTCACCGTCCACTAGGCGTCCGTCGCATGTCTGGTGGCACTGAACAGCCACCGATGCTGCACGCATCGCCGACAATGTCTTGATGGCAAATGTCGCTCGCACAAAGTTGATGCTTTCTCCTTACGACGGCGAATTCTAAATACAGCGGTGGTCACCAACAACACGCGCGTAGAATAAGTGAGTATGAGCAATCCAACAACATTGAAGACGTCAGGGTGCCGTACGTATATATGACTCCTGTAGTACGTGGAATGTGCGCGATACTTGTTCAGGATATGACCGACTCTATAGCGACCATCATAGCGGCCAGGCCGAAGTTAAGCGGAGATGCATTGGAATGCTCAAGCGCCGCCACCCGTAGACCAGTTGACGAGCGCGCCAAGTAAGCCGACCACCTCCTGGAGTTCGGCGAGGCCCATGTGAACGACCTCTCACTGCAGCAATCACATCACCTCACGAGAGAAGGTCTGCAGTCGTATGCCGTTGTGGGCGGCTGTGTAGCTGCGGTAGTGTGTAGTACATGTCGGTCGTGTGGCAGGGCAGGTGTCTAGCAATGGATGCGGTCTCTCGAACGTAAGACACGCCTTCGTCATGGTTGGAACCGAACGGCCCACTTGATGGAGTTGGCAGCCCTGGGTGGGGGACACAGGATAGAGTAGGGGATGAGCACACCGGTAGACTATAACCGCGACGACTCGAGAGACAATTGTCGCATCAAATGTTGCGAATATAGAGCCTGTATAATAGTCGTAAAACCATTTTAGGTATGTAAATGGGAACCACGATGCGTGTCCGAGAATAGAAAGAGTCCCCCAACGAGGGAAAAGAAAATTTCACAGGGGCTCTCTGAGAGCAGCGCTTGTTGAGAATGTGCGCGTGCGGCTGTGTTTGCCGCATTGCTGTTTAATCATTTTATTGGCATGAGTGGGGACTAGCCTTACATAAATGTCAGTTAGCGCAATTTCAGATGCATCTTTACGCAATGAAGCATGGAGGTCGGACTGAAGACGTTCACTCGTGATTGATTAGGTGGCTATGCTCAAGAGGGTAATTTAAACCACTGAAGCTAAAGAAGAAAACATTCAGAGTAAATTGAAGTTACTCATTCCTCCTCACACAATCGTACGATAACTGCTCGTCGCATTCGCACCCAGATGCATGCATCATGCATAGATCGAGCAAAAAATGAACTAGTCGGGACTCATCGAGAAATAAGCTAAGGTGTAGATAGAGGAACACAACGGAAAGAAACAAAGAGCACAGAGTCCGCTAATGGTGCTTGTGCAGTCAAGTTAGTTTTGTTGTTTCGTGTTTTCACGTCCCACTTTCTTTTATAGTGCACCATACATTTGCGCTATACGCAAGGTGTTGGAAGCTCGACCTCGATGAAGTTCTTCCCTCCAACCCTGATTAAGTCGCTATAACAAAAAGGTTTCTTTAGGGGCGAATTAGCGCAACACGCTAATAATATACCAAAGCTAGTGCAGTCCCAAATTAGCAATAGATGGCAGTAAACGTTCATATTTATATCTAATTGTTTTTTATTTTTACAGTGAAGCAGGCTGTTGATGTTCTGTGGAAATGTTTGTTTCATCTAATGTCTTGTGAATTCTTACTTCACAAAGCGGAGAAAGCTTTTCTTTTGAGGCATCAGATGTGTACATATGTTCTATGTGCTATCGTTATTTAAAGAGGGGAGCTTAAGGTATGAGCTACACTAAAAAATAATACATACCTTTAATATCCAGCACTGAAACTTCTTCATCAGCTGCGTCATAAGCTTCCTTTCGAACAGTTGCGTTACTGTCGATCGTAGCAAGGCATCTGCAAAGAATGGCAGAAAGTATAAGAGTTCTATTTCAACATTCTTTCGTTCTGAACTGAAAGCTATTCACGTAAAGAAAAAAAAACTCTGAAATAAGCTTGGTTACACTTTGAAATGAACTTTTGTCTAGAGTTTCTTGGAGGACCACCGGAAGAAGAGTTCTCGGAGGATCGCCGAGACCGTCCTTGGCGCACAAAGCGTTGAACACATTCTTGTGTGGCTTGAGGAAATGTAGGGTGTGGGGCCGCTAACGCCCCCTGTTAAGTGGTTTTTGCCTCGTGGCTCTTGTGTTTTACGCATTGGACGCATTTTGGGTTCAGAATTGCTGAGGGGTAGGTACGTGGTGCTCGCGAGCATTCATCACCACCATCATCGGGATTAGAACGGTGGCGCTGGCAGAGACGCCTGGTGGCAAGCCATGGTGGCGGCATGGAAGAGTTGAGCGGGTCTTTATTATTATTATTATTATTATTATTATTATTATTATTATATTATTATTATTATTATTATTATTATTATTGGCGCAAGAGCCATGTTTGGCCAAAGAGTGTCATGAAAATAGCAAAAATTGTAAAATTTGTTGGTGTATTACGAAGGTGTGTAGGTATGCGGGCTATGATAATGCTACAGGACTGATGTACACTGGCCTAAAATTCCACACCCTAAAGCGGATAAAACACATAGATACTAAAATCAGGAGAATGGCGTGACGCTTGGAGTGAGACTGAATGACAAGTGATCGTAGTAATAAAATCATAGAAGGATAACAGCACGAATGCTTTATCAACAACCCTTGAGTCCAATGGCCACCAGGCACTTGCTTTTTGTTGTACATACCGCAGCAGCAACTTCCACTCGTAGGTCGAGCTACAGATTGCCTGGAAAGATGACGTGAAAACTATTTATATTTTTATTTGATATGTGGGGTTTAACGTCGCAAAACCACCATATGATTATGAGAGATGCCGTAGTAAAGGGCTCCAGAAATTTTGACCACCTGGGGTTCTTTAACGTGCACCCAAATCCAAGAACACGGGCCTACAGCATTGTCGCCACCATCGAAAATGGAGCCGCAACAGCCGGGATTCAATCCCGTGACCTGCGGGTCAGCAGCCTTAGCCCTAGGCTGTACCTCAGCCACTAGGCCACCTTTTTTATCTTAGCCACTAGGCCAACCCGGCGGGACATTTATATTTCTTAAAAATGCGAGCAATGATTTTTACTTAAGAAGTGGCTCTTTACATATGAACATTGACGGATGAAGTGGTATTTCATGTCAGTGGAGAAGCAGGAAATGTTCTTGTCTAAGAGCATCCCATTCGTTGCATTTAATTAAAATATGAAGCAGGCTGAGTGAGTCGCCGCATCTGTCACACACGGGAGGATCACCACCCGACAAAAGCGGTATGAATGAGTGCTGTGGGGGTGTCCTATTCGTAGCCTTGTGTTACTTGAGTGTGGCGTGATCTTGATACTGGCGGCCAAGTTCCAAGGCTAGGTTTGATAACATGTAATTCATTTCATGTTTGCGTATTCCATGAAAGCTGCCAACACGCCTTCAGCTGTTGCTTTAAGAGGTGCTTCAGTTCTAACGCAGCGACAGCCATAGATGTATTTGTGTTAGCGTTGTCGTGAGCTGAGGCGGCTAATTGGTCCGCCAACACATTTCCCCGGAATTCACAGCGCCCTGACACCCAGCAAAATACAACTTGTTTTTTGAGGGAGTAAATGGTGCATAAAAGAGAGTAAGACATCAAAAATACAGGATTTTATATACTTTTAGGGTATTCAATGCGCTTTATGACGCTCAGAGAGTCAGCTAATATTACCGCACGTTACAATTTGAATTTCTCTATGTGTTTAGCAGCCACAAGTATTGCGTAGGCTTCTGCTGTGGATGTTCTTGAATTAGGGTGGAAAATGCCAGAATCTGAAAAGAATAAACCAACGGCATATAGGACACTCCACTATGAGACTTAGAAGCATCCGTAAAGAATTCAGGACAATTGTATTTGTGCCGCAGTTCGAGAAAATGAGTGTGTACATGTAGGCGCATGCTTCGCAACTTCTACAAAGGAGGTATCACAGCCTAGGGGCTGCCACTGCCACGGCGGCAGACGTGGAGGGGGAGCCATCAGACGGTGTTCAAGAAGTGGCACACCAGTTTCTTCAGTGAGGCTCCTCACACGAAGTGAGTAGGCCTGTTGAAATGAAGGACGGTTCTCGAAAAGCGTACAACGCGACAAGTCATTGATAGTTGTGTGTGAAGAGAATAATTGTCTGAATTCATTTTTAAATATTATATAAAAGGCATGTACGCTCTTTGCAAGTGCAATGGCCACTCATTGGACTCGACATACAAACTCTCCTCGAGAATAGTGCGAAGAGCACCCGTAGACAGATGGATGCCCAAATGGTGGACCGGGTCAAGCATTTGCAATACACTTAAAGTGGCAGAATGGTATATTATTGCCCCATAATCCAGGCGCGTGCGTATGAGGCTTTTATAGAGATTGATCAGACCATTTCGGTCACTCCCCCACGATGTGATTGAGGGAACTTTCAGAATGATCGTTTTTCTTACAGACTTATCTTTAATATACTTGATGTGGGATGTAAATGTAGGATCTAGAATAAGGCCTAGAAATTTATGCTTGGCCTCTACAGGTAACCGCTGGCCATGCAAGTCAATTTCAATGATTTGGGAGAAGGCCTGTCTTTTCAGAAAAGAGTACACAGGTGCTCTTCTCTGGATTTAACCTGATACCGTTTCCATCAGCCCACTTAGACACTTTGTTCAGGTAAAGCTGAACATGCCTCCCACCCTCTGTAAGATTACATGACCTAAAGCCTACCTAGATATCATCTACATATGTGGAATAGAAAGTGGTGTGTGAAATTCAGAGTCGTAATGAGTTTATTTTTATAATAAAAAGGGTGCAACTCACGACCTCACTTTGTGAAACTCCCATTTCCTGTATAAATGGCCTGGATAAGACATTCCCAACACGAACACGGTATGTTTGCTCGGAGAAGTAGCTCTTTATTAAATCCAACATATTGCCATGAATAGCGATGTCTGACAGATCTCTAAGGATCCCGTTGCGTCATGTGGTGTTGTTTGCTTTTCCCACATCGAGAAACACACAGAGACAGTACTGTTTGTGGAAAAACGCATGGCAGATATATGCTTCAATGCGTACGAGAAGGCCCGTAGTAGACTGACCCTCTCTAAAATCACACTGAAAAGGGTCAAGCAATTGTTGGTTTCTAGAAAATGCATAAGTATTTTGTTTATCATTTTCTCGAACACGTTGCACAAGCAGCTTGTAAGGGCTATTGGACGGTAACTTGTAACTGAAGAGGGGTCCATGCCTTCCTTTAAAATGGGAACAACAATGGCCTCAATCCACGTGAATGGCAAGTACCCGACAGCCCAGATAGTGTTATACAGGGCAAGTAAAGTGATCTCTGTGTCATCCTGAAGCTGTTTGAGCATGTCATACATAGTTTTGTCGGGTTCCGGTGCTGTGCTGTGGCATGCATTCAAGGCCGCCTTAAGTTCGGCAATATTAAATAGAGTTTTATATTGTTCGTTTGTTTTACACTTTGAATCAAATGTTCTGCGTTCTGTCATTTCTTTATATTTTAAGAAAGATCTTGAGTAATGCACGGAACTGGAAATGCGCTCAAAGTGCTTGCCATGGCTGTTGGCCTGGTGCTCTAGTGTGTTTCCTTGACTCACCAAAGACAGGCGATGTGCTTGCTGCCCCTTAAAACTTCTGAGGCCACTCCAGACTTTCTTTTCATGGGTGTAGGAGTTAATGCTAGAAAGGAACCTACCTAGTGATTTCACTTTTTAAAATTCAACAAGGTTTTCTGCATTCGGATATTGGCGTGCAGGATGCCCCAGGCTTTTTTTTTTGTTTCTTACGTGCATCCCTACAGTCCTCGTTGCACCAGGGAACACGTGGTTGACACGGGTGACCATTTGTTTGCAAGATACATTTTTCAGCAGCGTCAAGAATAAATGCACTGAAGAATGCTAATGCGCAGTCGATGTCACAATTTGCGATAGTCATGAGGTATAAGGGTTGATTTCTTAAACTTCTTTCAGTCAGCGGATGCTATCTTTCATTTGGAAATATGAGGAGGAAAGTCATGTGATGTTGTCAACATAGCAGGAAAATGGTCACTGCCGTACGGAGTCTACATTCCATTCTTACTCTGTGAAGAGAGAGATGTCAAGTCTATCGACGAATATCACTTGTGGTGAATGTTGTGATAAGCATACTTTTTTTTATGGAAGAGGCATACTCAGGAACACAAGAGGAATCAGTCGGCCTCTCGCATCGCAGTGAGCGTCCTTCCCATAAAGTGATGTGAGCGTTTAAATCACCAACAACCATGTAGGGTGCCAGCAGCTGATCAATGAGGTGAGAGAAATCTGTGTGATCAAGTTTGTAGTTTGGTGGTATGTATAGTGAGCACACGTTGACTTATTTGTCAAATAGAATGACGCCGACTGACACTGTTTCGAGTGCCATCTGAAGAATAAAGGCTGGTGCACATCGGCGACTAGCAGTGGTCGCGCGATCATTGGCGACTGGTCGCAAACAGTCGCGAACGTTCGCACACAGTCGCAAAGCGACTGCTTTAGTAGTCGCTTCCTGACCGATTTTGCAGTCGTGCGACTGCAGTCCCGAGGCTGCTGGAACCAAGCAGCGATGCTCATTTTTCGTTTTTTTTATTGTGCTGGCCTCTTGTCACCAGATACAAACGAGTGCGTTCATCTAGGTCTGTGGCACCATGGTAACCACGGAATGCTTGGCTTGGAGGTGGCGGGGCGCAGCAGCTCGAGCAAAGTGTCGAATTTACGCGGCGGAATTCGTAAGAAGCCTAACACCATCAAAGTAAAGAGAAAATAAATTGTGCACTAACTTTCCTCCGTATTCAGAATCGTTTTTTTTTTGTCTTGAGCTTGACTTGTCACCGCCTTCGATGCAGCGCGTTTGGAACGCGTTTGTGCTTCATGCCTTGGCAACAACTTGAGACGCCGCGTTCAACACGCATTTGTGCTGCAATGAAGGCTGTGGCAAGTCAAGATAAATTCAAGAGCGTTTCTGTTAACGTACGACTCTCGGAAATACTCCTCGTTGTCTCAGCGCAGCTCGGGAGGTAGGCCTCTTGCACGGCCGGCCAACTCTCGCGATTGAAAAGACGGTCACACTCACCACCGGCATTTTTTTTTCTTTGGAAGCATCTGTGCTGCCAGCGCTGACACCATAGTACAGCGCACCAGCACCATGATATTCTCTTGTTCTTCGCTTGAATCGAACTCTTTGACGCTGTTGGGAATGTTGTGGGAGAACAGACGAAAACAATAAATGCAGTGCGCTCGTTTGCTCCGCTAACTCAGCTGTTGGCGATCAGCTGATCGGCACCGTTCTACAGACTTCTCGCTGATAACGAGATCCGGACGTGACTCTCCAGTGTTGCGACTTCGCTCGCATGCAGCTGCTGCCGATGTGAACATCAGTCGCTTTTTGGTCGCCAGTCGCGAATGGAAGCGTGACAACTGCTAGTCACCGGTGTGCACCAGCCTTAAGAGATTGGGAAGGCACAAATTGTTCTACTATTATACCTACACCACCGGACGAAACAGTTGCCTCATCCCGGACCTTGCGAGACATAGCATATTGTGATAGAGAGTTTCTTCGTGGTGGCTTCAGATGTGTCTCTTGGATGCACAGCACCTTGGGATTGTGCTTATGTAAAAGTTCTGTATTGTCATCGAGATTGTGGAGAAGACCTTTAGCGTTTCAGTGCATTATTTGTGTAGCCATCAGTTTGAGTGAGTTTTTCTGCTGTGCGTCGAAGTAGACAAGCTTAGCTTAGAAGGCCTTTTTAGGTCCCCTAATACGTCGTTTTTTTTCCCTTTTTGGCAAGCTCCTTAAAGTCACGCCGATCTTTTGACGTCTGAGACGTCGATAGACTTTTCGTTGTCCATCATCTCGGCAAAGACGCTGGACGCCAGCTCGTGGTGTCAGCGTGTGGGTGTGAGAGACTTAGGGCTCTCTGCCTTGGCAGATGGCCCGGGAACTGAAGACCCAGAGGCCTGCATGCTTGTTGGCGGCGGAGCAGCGTGGGCTGCTTCCGCTGTAGGAGTGTATGATGCTGCGGGGGTACAGGTTGCTCGTGTACCGCTGTGCCAATGACCAATGAAAGTCTATTCCGTGCTTCTTTGTATGAGATGTTTTTGTAGACCTTTTGTGGTATAATCTCCTTCTCTCTGTTACACGCAGGGCAAGAGCGAGAGCAAAGAGGGTGATCTCCGTCACAGTTAGAACAGTGTGGATCAGAGGTGCACTTCTCGACTTCATATTTTTTTGAGACCCACATTTTGCACATGACACGCGGCCACAGCAGCTCTGTGAGCTGTGGCCAAACTTCTGACACTTGAAGCACCTGCGAGGGTTACGTATATATGGTCGGATGCGCATCTTTATGTAGCCTGCCTGGATATGCTCCGGGAGTGTGGCAGTATTAAAGGTGAGGATTAAGTGCTTTGTTGGTACTTCATGGTCATTGCACCTAATTTCGATTTTTTGCACTTCGATGACATTCTGATATTTTATTCCATCAAGAAGTTCAGCCTCTGAGATTTAGGAGGCCACTGCGGGTATCACATCGCGGACTGTTTTTAAGGAATGGTGGGCTGTTATAAATATAGGAGTAGTGCCAGAAGGTGTTAGAGAGTTTAACTTGACATATTGGGCCTTCTGCTTAACTTGTAGAAAAATTTCTTCACTGGCCATTGTTGTGCCTTTGTAATCAGGTCCAAAGGTGTCTGTAAAACACTTTGAGACCAAGAAAGGTGACACTGATCTTGCTGTTATGTCGGGACATTCGGTGCGGATGATGTGGTAATGTAGGAAATTTTCAGTGTTCTTTGCATGAAACTGTAAGTTTACATTAATGCGCTATCCTTTAAAAAGAGGGCGATTGGGAAGATGTGGAAAAGAGGTTGAAACAATAAACATTATTGCTTTCGGTAGTGAGGCCGGCCTCTCACCATCGAGCCCAACACGGGGACGCTGCGGAAACTCGCAAGCATCACATACGCCAGTTGTACGAAGCTACTATAACCCGATACAGCATACCCAAGGTTGGACACTGTACACCAGGTTAACCTTTGCCGCCAGAAAAATTAGATGTAATTGAAGAGAAGAGAGGACAGGAAAGATTAAAATTGAGAGAAAGACGAAGATGTGGGGAGAGAAAGAAATATAAAAAGGCGACTGCCGGTTTTTCCTGGGTGGGTCAGCCCAGGGGTGCCGTCTACGTGAAGCCAGGGACAAAGGGGTGTGTTGCCTCTGCCGGGGGGGGGGGGGGATGCCCTAAAGGTTTCATCACCCAGCGTCGGCTCAATCCTCAGATCCCCTTTTCCCCGGAAACGGCTCAGCCACGCTCGGCTAAGTGTGGGGGTCCGTTGTGTCGCTACACACCAAACGCCTGCTTGCGCAGACGCCCCTGCGGGGGATTAACGGGTCTCTTTGGCAGGTGGCGGTTGGTGCGAACGGTTGTCTCTAACGGTGTGTCTGCGGTGGGTGGCTCCACGGGCCGTCTGCAGTTGGCCCGCGTTTTGAGTCAGGCGTTAGCGAAGCCACCTTGTGTGTGTGTTTCTGTTGCTGAGTGTTTTGTAATATTGTGTACACTTGTTCTAGTGTGTTGGTCACAATTGATGCATATTAATTCAGCTGACAATATTATCATTCTAAAAGTATATAGTAAAATAAATGTGTGTTTGGTTCGTTCCGACCGCGTCTACTGTGTCCGTTCACTCCAAGAGCGTCGCGCTCTCCATTTTGATACCCCACAAGGGTTGGGCCATGTGTACCCTCGAGCCGCATGAGCAGACCGAACATGGCTGATGGCTTCCCACTTCTCTCTCACTGGCTGTTTCAGTGGGAGGGGCGAACGACCAAGACCTTCTGTCAGGTAGGGGGAGGTAGTGCGGCTTGAGAAGAGATAGGGCCTTAGAGACAGGCCTTGATGATGATGATGTTTGGTGCTTTGTGGCGCGAGGGCCATTTGATGGCCAAGAGCGCCAGTTCATGGGACAAGAGATGTGGACAATGATTGTGATTAGCGGCTGTATAAGGGCCTTAAAATTTTTCGCCTTAAGGTGGGTAAAAAACATACAAGTAATAAAATCATAACCATCCCATGAAAAGTGTGGGGTGTTAATTGATGACGAAAGTTTGTAATAATAAAAACCATGGTGGACATGTATGGCATTAGCACAAGTACCTCAATAGTTCACACCCTTGCGTCAGGGGGCCGTGAGGCAAGTGCTTTGTTGAGTGTAGCCACCGCAGCGGAGACCTCTCTGGAGAGGTCGTGCTACGGAATGCCCGGGTATATGATATGAAAAGTACAAACTTCTCTCGAAAAAGCTAACAACGATTTATGTGTGAAAAGTGGTTTCCTATCGGCGAACATTGACGGATGAGCTTACGTTTTGGCACCTTTCGCCCTTTTACTTGTTGTACATGTCTTTGTTAGCCCCCCTTACTTAATGCCCTAACCAAGGGCCTGTAAGGTACCTGTAAATAAAAAAAGTGGTATCTGTTGTCGGTAAGGTATCTGTTGTCGGACAGGCCTTGAGGAGTCATCATCATCATCATCAGACTGACTACGTCCACTGCAGGACAAAGGCCTCTCCCATGTTCCGCCAGTTAACCCGGTCCTGTGCTCTCTGCTGCCACTTTATACCCGCAAACTTCTTAATCTCGTCTGCCCACCTAACCTTCTGTCTCCCCCTAACCCGCTTCCCTTCTCTGCGAATTCAGTTAGTTACCCTTAATGACCAGTGGTTATCTTGTCTACGCGCTACATGCCCGGCCCATGTCCATTTCCTCTTCTTTATTTCAACTATGATATCCTTAACCCCCGTTTGTCTTCTAATCCACTCTGCCCTCTTCTTGTCTGATAAGGTTACGCCTACCATTTTTCTTTCCATTGCTCGCTGCGTCGTCCTCAATTTAAGCTGAACCCTCTTTGTAAGTCTTCAGGTTTCTGCTCCGTAGCTAAGTACCGACAAGATACAGCTGTTTTATACCTTCCTCTTGAGGGATAGTGGCAATCTACCTGTCATACTTTAAGAGTGCTTGCCGAATGTGCTCCACTCCATTCTTATTCTTCTAGTTACTTCAATCTCGTGGTTCGGCTCTGCGGTTATTACCTGCCCTAAGTAGACATATTCTTTTACAACTTCAAGCGTACTATTACCTATCTTCAAGCGCTGCTCCTTTTCGAGGTTGTTGTACATTACTTTCGTTTTCTGCAGATTAACTTTAAGACCCACCTTTCTCCTCTCCTTGTGTAACTCCGTAATCATGAGTTGCAATTCGTCCCCTGAGTTACTCAGCAATGGAATGTCATCGGCGAAGCGCAGGTTACTAAGGTATTTTCCATTAACTCTTATCCCTAACTGTTCCCATTCTAGGCTTCTGAAAACCTCCTGTAAGCACGCGGTAAATAGCATTGGGGAGATGGTGTCCCCTGCCTGACACCCTTCTTGATTGGTATTCTGTTGCTTTCTTTATGAAGCACTATGGTAGCAGTTGATCTCCTGTAGATCTATTCCAGGATGTTTATATATACTTCATCTACGCCCTCATTCCGCAGTGTCTGCATGACGGCTGATATTTCTACTGAATCGAACGCTTTCTCGTAATCTATGAAGGCTATGTATAGTGGTTGGTTATATTCTGAGCATTTCTCTATTACCTGATTGATAGTATGAGTGTGGTCAATTGTTGAGTAGCCTGTTCGAAATCCTGCTTGTTCCTTTGGTTGATTGAATTCTAATGTTTTCTTTACTCTGTTAGCAATTACCTTTGTAAATAGCTTGTATACTACAGAGAGCAAGCTGATCGGCCTGTAATTATTCAAGTCCTTGTCATCTCCTTTATTATGTATTAAGATGATGTTAGCATTCTTCCAAGACTCTGGTACCCTTCCCGTCAGGAGACACCTCGTAAATAGAGTGGCTAGTTTTTCTAACACAATCTGTCCTCCATCTTTCAGATTATCTGATGTTACCTGATCCTCACCAGCAGCTTTGCCTCTTTGCATGCTCTCCAAAGCTTTTCTGACTTCTTCTATCATTACTGGTGGAGTGTCATCTGGGTTACTGCTAGTTCTTATAGTATTAAGGTCGTGGTTGTCTCGGCTACTGTACAGATCTCTGTAAAACTCCTCCGCTATTTTAACTATGCTATCCATATTGGTAGTTATTTTGCCTTTTTTGTCCCTTATTGCATACATCCGACTTTTGCCTATCCCAAGTTTTCTCTTAACTGCTTTGACGCTTCCTCCGTTTTTAAGAGCGTGTTCAATTCTCTCCATGTTATACCTTCTTACATCGCATACTTTACGTCTATTAATCAATTTGGAAAGCTCTGCCTGTTCTATTTTGTCTGTTGTACTTGACACTTTCATGCTTTGACGCTTCCTAATTAGGTTCTTCGTTTCCTGGGAAAGCTTGCCAGTGTCCTGTCTAACTACCATGCCTCCAACTTCCACTGCACACTCCGTAATGATACTCGTCAGATTATCATTCATTGTATCTACGCTAAGGTTGGTTTGCTCACTCAGAGCCGAGTACCTGTTCTGCAGCGACACTCTGAATTCCTGTACTTTCCCTCTCAGTGCTAGCTCATTGATTGGCTTCTTGCGTATCAGTTTCTGTCGTTCCTTCTTCAAGTCTAGGCGAATTCGAGACCGTACCATTCTATGGTCACTGCATCGTACCTTGCCAACCACTTCCACATCCTGCACGATTCCTGGGTGTGCAGTCATTATAAAGTCTATTTCGTTCTCATTTTCGCCATTAGGGCTCCTCCATGTCCACTTGCGGTTTTCTCGTTTTTGGTAGAAGTTATTCGAAATCCGCAAATTATTGCGTTCTGCGAATTCTACTAGTAGCTCTCCTCTGGCGTTTCTAGTGCCGATGCCATAATCTCCTACTGCCTGGTCTCCAGCCTGCTTCTTCCCCACCTTTGCATTAAAATCGCCCATCAATATAGTATACTGTGTTTTTACCTTACTCATTGCCCATTCCACGTCTTCATAGAAGCTTTCAACTGAAGCGTCATCATGGCTAGATGTAGGCGCGTAAGCCTGTACTACCTTCATCTTGTATCTTTTATTCAGTTTAATTACAATGCTTACCAACCTTTCATCAATGCTATAGTATTCCTCTATGTTGCAAGCTATGTTTCTGTGAATTAGGAACCCCAATCCCAGTTCTCTTCTGTCACAAGCCCCGATAGCAAAAGACGTGCCCATTCTGTAGCACAGTATAGGCCTCATCTGTCCTCCTAACCTCACTGAGCCCTATTTTATTCCATTTAACAGCCTCTAGGTCCTCGAATAGTACAGCTAGACTTCCCTCACTAGATAAGGTTCTAGCGTTAAACGTTGCCAAGTTCAGGTTCCAAAGGCGGCCTGTAGTCCAGAGATTTTTAGCACACTCTGCTGCGTTGCAGATCTGACCACCGCCATGGTCAGTTGCTTCGCAGCTGCTGGGGACTGTGGGCCGTGAGTTATTTGACGTATGCATGTGGGAGGTAGTGGCCAGATACTGCACCAGGGTGGCCATTCCTTCTCTGGTGAGGGAGTGCGTTCCCGGCGGTGGTTACCGGTGAGGCCGCACCCAAGACCTCTTAATGCAGTTCCATCAACATGCGGATTTTTTTTTCCGGTTGGGACCTGCGCGGCACCGGGATTTGAACCACGGACCTCTTGCATGCGAGGCGGATACTCTAACCACTACGCCATCGCCGCACCCGAATTGTTATGTTCTAAATGTAGGTGTCAGCGGTGTATCAGTCAAGTTTGTGGTTATTTTTATAAAAATGTTTTAATGAAATGAGATTTCTGCTGAGAACCCCCTTAATTAAGGGTCTAGAGAGTACGGAGTTGGGCCTTCGATTAGCCTATGGGGTGCTGTTTAATAATATATTAATCGGACAAAATTTAAATTCGTTTGTGAGGTGATGTTACATTGTGCACTAAACATCATTTGTAGCATGCACACTTTTTTTCTCTCTTCGTTGTTCTTTGTATTTCATTCTATTGTCTTTGATTTTTTAACTCTTTTTCTTCGACACAGTAGCCAGCATATCTTAGCACCGGCTATCCCCCCTGTTTCTTTTTTTACCTTTCCCTCCTCGCAAGTGCTTTCACATGTTCACTTTTTCAATGATCTGGAGCACGTTTGCGCAGATGAGTGAGAGCGGAAATCCTACGTGCCTTATGCTCTTACAGCTAGTTTTATGTCGTTGAGGTGTATACAAATGAGAGCAGACGTCATGACGCTTTCGGTCGACATCCATATCGATGGGCAAACACCATGCCAAGCTGCTACCTAGAAGCATGTTTCTTTTTTCCTCATGTTGGCTATGTTGTTGATGCTGTGATGATAAATTATTTGTTCGACAGAAACGAGACGGTGGCAAATAACCACCTATAGTTCATGCGAGCAAAAACATTTGCTCCAACATTTTTACCGCCGCATTTTGCCTATCCCCCACTAACCTTTTCTTTCATTAAAACCTACCTCTATGTTGCAGAGTTATCTGTGCTGGCAGTGACCGTGTCTCTGTCTGTCTATTCCCTGTTTTTTTTTCTCGAATGCTTTGACTCTCTCTCACTTATGTGCATCGCTAATCAGTTAATGCTTTCAATTCCTTTGAATTTCTGAGCTTCCGGAAAGTGGAAAACAGCATTGTTGTCTCAGGACATTTGCTGCTTTGGAATGCTCTTGTCATCAGGCGGCCAGCTCGTGCCTTAAAAAGTTTAAGGTACATTTATCCTCGTGTTATTGTGCGCAAATATCGCCACTTCTAATTGATTTCTTGCTAAATTTGTAGTTCTTCATTTGCCTCATCTTTGAACATTTCGTTCCACTATCTACAATTAAACAATCCTGTTTTTTTCCAATGTCTTTCTCTGGACGGCGGTATGTTTGTGCACTCTTACTAACCCTGTTCTTCGTTTCTTTATTTATTGGTTCTTCCTCCATTCAATGTTCGCGCTTTGCTTTTCGGGTTGTCCGACTATGTGGTAGAGATATTATGGTGCTCGGTTGCTGAACCAACAGGTCGCGGGTTCGTTTCCGCCTGGAGGCTCGTGTCCTGAGTGATGTTGGTGCGCGGTAAAGAACACAAGATGGACGAAATTTTCACAGTTCACCACTACAGACTGTATCATAATTATATTGTGCTCTCGTACGATACTACAACAAGAAAGGCAATAATAATAATAATAATAATAATAATAATAATAATAATAATAAACTTGAGCTTTCTCATCAGTTATGATAATTTCATGTTCACAGAAGTTAAAAAAACAGCGCTAAAAAGACGGGACAAGAAAGGACAACAGGACAGGGCGCTGACTAGCAACCAAATATGTTTATTTCTTCAGTCAGCATACATATATACCACCGCACTATCGCAAAAAAACAGCCTACGCAGCGGCATGTGAGCCTGCGCAGAGGCATTCAAAAAATTAGTTTGACAGAAATTTGACCTCCTTCGGAAGGAGGGAAATGGAAGGGAGGCTAACACATGCCTCACCACTGTTATGAATGTGAAAAGCTTCCGAAATGAGACGTGCACGTTCATCGTGGTAGTATGATAAGAAAATGGTATCTTTAAAAGATGGGTGGCAACCGCAGTTGTTACAGTGAAGGGAAAGCTGACTATCTGTAGCGCGATTATGAACTTTGTTTGAATGCTCGCGCAAGCGGTCATTAGCACAACGGCCCGTTTGCCCTATATAACACCGACCACAGGAAAGAGGAATCTTGTAGACAACGCCATGACGACATTTCACAAACTTGTGCCTGTGCTTCTTAGTACATCCTTTTTTGTACGGTGCCTCACGATTAACATGCTGGCACAAGCTGCCTAGCTTATTTTGGGCAGAAAATAGCAGCTTAATGCCTGCCCTGGCGACAACTTTTTTTAGATTGTGCGCTACCTTGTGCACATAGGGGATAACTGCTACGCTTTTCAGCCGGCTTTTTTCGGACTGCACAGTGGCCAGGCGCTTGTCCTTACAGACTGCTACTAGGCTTTCAGCAATACTAGTCAAAAGCGTTGCAGGAAAACCTGCAAGCTTCAGGCGGTCAACTTGCGAAAAGAAACACTTTTCAACTTGGTGGTCACAGGACCTGTAGAGCGCCGCCTTCATGCAAGCTCTTGCAATGCCGCGTTTAACAATTTTTGAGTGCGCCGAAGAAAAGGGAAGAAGGGCCTTTTTTGACCTGGGTGCGTAACCCCAACACACGTGGCTGTTTGAGAACGACAGTTCTAAGTCTAAAAAGCGTAGTTTGTTATCTGAAGGATGCTCAGTCTTCAATTCAAAAGAACTTAATTCTGCGCGGAACACGTCAATTATTTTAGAAGCAGCAGGCTGCGCGTCAGGTGGGTTAGTGCGGTAAAAAATTAAAAAATCATCCACGTAGCGCATCACTTTTACCGTGCTCGTCTGATCTAGCTTGCTCTCTAGATTGCGGTCATAGCTAGCCAATAAAAGGTCACTCAGAATGGGGGCGATGCAAGACCCTATGCACACTCCTTTACGTTGTATAAAAAGCTTATCATCCAGGCAGATGAAGGTCGATTGCATATAAAACTTTAAAAGTGCTAAAAACCGATGGACAGTGATTCCACAAGCGTTTTGGAACTTAAGAACCCCGAATCTGTCTATGCAATAGCCTACTTCAGTACACACTTCTTCCTGAGGGAGCGAATAATATAAGTCCTTAATGTCTATGGAAAAAGCGCGCACACCTTCTGGACACTCATCCTGGAGAAAGGTAGAAACAGTACCTGGCGCCCTTATGAGGTAGGGGTCGTCGACGTCGAGAAGGCCCAAGAACCTTTGCAGAAACACTCCCACCTCACGTTGCCAGGTTCCTCGCTCAGAAACTATAGTCCGGAACGGGCACAATTCCTTATGGGTCTTGGCACTGAAGAAAGCTGATAGGCAGGTCTCTTTGCAGGCTTTTACAGACTTAGCCAGTTTTGCAAGTCCGGCTTTTTCGCACAGCTGGACGGCCCTTGTCTTTACCTTCGCAGGAACCACTCCTTTTACTTCATTGAAGTTCTCAAGAATGGCCGCGGCTGCTTTTTCTTTGTAGAGACTTCGAGGCAACACGACGAATCCCCCTTCCTTGTCGGAGAGGAGAAGCTTCAGCCCTGCTTCTCGAAGAGAGGTAACCATAGTGCGAAGCCTGGCACTGTTGCCTTTTTTTACCCGCTGAGGTAGGCAGTCCACGCCTTCTCTGACGCACCTGTCGGATTCATCCATGCTTGCTCTACCAGCAGCTGTTCTCACCAAGCTGAGCAACTCTGTCTTGTCCAGATCAGGGTGCTCACAATACTTTGGACCGAGCCTCAGAAGATCAGCCACGTTGTTCGGGATTGAGGCTTCTCCGAGCACCAGGACATCCTGACCTGGCACATAATTTCGATGCTTGCTCCTGGGCAGTCGAACGAATATGTTGCCCCACAGGAAGTCGGCGGTCTGGGACGCCAGTCGTAAATCTTCAATGAACTTCTTCTGGGCACTGGGGTAAGGCAGTTCGTTGCGGTTCAAAAACTGCAGGCAGTCGGTGTAGAAGCGAACTTGTCGGCATGCTTCAGACCTCAAAATCCGGCACATTCTTTTTGCGTGCCCTTCTGAAGGCCTCTTAGCCCCAAAAAGAAGGGCAACTTCTGGCGGAAGGTAGGAATGTTTGAGCGAGTAGGCATAGAGACGAGCTCTACAAGTCGCAGTGGCGAGCAGGTTGATGCAGATGACTGAAGAACGTAAACACGAAAAAGACACGAATGATGAAAAAGGGCCCGATGTAGTAGAAATAAACTGCAGAAGCGTACGCATTTGGGCTGGTTGGTTCATGTTCACAGAAGTTAAAAAACAGCGCTAAAAAGACGGGACAAGAAAGGACAACAGGACAGGGCGCTGACTAGCAACCAAATATGTTTATTTCTTCAGTCAGCATACATATATACCACCGCACTATCGCAAAAAACAGCCTACGCAGCGGCATGTGAGCCTGCGCAGAGGCATTCAAAAAATTAGTTTGACAGAAATTTGACCTCCTTCGGAAGGAGGGAAATGGAAGGGAGGCTAACACATGCCTCACCACTGTTATGAATGTGAAAAGCTTCCGAAATGAGACGTGCACGTTCATCGTGGTAGTATGATAAGAAAATGGTATCTTTAAAAGATGGGTGGCAACCGCAGTTGTTACAGTGAAGGGAAAGCTGACTATCTGTAGCGCGATTATGAACTTTGTTTGAATGCTCGCGCAAGCGGTCATTAGCACAACGGCCCGTTTGCCCTATATAACACCGACCACAGGAAAGAGGAATCTTGTAGACAACGCCATGACGACATTTCACAAACTTGTGCCTGTGCTTCTTAGTACATCCTTTTTTGTACGGTGCCTCACGATTAACATGCTGGCACAAGCTGCCTAGCTTATTTTGGGCAGAAAATAGCAGCTTAATGCCTGCCCTGGCGACAACTTTTTTTAGATTGTGCGCTACCTTGTGCACATAGGGGATAACTGCTACGCTTTTCAGCCGGCTTTTTTCGGACTGCACAGTGGCCAGGCGCTTGTCCTTACAGACTGCTACTAGGCTTTCAGCAATACTAGTCAAAAGCGTTGCAGGAAAACCTGCAAGCTTCAGGCGGTCAACTTGCGAAAAGAAACACTTTTCAACTTGGTGGTCACAGGACCTGTAGAGCGCCGCCTTCATGCAAGCTCTTGCAATGCCGCGTTTAACAATTTTTGAGTGCGCCGAAGAAAAGGGAAGAAGGGCCTTTTTTGACCTGGGTGCGTAACCCCAACACACGTGGCTGTTTGAGAACGACAGTTCTAAGTCTAAAAAGCGTAGTTTGTTATCTGAAGGATGCTCAGTCTTCAATTCAAAAGAACTTAATTCTGCGCGGAACACGTCAATTATTTTATTTTATTTTAGAAGCAGCAGGCTGCGCGTCAGGTGGGTTAGTGCGGTAAAAAATTAAAAAATCATCCACGTAGCGCATCACTTTTACCGTGCTCGTCTGATCTAGCTTGCTCTCTAGATTGCGGTCATAGCTAGCCAATAAAAGGTCACTCAGAATGGGGGCGATGCAAGACCCTATGCACACTCCTTTACGTTGTATAAAAAGCTTATCATCCAGGCAGATGAAGGTCGATTGCATATAAAACTTTAAAAGTGCTAAAAACCGATGGACAGTGATTCCACAAGCGTTTTGGAACTTAAGAACCCCGAATCTGTCTATGCAATAGCCTACTTCAGTACACACTTCTTCCTGAGGGAGCGAATAATATAAGTCCTTAATGCCTTAATAAACATATTTGGTTGCTAGTCAGCGCCCTGTCCTGTTGTCCTTTCTTGTCCCGTCTTTTTAGCGCTGTTTTTTAACTTCTGTGAACATGAACCAACCAGCCCAAATGCGTACGCTTCTGATAATTTCATCTTTTTTCTGTGCTAAACTACGGCCTAGACATGCAGCCTTATCGGCATACGCATTCGCAGCGTCTCTAAATAGCCAAGATTATCCACTGAAACTACTATGTCATCTTGTTGCATTAACTATAGTACAGGAGCCATCTGTGGAACTTCCTGCCTATTGCCGATGCAAGATATGTTAAATGCGAAGCATTTCTTAGTGAACTTCGGTGACTTTGAGCGTATCTATCTATCTAGCCGCTTACGTTTAGGTGCTCTCGTGGTCACCTCCTTAACTGGGCATGAACCAAAATAAGATGGTTTGACGAATATGACACGCTGGTCAAGACATGAATAATGTCACAATCCCCTCGCGTATGTCGTCAAAAAGTTCCAGCCAAACAGTGGCACATACCCCCGGGTGGTTATGTGCCGCTGGTACGGGCATGCACCACAGGTGATTAACCTTTAGTATCTACCCACGAACTACGAGAACACACATGGGTAATTTTAAAGCGCCAGCGTTAAGAAATACCCGACATCATTAGCGTCGACCCGACGAATGCAAAAATTAAATGTCAGGGTCCCAGCTGGCATCGACCCCAAGCATTCTGTGGGGTATAGAAGCATTTTACCGCAGAGCTACGCCAGGTTTCAGAACTACTTCTCAAAGAGACGCTAATGTTCATGAAACGCTTATAGGGGTTGCAGTGATGCCTACCCAATTTTTATAAACATTATAAGTGTATACTATTTTGATACAGCCGCCACGCCGGGTTAACGTCAATTGTAGTTAGGTGTCATACGCTGAATTTGATTTATGTAGCAGCGTCCAGTGCTATTATCCTCGCGAGCATCAGCGCTTCATATCAGCTTCTGGTGTTGCTAATACGCATATTCCAGTTGGCATCGTTGGACAAGTGCGAACAACTGGTAATATAAACATCTGTAACGCTTCAACATATGTCTGTGCGTGCAACATTTGTACACATATTTAGCGTCATTTCATGACGCGTGTCACTCAATGAAAAAAATTGTAACACGGTCACCTTCCCTCTGCATGGTTCGCAGAACGTCGATTCGCAGGTACGTGGGATCTGCCGATTTTTTTTTTTAATTTAAGCTAAGTTGTCCTTCTTTGTGCTTAGAATAAAGTGTGAAGGACAAAATAGAGAAATCATAAACTTGGGGCAGTCGCTAATCTGCCACCGTAGTTCTGTGTGTTGATAGTTTTGTGTGCTCAGACGTCTTACGAATTTTCACGAGCAGCTCTAAGCCTCACAGAGAGCACTGAACGGGCACTGATCAAAGCACCCGCGCAGAAAAGCGGCTGTTGGGTGCTGCGTTTCTTCGTCCTCGTCCAATGCGCACTGATTCAACCAAAGATAAACGCCTACCAACTCGCTCGAGTTTCGATTTTTATACAGCGTTAAACATCACCACATATGTCTTCATAATACGTAAAAATTATCTGCCTGCGCTTTCATAAACATCCCTAACGTTCAGGAAGGCTAATCATGCGTGTATGTCCACAGCTACATACTTGAACGGTGAGCCGATTTCGGCTCCGCCTGGTGAAGAAAAGCGAGGAAGACACATTCAATTTTGTAAAAATGCAAAGATCTAAAGAAGACTACGTCACTGGAACATGTATCCTGAATGACACACTTTGAATACAAGCTGTGCGGAAGGAAAACTACGCTGCATGAAGAGAAATGGACAATCAAGTCTGTGTAGTTTACTACTGTCGAGTAAGTGAATAGAAACACATTGATTGATTTGTGGGGTTTATTGTCTCAAAACCACCATATGATTATGAGAGACGCCGTAGAGGAGGGCTCCGAAAATTTCGACCACCTCGGGTTCTTTAACGTGCAGCCAAATCTGAGTACATGGGCCTACAACATTTCCGCCTCCATCGGAAATGCAGCAGCCGAAGCCGGGATTTCATCCCGCGACCTGCGGGTCAGCAGCCGAGTACCTTAACCACTAGACCACCGTGGCGGGGCAATAGAAACACATCGCGATCTCGGGTTTGTACGCTTGGACAGGTTCCTTCATTTTGGGCAATCTCCATCCGCCAGTGCATTTTGTAAAAAAAACTAATTTTATTGACGCGCTTATGAATAGGTATGAAGAACAGGCAGTAAAAATATATAGCACTAAACTAGTGTTACGCCCACGCAGCGTGACGCAAGCATCCCGCTGCGGTGGTACGTTTATTAAAATAGAGTTGACTCTTTGCAGTGACTTCCTGGAGGAAGACAAGTGGGCGGTGAATTCGGCAAACGTTTCCAAAGCTATACAAACAAAAACAGCAATATAATCTTTGAAAATGCGTCAAGTCAAAAAGACGTGTAGGCTACTTCGCGCTCGCAAACGTCTCGATTATGCACACAATAGTTGCACGCGTCATCGACATGTCCCCTTAATCAAGTCCCGGTTAAATGCTGGCTATATACAAGAAACCAGACAAAAAATGCCTGGTTTTCAGGTGATAATGAACACTTTTAGTGGGACAGATTATGAGTGATAAAGGTAGAAAATTGCTCACTAGTAATCTTATCCATTCATGCTTAAGTTCATTATAGTTTTATGAACCGTTTCTCATGATGGCACAAAGAAACAACGCAGAACTGGTCAAAATCTACGAGCAGACAATGATTTAATTCTAGAACAAAGATTATCTTAACTTCAAGCCATATTTCTCACTGTATTTTGCTGCATTATTACATTGCTTTATATTTTTATATGTCAAAACTGCACCATTTATTTTTGTTCAATAACAAATGTTATTTTTAGCCAAGTGTTCGCTCCGAGAACCAAATTGCCTTTTCTTTGTTTTTCTTTCTCGTCTCTACCAAATCATGGATGAGACAGGAGATGGCACAAAGTAAGTGTATATAACAAAAATAAACTTGGTTAAGGTTACTTCTCGCTCCGACAAAAGAGGCAGCTAGCGTGGGGGCAGAACTACAACTAAACGACAGTTCCTTAAACAGCTGAGTATGAATGCAAATTTTCTATTAGAATAGCCAACACAGATAAATTGCAAGACTGTGATACTGAAATTCAATACTTACGTCTTCTTGTGACCTCCGGCTTCTTTGGTGCAGCAAAAGAAAAAGAACAAGAATTGCCACAAAGAAAAGCTTCAGCTGATTATGAAAAGTACTTCAGAGTGGAAGATTAGCGTGCAGCACGCGTGGTGTCAAGCAATGGGCGAATGCGTCAGAATGCACACAAAAGAAAAAAAAGACGGGTGGATAATGAAAAAGAAAAACTGGTTTGGAGTGTGAGACTTGGTAGGCACATCCGTTTATCTCTTTGTGGCTGTTTTCCCTTCTCACCTCGATTAAGTCATCAATCAACTTCAACGCTTTTGTGGCGCTAAGACGATCGTGGTATCGGAAAAAGGAAGAGGCAGCTTTGAACAAATCCCGACGATATACAGACTTCTTAGGGGTGGCCGTTGAAAATACTTTATTTTTTGTGGTGCCTTCGGCACCACAAACGTGCCTTCGGGCCTATAGGGAAGATAGTAGAAGAAAAAGACGCACCGTGTTCTTCGGAGATGAGGAGATTCACAGAAGCTTGATAGAAAAACGACATCAAGTGTAAATGTGCAGAAAAAGTTACGTTAAGTACGATCGAAATACGTTATCCCTCCACAGAATATATAAGTAATACAATGTTTCAGTGGCAGTACAATATACCCTTAAATGAGTGGTCTAGTGACAAAGGACTGCAGTGTCTGTAAAAGAAAATTATTTCCTCTGATTAGTGTTTACTTATTTAGTTTGTAATTTTTCTTTATTGTGTGTTGATCTTGTACATTACTGTCATGATGTTGGGACAGAAGTCTATAACGTAGCTTACCTTCTCATATTCTTCCCCCCAAAAAATAAATGAATAGTAACCTAAAAGGTATAAAGATATACTGCACGACTATATGCTAAACACATGAATTTATCCGCTAGCTCACCGCAGACTGACTTGGGAAGAGGCAGTAACCCTCAGGAAACTTCAAACTAACACCCACGTTCACGGTACGCTGCTTCACCGCATCTCACCAGCCAAATACTCGTACCAAATACTCTTACATATGGTATGGAGAAGCTGACAAAGCCCTGGAGCCACTACATTAACTGAAGAGCAATTGGAGGCCTAGTTATCAGGCCAGGGCCTCAAGAATCAGTGCAGCATGGTTCAACGGGCGCGGGAGACGGCGAAGGCCCGCGGCCACCTGGAATAAGGAGGCCACTCACCTAGGGCGCACAATGCGTTTGCTCAAATAAAAGTTAATTCTCTCGCTTTCTCTTTCCATGTAAGCTGAAGGTTATCACTTGTGGTCCTATTTGAACCATGGCTCTTGATTGATTTATATGTGAGGTTTAACGTCCCAAAACCACCATTTGATTATGAGAGACGCCGTAGTGGAGGGCTCCGAAAGTTTCGACCACTTGGGGTTCTTTAACGTGCACCCAAATCTGAGCACACGGGCCTACAACGTTTCCGCCTCCATCGGAATTGCAGCCGCCGCAGCCGGGATTCGATCCCGCGACCTGCGGGTCAGCAGCCGAGTACCTTAGCCACTTGACCACCGCGGTGGGGCGAACCGTGGCTCTTGAGTAGCAGCGTGGACGAGCAAGTCTTCGGGAAAAAGCAAGCATGTTAAAAAAATTGCCCGCAGCTTCCCTCGGGGGAACACTGAGGAGGATGCGGAGCATATAATTGGTTAACGGGGTGTTAAAGTGCAACTTACTTGGGTGGATGGCTAAATTGGTTAACGTGGTTGTGAAATGGGGTGTTAAATTGCGACTTACTTGGGTCGATGGCTAAATTGGTTAACGTGGTTGTAGGAGGGGGTGTTAAATGAGTGAACACGTACACACGTATGCGAAAGGACGGCGCTGGTCGAAGGGACGTCGATCATTGTGTTTGTGGATTCGTTGGAATTCATTTCACCGCGACCTTGGACGTCGACGCGCCGTACAAACCAACCGACGAGCGGCAAGTGAGCGAGCGAGCGCCGACCTTGAGTATATATACAGCGCGACGGCGCATGCACTGTCAGCTGTTGAATGTTCTCGAAGGAGAAGCGCGCGCGCGGCACAGATGGCGACGGCGCGACGGCGCATGCGCTGTCAGCTGTCGAATGTTCTCGAAGGAGAAGCGCGCGCGGCACAGATGGTGGGCGACGGCGCGACGGCGCATGCGCGCGTGTTAGCTGTCGAATGTTCGAGAAGCGGTGCGGACGGCGCGGACGGCGCGGACGGCGCACTACAAAACGCGAGTATAAGATGCTTCCGCATCTAATAACAAAATACATTGTGAGGGGCAGGTATGCTCTAATGTGAGAGTGTAAACAAAAAAACTCAAAAGAAAAAAATGCAAATCAGTACTTTAAACTGTCACCCATCGTACATTGCGTGACCAATTATGTTTGACAAACGAATGGTTCTAAAATGAAATGATTGGAATTTGAGGTGTCAAATGTAGTGTCAGAATTGTTGGTGCAAAGATAGCTTTGTACTGCACAATAATCCTCGACACACGAAACACCGCGACTAAATTTTGCAGAAAAAGCAGCGTAACGAAAGCAGCGGGTCATGAGTAAAACCTTTCGCACTCATCATCATTATGGGACTCAGTACATCGCGTCATTAGATGTCAGTTATATATCCAGTCGCCCCTTTAGCTGATCTCGATCCACCGCGGAGGCGTTGCGGTTACGGTGCTTGGCTGCTGACCCAAAGGTCGCGGTTTCGATCCCGGTAATGGCAGTCACGTTTCGATGAAGGCTAAATGGTACAGGCCCGTCTACGGTGTGACGTCAATGCACAATGAAGAACGCCAGATGGCCAAATCTTCCGCGGCCCTCCACTACGGCGTCTCTAAATCATATCATGGTTTTATGACGTAAAACCTCAGATATTGTATTACTATTACACTTTAGCTGATTTTTGTTCGTAAAAGAAGCGAGAAATCGATTGTGAGACGCTCTCGTTGGCTTTGTCACAACGCGTACACGAGTCTGAAGTTCTCCTACCAGAGCGTATATAAACGTCCCCAGCTTGATAAGATTTAAGTTATGGCAGCTTCAAGCCTGAAAGAACGGTGGAGCTAGGTTTTTTCTAAGAAAATGTTGGCTCAACTTAGATTGGCAAGCAGGTGCCACCATCTGGAGAACGCGGATTGACTTCTTTCTCGATCTTCTTTTTCTTGCATCCGTTTATCTTCATTCCTGTGGTGCGCGCCCGCTTTCTGTGGCCCCTCTTCGTTTATTCCTACTCACTCTTACATCGTTCTTCTTCATCCTCACTTTCCTTTTTACTCCCCTTGCCGTACTGTACTACACACGACTGTGCGTAGTACAGTAATAATACAGTAACTAATACAGTAACTAATATGAGCGGCTTGGAACATACCCAGATCCTGCGACGCACACATCTTTCTTACCTTCTTTACATCACTCCTCGTTTCTCTCCTCTTCATTCTCACTTCTCTATTCCTCATCCTGATTTCGCCTTTTTCATCCCCTTGACATTCTTGATTATACAAGGCAATGCTTTGGTAGCGTGCCTGAATAGCTCACAATGCTTGCCTTCCAATCATGGGTACGTGGGTTTGTATCTCACCTCGCGATGAAACCTTTTTGCCAAGAATTTACATCTTTCTTTCTGTCCTTCTTTCGTTCTTTTTTCTTTGTTTGTTTACTTGTTTTCTCAACCATCAGAGTTATTCATACCACTCCGGACCAGACAGCGCATGCGCACTGGGAACAAACAAGATGATGAAGAGACCGCGTGCTAGATCATGATGATGATGACGGTCACTTGAGGTCACGCGTCTCGGAGATTTGCTCGGCTTTAACAGATCCGCTTTTAAAGGCGCTTGTTTCGGTAAACCAAAGCAGTGCGCTTGTAGCAACGGCAAAATAAACTAATCTACTAACCCTGTTTTTCCCCCGTCTACGTTACAGGGCCTGTCTCGCCTTACAAAGGTGGCTCGTTTAGTGCCTGCTCTTTTTTTATGTTCTAAGAGACCTAAAACGTAGTATTAACAGTAGTAACTTAGTAACAGTAGTAACAAAACGTAGTAACAAGTATGAAGAAACAGATTAATTGAAAGCGAGCGGAAAGGGCAGAAAGGGCGTTCAGGAGACACGAAATCAGGAAATCGTGCTTATAGGCGGAGACACCGAAAGAAATATATGGTAAGAAAAACTTTGTCATTGTTTCACAGTATCCTGAACTTGGTATATAAAGCCACACTCGTGAGGGTGCGTGACAGCCGAGTTCAACGAGAAAGATTTGTGAGCACCAAAGAATGAGGACCGAGTATTGCGAAATGCAGGTATTTTCTTTCGTTCTGCTCTTGCGCGCCGACAATCAAAAGGGGTAGAGACTGAGAAGCAAAAATGAATAAAGTTTAAAACGATAGAAAAAGGGAGAATGTTAAGGGGGTGGCGCGTGGCCGGGTGAGCGTCTGTAGATGATTTAAGACCAGCGCGCTTTCTCAACAAGCAGCTGACACGTTGACAGAGCAAAACCCCGTCATATGTCATGATTTTGTGACAAGCCCCGGGCGTGGGGGCGAGTTTCCGGGTTAGTTCAAGCACACGTGTCGGTGTGTGCGCGTGTCGAATCGTTTCTTTCATACAGCATGCGACCGTACCAACAAACGAAGGACCGAAGGCTGTCATTCCGGCTCACGGCGGCGAAAAGGTACATTCTGCTAAATCGCGTTGTGAAAAACTCTTGGGGCAGTGCTGAACAAAAAAGGAATAGGAGTAAAAAAAGTAACAACGTGCCCATTGTAGCCCAGTGATGTCGGCAATCAGTATTGCTTAACTCACCTCTGAGCGTTTGCTTCTTGCGCCAGCGATTCACAACAATTGCCAGAACCAGCAACACCAGGCACAAGATGACCATCACAACTATCAGGATGCTTGAGTAGACGCCGAGACCAAGCACGTTCCAGGCATGTTCTGCGCCCCAAAATATGCGCACACAACGTCAACGCATTCAACTATGCATCTGATAAAACATGATATATGGGGTATTAGACAGCAGAACGGCCCACAAAATTGAACAATTGAATGTTTTTCTCAGTGTATTACAGAAATAGAATAATTAAGTTGAAGCTACAAAACCAGCTCTAGTACCTCACATCAGTAAACTACACTTTGCAATGTAACGCAGAAAAAAGGTTAGAACCATGCATGTAATGGCGGACGGCGACCGAGCAAGCCTATAGTTCAGAAAAAGGCATGGTACCGGACAATACCTGCTAACACGTCATGATTGATAGAAACTTGCTTGAAATACCATAACAACCCGTAACTTTGTTTGAAGACAATATAAAAGCTTCTGATTCATATGACCACGTATTGTCCGGATGCTTCAAAGCAAAACTGAATTTCCTAACTCCTTCCATTTCGGTTAAAAGACCTATATTAGTCAAGAAGCGCTTGTCAAAAGAAATATCCGTACTACACAGAGGCTTAAGGTGTGACATAGTGACGGGTGGGGTCGCACTCTATATCTAGATTTCTTTTGTTTGCCTTAAGAATATCTTGTCACAAACTCTGACTCGGAAGACAGTGATGAGAGTCGAAATCGGAAAAACAAAAGGTATAAGTCATACAGATGAGAGACTCCTTTACCACTACAAATCAAAAACAAACTGAAACCTTCATTTTGAAAGTAAAAAAAGGGAAGTTTGGTCACAATTAACAATACATCAAACTAAAGTTATCACAGCTGAAGAACAGAAGATCTAGACAAATAATGGTATATTACTGTACATGTTGGTATTTTTGAGGTTCCATAATAGCCGAACATTGCAAATCTACCAAAAAAGAATTCAGCATAAATACTATATACCGGTGAAAAGAGCGCTCAACGATCACTCTAAATTTATACAAGACCAAGATATGTAGCCCTCAAACTAAAAGGCTTTTGCATGTTTTTCGGTGCTGGTCGTTGAGTTCGAGGCTGGGACTTTGCACAAATATGAAATAAAGCAGGCAGCTTTTTTTTTCATGCTGCTATGACATCACAAAAAGGGTCGCGTGCACCGTATAGTTGTCCGCCGCCACCGCCGATGTCCATAACCCCTATCGTGTGATATAAGAAAAAAAATTAGTTTATACCAACTCGATGGGATTCAAACCCGGGTTTCCCTTGTGGCAGTTCAGTGTTCTACCACTGAGCTAAGCCTGAGCTTTACACCTCATGCCGAAGTGACGCTAAGCAGGCTTGATGTGGGCACAGAAATCGTGTTACTTAAGTAATAAAGCGTTTTAGATCAACCACAGAACAACCAGGCGTCACAGAAACCGAATTGTGTAACGAGTGCTCCAACCCATTTTACTAAAGCTCCAAGCATAACACTTCGTCGTCGTCAGCCCCATCAAGAAAAATTACAAGAAAATTTCTTGCAAGTGTATAGCGGGTACCATGCATGGCGTAGTGGCGTAGTGGGTGGGCTGCAAGTGTGCCCCTTACGTTTACCCAAGAATTGTTTTTTAAAAAAAACTTTAAAAGGCCGCTCTTCCAGCTTTCACTGTGACTGGGCTGCGTGTTCCGTGCAGACATGGTGGTGTTTTCCATATTTGCTTCTGGCATGGGTTTTGAGAATTCCATAAACTTCCAAACGACCCAATCTCTCCGTCTTATTGAGTGTTCTTTCAAAGCTATTTTGAAATAATTGCTACATAATTTTTGCCACACCGTGAAGGCTGCTGATTAAATGGAACATAAATTAATGCTAGCCATAGTGGAAGGCGAGAGAAAACCAGGCTGCCTGCACACGAGATGACTAGCCGGTATTTTTCGAGCAGTAATAAAGCTTTTCAGTCTGATTGAAGAAATTGTAAATAACTGACCTAGCTAGCAATAATTTACTTACTCACGATGTCAATATAAAACGTCCACAACATGATATACAAAAGCAAAAACAGTCTCAGTAAACTCCTTTCCGCATCTCTCTTCATGTGATAACACTGGCTCCAATAAAACACCCTGGCCTTCCCTTTAATATCACGTGTATGAAAATTTTCGGAGTGAGCAAATGATGTTCAGCCTAATTAGTTCATGCAAATGCGTCAGTAAAATAATCACTGTCACCTTTTTTCCCTATGGTGCATGGATCACGCGTGACGTTCCTTCTAATACCTACACACAAGCGTGCGTAACGGTCGCGTTCGTTAGAGCATGTCAGTAAATAAATAAATAAATTAATTAATTATTAATCAGCGTTTATTTTCTCACTAAAACTATGCACAAGGTGAAAAAGTAGGAGACGCCGGGAAAAAAAGCTGCAGCTTGACTAAGCACCATCTACTTGTGACAGAAATGACAGGTTGATAAAACGAACGAAATACAGGCATATCAAAATAATGATTAAATACGTACATAAATAAATACATGAAAAAAGGGCAAGTAATAATGCAAGCAAAGGACGAAGAAAATGACAGGGCAAAATAAACAGATAAAAAAAGAATACTTGATGTGCCCATGAACACAATAAATCGTAGGGAGTACATCATCGCTTTTGTACTTCGAAGGAAAATATACCCCATGACATTGTATTTCTACAATTAGTGAGAATCACCAATGATACCACAAAGTGAACAACACCTATAAAAATAATGTTATTACGCTAGTATATAGTGTGAAAGTTTTATGTTTTGCAAGACATAAAAATTGATATGAGCAGCATGCTGCTCATATAAATTTAATATAAATGTTAACCTATGGTTAACGTATGGTACTATAAATGTTAACGTAAATGTTAACGTATAAATGTTAACGTAAGTCTTTGCATGCCACAAATTGTGCGTTATAACCGAATTTTCCATGGTGGTTTATATTAATGGAAATAAAGACTATGAGTGAGTTCAAGATTTGGAAGTGTCAGAAATGCATCGAGTTTTCCGCAACCTAGTTGCAACCTGAATTTATATATATCGTTAGCCATAACACTTTTATGTTTCAAAAAGTTGTCCTGTGTGTGCAAAGTATAGTACGTCCTCTATTGCTCTAATTGCTTTTTTGGAGTATTTTCAGCTTATTTAAATTTGTCGACCTTGTGTTCGCCTAACCTAAAGCACAATATACCGCGTGATCAAAGTTAGGCTCTATAATTTTTTTTTAACTTAGTCGCTAAAATGCACGTCAGAATCACTTGTGAAATAAGTTATGCATCCAGGGGACAGGATTTCAGATGATAATTATCGCTGTCAGCCGCTCAATACACTAAAATTTAATAATTACCTTTTTACTGGCTGCGGAAAGTTGGCATGTTTACATTGAAAAAAATAGGTAGGCATTGGTGTTTGTACACAGTTTCAGTAGGAAGATTTTTTCTAGCACACCTGTGCTCCGAGATATCCGCCTCCAATGTTTAATTGTCTTTCGCTTGATTACGCATGCAAGAGGGTGAGGGTCAGCGCGAAGGTCCTCCCTGAAGTGGCGCATCTCTTGTATGCGCTGTTTAGTGTGTGAAGACGGTGGTAGGGTAGGTGTGCATAACAATTACATTTGCCCTCTCGGCCGACGAAATCACAATGTGACAGCGCGGTGCGCCATGGGCGTTAAGCAAGATCCTGATGAACGCGATAACAGAAAACCATTTTTGTGACGTTTTTTGTGACTTTAGATCACACGGATACATCTTCTTGTGAACGCGTTAGCTTGATCGTCCTCCACAAGGGTGTCTCCGGTAGCACAGCGTCTCTGCATTGAAAGTCTACCAAGGAAATCCACGTGAAGGTCTTTCGAGCTAATACGGCTGCATCTGGCGTGAGGCAATCTACCAATGAATAAGTAGACGTGGTGTTTGCAATGACTTAAATGAATGGCAACGATTCGTTAGCAATTGGAGCTTTAAGCGTCTCGCCATCCTCACCATCCCCTTCTAAAAAGGCCCACCTTCATAAACCTGATTCGACGCTTTTGCACAACAGGCTCTGTCCCCCCTCTAAGACGCACCACGAAGGCAATCGATGAAGACTTTGAAATCGACGTTGTGGCGTGCGTAACCTCTATGCCAAAGCTCAGCATCCGACAGTTTGCCGATCAGTACGGTCGCAGCATCGGAACAGTCGCAAATGTTCTAAAGAAGCGCAAGTTCTATCCGTATGACGTTTACCTTCATCAGTACCTAAATGAGGTAGACTTTGAAAGGTGAGTTGACTTCTTCAATTGGGGTCTCATCAAAACAGATTAAAAATAACTTTTTGCACAGAATAATTTGGACTGGTGAAGCTTGATTTGACCGAAATGGAAGTCTTCATCTTCACAACGTTCATTATTGGGCACAAAAAAACCCACATTGGCTGAGGCAGCACTGGCATCAAGTTCGCTTGAGTGTGAATGTGTGGTGTGGCATACTCGGAGACAGGATCATCGGACCTCACTTTTTGAGGGCAACTTGAACGGAACGATGTACACAGAATAAATATTAGGTGTTGTCATTGATGACCTTGTCAGCAGTCTTTCTCTGATTTACTGGCTCTAAGTATGGTTTCAGCACCATGGAGCACCACCACATTTTTTAACCAGGGTGAAGAACTCGATGGACAGACGTTCTCCACAACTGTGGATTGACCTTTCTCCGCGTGATTTTTTTTTTTGGGGGGGGGGGCTAGGTTAAATATCAAGTTTACGTAGCAGAGCTCAGCAGTGTTAATACAGAATAACATCTTTATGTGCGAGAATTCCCGCAGAAGTATTGCACTGAGTCATCAAGTCGACGCGAGAGCGGTTCATGCTTGACGTTACTGCCAAAGGCAAGCACTTTGAACACTTTTTTGGGGCATTGACGTTTTGAGAGGTGAAGAGTTTCGATGAGATTTGTGCATGACCGAAATAAGCTTATGTAGCGGCAGGAAACATGCGTTAGCAAGGATAAGACTGTTTCAGTCATTATTAATGAAGTTGTTGCTCTTGATTTCAATAAAATTTACAGTACTCGGACATCAGCAGTCCAGCTATTCGCATAGTCTATGCAACGACCACGCACGCTTGTCTAGTCATTATTACGCACATGCACTATATCCAGATTATCCGCTCGCACCGTTATCTCGGCATGGTATCTGCCACTATCATTTAGAGGCTCTACAGTTGCGTGTTATGACACTGCATAGTTTTAAGGGTTCTTCGATTTTTGATTTCAACGGGCGAGAGGGCAAGACTAAATGTTATCACCTATGCCTACGCTTCCACCCTCTTCCCACACTAAACAGCGCACAAAACAAATGTGCCGCTTTAGTAAGGAGCTTCGCGCTGACGCTCATCATCTTGCACGCGTAATCATGCGAAAGACAAACTTTGGAGCCGGATAACTTGGATCACAGGCGTGCTAAAAAAGTCTTCGAAGAGAAACTGTGTAAAAACACCGCTGCCTACATTTTTTTTCTATATAAATATGGCAACCTTCCGCAGCCTGTAAAAGATTAATTTTTCAATTTTAGTTGATTGGGCTGCTGACCACGATAATTATCATCTAAATTTCTGTCCCGCTGGCCGCTTAACTTATTTGCGCACGTGGTTTTCACGTGCCTTCGAGCGCCTAATTGAAACAAATTATAAAGCTTATCTCTGAACACCCGGTAGTTTAAGTGGGCATGAAAAAGAACCTCATATACTAAAGTCACTTTACAGTTACTGGCGAAAGACGTCGACAACGATGTAATGCTACAACCGGGCGTCTCAACTTTGCACAATTGTGATCTGTATGCTCCTTTTAGGATATATGCTCCTTAAAAATTATATCAAGCGTCCTAAATTATTTGATTACTGCAACTTTGCATGGGCATAGGGTAGCATAATTTGGTATTTGGAAGCATATTTTGAGAGCTCTGTAAAGAACACATTTTGTTTTTGTTTCATTTAGCATGAAATTGTTCTTGGTGTACCATTCTTCAATTTTATAGGAAGTGTGGACCACTAGAGCCTCGAGAGTACTAAAATTTTTTACAGTAAAAAATTATGTGCAGTCACAGCATATAGTTTTAGGTTACAGTTTTTATTGCTTTTAGCTGTGTCATCAATGTAATATAAAACAATACAGACCCCAGAATACGGCCTTTTGGAACCATGGTTTTAATTGCTGTACGTGATTTGAAGGTAATTATCTAAAAGTACTGAGATCTGATTTATGGCTTTTAACTTTCAAAACCAGAATAATATGAGAGACGCCGTAGTGTAGGGCTCAAGAAATTTTGACCACCTGGGGCAATTTGACGTGCATCAAATTTAAGCACACGGGCGTACAGCATTTTCGTCTCTATCGAAAATTCAGGCGCCGCATCCGGGATTCGAGGCCGCAAACTGCGGGTCAGCAGCCGAGAACCTTAGCCACTAGACCACCGCAGTGGGGCCAAAATACTGGGATCGCGCACTCAGATATGACTGCAAAAGTTTGAGCGGTCATATCTCATAAATCCCATAAATCCCATAAATCCATAATAATCTAACCTGTTTATTTTTAATACAAACTCGTGCGATACGCGATCGAAGGCTTTCCTAAAATTCTAATACTATAGAAATTTCAAAAGCCCCTTTTCGATATTTTACAGTTCGATGTCTTTCTGGGCTAACAAAGCACTTTCTGTTGAAAGTTTCTTTCTGAAACCATATTGGCATTCCGTTGTTAGATTGTATTTTCTAAGAAAAACTGTCAGTTCTCTTGTGTATTACTTTTGCAAGGCATTTTGAGAACATGGGTAGATTAGATATTGCACGATAATTTCTTAAGTTGTTTTTATCCCCTGATTTAAATATTGCAGTACCTTTCGCTAGCGGCATGTTGGTTGTGAAAATACCTGTCAATAACACTAAGTTGTATATATGTATTAGAATTTCCGCTATAATGTCTGATACATACCTTATTATTCGCACTTCTAAGCCATCGGGATCACAGCTCCTACAATTTTTATTCTACTAAATAGCGTAAATACTTCAGACGTGGATGTCGGTCTCAGAAAAAAAAAACGTGTTTGATAATGGAGTAATGTCAGGTGTGTGTACGCTCTGATAGGCATATCCTGTGTTCACAAAGAAATGCTTAAACTTTCCTGCAAGATTGATTCTGTTTACTATCAATCCACCTATTAAAATTATTCCATCAATTTTTCCATCTATCCTTCGCAACAACGCATGCCACTTAAGTGAACAGCCGTTATGGTTTTCCGTTAAACCCTTAGGGACATTCTGGCAACGAAGTCACCTAAAAACGGGCAATATTCAGATTCAAAAGCGGTGCATGCAGTCATAAGACGAGTCGATGTATCTCGCCTTTCAGCGCACGAAAATTATTCAAGTAGCTGCAACGTTGGCTTATCGCTTTTCATCCAGACCTGTTGTTTTTTTTTCCTTTAGGTAAGCCCTATTACAAAGCAAAGCCCTACAGTATAGTAGACGCACGGCTTGGAAGAATAAATTGTGCAATTTTCTAATTAGGTTTCTCCGAGACTTGGTTTCCTCTATCAAACATAGCTTAACTGTTTTGTTGCTCTGTTCCTTATATCCCTGACATTCTTGCCGGCCTTTCACTTAGCCTACATTTTATTTTTTCCGCTGAAATACTCTTGAAGTGTAAGGCAACGAATTTGAAATATTTTATTCTCGTGTTACGCGGTGGTGCTACTGCATGGCCACTGCGAACGAGTGTACTTAATAGACGTTCATTTGGACGTCTTGACCAGCTCGTGACCTTCGTCCTTTCCCAACGACCTGCTTCGTGGATTACAATCAGCATTTTCGTAAAACCAATCAAGAATAGCCGCATTGAAAAAAATTATACTAAAGAGAGAAACACAAGTTCTCTAGGTTTACACATCTTGGAGATTTCGGTGACCGGTCTCTTCAGCAGCGTTTGCTATGAAATGAAGTAAGTCGATGAGAAAGAAAGTTTCGCTCGGCAGCTGTCATGGTATTCACTTAAAGAACAGCTACAGCTGTAATTTAGTTAAGGTCTATTGTAATCGAGGTTTCTTCAATGGCAAGGCAGCGACGAACCAATAAGTACGCTCGGGACTAAGGCCAGCCACGGACTTTTCTCCGGACAACGTAAATACGGCGGACGACAAATCCAAATTGGATCTAGCGTGGAGCGAGCACGCCGTTTGCGCTGATATTTTAGAAAGCAAAGTTGCCTTTTCTAGGTAGGAACGAACACTGGTCCCAAGTAAGAGAACAGTCCCTTAGGCTCGTCTTCTTTCCTCCTCTCTTTTCATTTAGTGTACCGTGTGACACCCGTAAAAAGCACTTATTCTGGAGCTTATCTGACACTGGAAACATCACGCAGCAATAGGATGGACTCGCTTGCAACCCATATGGTCGATAGCTTCACCGCTAGTCTGTTTGTAAAGTTTTAAGGCCTTAGGCGTTTATTTTGAAGGTCACCACCGAGTGCCGATGACCTTGACGGGAAGTGCACCATGACGAAACAATGCGATCGCGGATGCACGCGGAAACAGCAGTCAGGGAGTGAAAAAAAACACAAAGACAACGGATGCCGGTGCAGCCAACGCCGCCTCTGCAGAATATATACTGGCGAGCGTGCAGTGTATTTACGCCTAACTTTAGGTACATACTATCGCTGCGGCGCCGGCTGTTGCCGGCGGCGCTACTCAGCGACGAGGATGTCAGCCATGGCGCGTGCACATCCTCAAACGTGCTTCTGTACCAGTATATATAGGAACTCGATGCTGAAGACAACGGGATCCCGTACTGTGAAAGTGAGAAGCGGAACAACGACGGAAGCTATACGAGCGGAAGAAGTAAACATGTGCACGGTAAGAAAAAGGGGTTCGCAGAAGGCGTTGCGCATACACAATGCTCATGGTGGCTTATTTCGTATTACATGAGTGCAGGAAGACTTTCTCCTTCCTCTGCTGCGAGAGTGTAACATCCGCCGAGCTTTTGGTTTCTCGCTGATTCGTGACTTCTGGACATACGACACGCACTAATTGAAGGTGCACTCTTTAGCAACTACATACGTCCTGTCAACTACATTTCTGGCTTCCACGTGGGCCACAAATAATCACAAAAACAATAAGAGCCTTGTGAAATCAAGGGCATGGACATTATTTTTTAGCACCGAACATAGTTCGACAGCGAGTACCAGATGATGCGCGCTGTGCGAATTCACGAGTTTCCTCCACGCATGACATGTCAATTGCAGTCAAAGACTGCGGAAGCGAACTGCAACAAGAGGGACATGTTACGTCTTTGGATGTGAATGAACCACAATCGATCGATGGCAATGAGACGTGCGATGAGACAAGGACTTAGCGTGAGATATGACGCATAGGAGAAGATGTTGCAATATGCACTTTTTTTCATGTAATCGACCCGTTCAAGCACTGCCTTGTCAGCACCGCGTCGGAATGTCGAACATTCCCGATTGCTATAGGTTGTTTTGATATGTTTGAGTGCACAACAGGAACAGTAAAGCTTGTTCTGGAACTAACACGACTACCAACGAAAAGACTGATATCTTTGATGCCACACGTATATATGCCGGCACGCCTACCACGGATGGGAGTATTCGATGTCCAACGACTTCGCGTGCCGATACCACTGCTCTTTGAATGTCATAATTTTGCTGGGCGCACGTTCGCCCAATAGTTTCATATTTACCGGCTGCGACTGATTTCTTCAGTGTCACAACCTCATGATAATAATGACCGCTGATCTACAGGCTCCCTAGACATGTTCCTTCTCAAAAACGCTTTAGTAAACTCCATATAAACTTTTATTTAAATAGGCATGATTTTTAGAAAAGCTGAACTGTAGACAGCTACAAAGTGCAGTCGAATAAACTGTTGTGATTTATTCAAACTTTACCAAGATGCACCTTTATCGTTGGCCGCACGTTATCCGTGGTGTATAGGAAGCATGCACCTTCGAACGATCTCTTTGCTAGGCTGCATTGGGTCTCCCGATAAACCGGAGCCAAGACTCTTGGAACATTGGGAGAGGAGATTTGCTGCTGCTTCATTTACTTAGCTCTTCTGACGGCAGAAATATCACCGCTCAGAATGGCTCACCTGTGTCAAGAAGCGCTTCGGCAGAGGTCAGCGTGCTAGCGTAGAGCTTGACGGCGTTGCTGTGGCCCAAGCTGTTGACTCCGTAGAGGACAATGAAGTACTCCATGCGCGGCTGCAGGTTGCGAACGCTGAACACGGGCTGACTGCTGCTCACGTTGAGCACCTGTGATGGCTGCTGACTGCTGTACAGTTCCAGCACGTACGTCGTGTTCAGGCCAGCAGCAGGCCCACGGGGCGCATTCTCAGGGACTCCACTGTGACCCGTCACGCAAGTCACACCCAGCGACGTCTTGGTCAGGTTGCAGATCTGGCAATTGTGTAGCGGCTCCGGGGGCTCTGCGGGCATCGAACCAATGTTACACGATACACACTTCAAGGGTGTTTCAGGAAGAGCTATGAATTTCCTGCTCAATTTACAAATTTAAAGTTCCAGTTGTGTATTTCGTTTTTTTTGTGGACTGTGCTCGCTGCGTTTTGAACTGTTTTAGCTGTTGAGGTTGAAAAACGTACGCCTTCCAGTGTCGGGCTTCTTATGGGCACTTAGGCACATAATCACAGATCTGCTGCGTGGTTGCAGCGTGCATGTTAGTTATCACCAAACATGGCTGGCAGTAAAACCACCAGTAAAGAACCACGTCGACATAGAGAAGTTACAAATACAAATCAGCTGAATTCGTAGCGACACATATTTAACAGTCCGACATTTGACAGTGACAGGTGACAGAACGCATGCTATGAGCTTGTGTGTGTGTGTGTGTGTGTGTGTGCGTGTGTGCGTGTGTGCGTGTGTGTGTGTGTGCGTGTTCGCGTGCGTGTGCGTGTGTGTGTGTGTGTGCGTGCGCGCGCGCGCGTGTGTGTGTGTGTGTGTGTGTGTGTGCTCTTCACTTCCTTGTGTTTATATTATGGAAGGCGGCCTCGGTGCAACGAATGTTGTGCCAGCCTCTTCTTTGCTATATTATATACATAGCAGAGACATGCATAACCATTCCGCAATTTCATGGCTATAAAAGAATTCATTGTGTAACAATAAAAAAGGTGATGTATACAAAATACAGGTTCGTTATAATATACATGTTAACATGATAGACAAAGAGAGAGACGAAAGTTTATTTTTGTTGTTGTTGAGTGAAGAAAGGCTAAACCGGGATTCTAGCCCTTTCCGAGCCCCCCTTTCACAGGCGGTGGCCAGACCTTGAGTGTAGGCGGTGGTTTCGGACAGCCATGACTGCCCAGAGTTCGTCCCTTGGGCACGCGCTGAGCAGCACAGACTCCCACTGTTCGGGCATTGTTATCTTGGAATCAGGGTCAGTGCTGTCTTTAATGGCGTGTGTCGCTGAGGGACATGCCTGAATACTGATTTTGAAGGTGGAGTGAGCCGCCCCGCAAGCATTACATTATAGTGTATAAACGTCTGGGTAGATGCTACTGTAGCGTAAGTGTGGGGAATGTTCTTGATTGATATGTGGGATTTAACGTCCCAAAACCACCATATGATTATGAGAGACGCCGTAGTGGAGGGCTCCGGAAATTTCGACCACCTGGGGTTCTTTAACGTGCATCCGAATCTGAGCACACGGGCCTACAACATTTCCGCCTCCATCGGAAATGCAGCCGCCGCAGCCGGGATTTGAACCCGAGACCTGCGGGTCAGCAGCCGAGTACCTTAGCCACTAGACCACCGCAGCGGGGCGTGGGGAATGTTCTTGTATGTGTAATAATTGTTATGTTTTCGACTGATGCTTATTCAGCGGGTATCATGAATATGGGTAAATCAGCCTTTCCCTATGGTAAAGTGCAGGTATGTGTGTGTTTAGTATATGCTTCGATGACAAGTGATGTGCCCGGTGAATGATTTTTCGGCAGCTCCGTTCCCATACAAGGACTGAGTTGTCCGGAGCCCAAAATAAGTGAACTTGGTGGTGATGACATAGTATGTGCTTGCTGGTATGTGGTTTGCTCGTGGTGAGATGAGGCCTCTGGTGAAGTTGTGGATGAGTGTCTTGCTGTCACTAACGATGCAACAGGTGGTAGTCAACGCGAAGGCTTAAGCAACGGCAGCTTTTGCATCTTCTTCGGGTAGTGTGCTGCGTAAGAAGCTGGTGGTAGTAGTAACATGATCCTCCTGCGTGATGACAGTGAGTGCCAAGGTCGATTGTCGCGCGCACTTTGCTTCCTCGACGTAAGCGCATGCGGGGCCCGCTTGTAACAGGAAGTCGTCGCGCAACAAGAACTCTCAAATCAGTGGGTGGCACGTGCACAACATATATACGGTTGTTCTGTTTTGTTCCGTTTTGTTCTAACTAGCTTGCTGCGGAGAAGTTGAGGTTTACGCCCTGTCGCATACTTCCTTTCTATAAGTCCTGAACCGAAATAAGGAATGGTAGTGTCTTCCTGTACTAATCAGCGTAACACAATCATGAACTTCATACATACAGACAGGCAGTTAAAACAAAAGTAACATGCAAATCTCTAACCATGAGTAACACTGCTGATGTCTTTAGGAGCCTTTTTCAAGGTATAAAGCACACTTGTGCAAAACTGTTCTTGGCCAGAATTTTAATAATTTTATAACATGAGGCGTCAGTGGTCTAATGTCATTAAAGTATATTGTAACTAGCATCTTAGCGAGGCATGAAGCAAGTATTTATGTAGAAAGTTGTATGTCTTCGTCAACAAATCCATTATTAAGTTCAAGAATTTCAGTGTGACCAATACACCTCTACCATGGTACGTCACAGCGTCACGTCACCGCTGCACGTGCAAGGCGGCGGTTGGCAAAACACCCACGCTGGTGCCTCAGTGCATTGCAGTCGCGCGTTGCTTGGGACAAGATTTTTTTTTCCTTTTAGGGGCGAAGCTCCTTATGGCATGGCTTGTGCGTCCCCCGTTGTCTGGTGCGTCCCCCGTTGTCGTAGTGCGTAATCAGTGGCACATACCCACATACCAGTAGCACATACCCGCCCTCGGGCACATATCCGAATGTCCACATGTTACGAAAAACGTAGCATGGCGTCGTTACCACGCTGTCAGTGTTAAAAACCGCTGACAGCAGAAATGTGGTACTTAATCTCGTTTAGTCCTTGGGTTGCCCGATGGATGGCGGTACTTGTATATGATAAATATATGATGAAAAAAAAAAGCGATATTGCGGTACTTGAAGTGTTCACTAGATGAATGGACGGTCGCGCGGATGGACACAAGGACGGACAAATAGACAAACAGATGGACAGACGGACAGACAGACAGACACACTGACAAACTGAAGGACGAACGGACGCACGGATGGATGAAAGCACGGACGAATTGATGGACGCTTCGCCCCATTTATCATTATTCATTCCGTGGATATATTTAAACGCTCAAACTTCATCTTACAGGGGCAGCATTAACTGTTGTGTGTGTTAGAGAACATCTATGTGTGTGGTAAACTGCGTGATAAAATATTTGGCATGCTCGCTGGTTGTTTATTATATAGCCAGCCTGTGTAAAAAACAGCTTCATAGTCTTCGAAAATGTGCAGTGTAAGTAATGGCGTGTAGTGTGCATTGAAACGCATCGATAGTATTGATTCACCTTTAGGGATGATGAAACTGAGAATGTTATGTGTGGTGTGTGCTGTGTAGAGAATGATGCTTCTTGTTTGCGAAAACATTGCCACTCGTTGCGGGTAGGTGGCAGTAACCGGCTGTCGACGGAACTTCACGATTCGACATTTTAGTGAAGATAAAAATCATTTAACGCGATAGTCTGCGAGTGGGTACATCTCAGTGTTTGCGCTGCGGGCAGAAAAAAAGAGTGCATGATCTCCGGGCTGAAAGATGAAAACGCATGAGCCATTAGCATGTTTTAGCATTGCCGGAGCTGCGTACAAGCGCCTCTTTCCTGTCCTCTTCTTTCTTACAATTTTGTACGTCGCGCTATACACCCGAACATTCTGCGTATACGGCGCACATCACGGCGAATACGTAAACTCTATAAATGTATAATTCGTATTGCCGGATACCTCATACTTCCTAATGGAAACAGCACAGACTCTGTGCTGTTTCTCATATACTCGATCTCTATGGGGTAACAATGCGCATTACATGTCTGTATAAATAGGTTATAGGGTGTGAAATCACATAAACTTTCAGTGGGTTATGAGGAATGCTATAAGGTAGAATCTCGCTCTAAATTTTACAGGCATTTGTTAACCTCAGCCTAACAAACAAAAAAATGCGTTTTTCTTCTCTCAAATCAGAACTCTTTGTAGTGAGTGATAATCTTACGCAAGACCTTGCGCACAGCAGCTCAAAATGATGCCAAGTCATGACTAAAATTAGGTACGTCCACATCCATGCAATGAAAATATTTCTCAAAGCATCTGTCACCGTGAACATGCAGAACGTTTGCTTTCGAAGAAAATAAGTTTCTTTTTTTTGGCTGCCGACTTCAGCGAGCAAATCGTCACACGTCAACCGAACAGAATCATGCGTTATAGACAGTGACCCTTTCGTAGGAATGTCCACATGCGCAGCGCTGCCATGCAGAAAGATTCTGCCGGCGGAACTTACTGCCAACTAGTACCCGCTCCGACGAAGAGGACGGTGGGAGGGGTGCTAGCAATGATGTCACTATTTGAAAACAGGAAGAGGTCTATTCTGGGTAAAAATGCGTTTTGATTAGGCAGCTCGCAGTCGTAACCAACGATTAGGCGCTACCGTATTTGTACCGAAATGTAATGGAACGGGAAGTGCAGTACGGCGGTAAATGTAATAAAAATCGGGGGTCTTATCATTTTGGTCAAACCACATCACACACACACACAAAAACAGTGAACTGAATTTTACAATGCAGAACAGCTCAGTTTCTGATACTGATAGAGAAACTATACCATGATTTCCATTTCAATATCGGGTTAATTCGACACAGTATATACCGAAATACTTCGTGCTGCCCTTGAGTAGCCCCCAATGGCTGAACCTGTCTCAATAATTATATGGCTATATTTGTTTTTATATTCGCGCCCTATAGCAATGTCACTACTGCATGCGAGTCGACAAAGGCTACCTATCTTTTGCGCATGCAGCAATCAACACAAATTTCATTGCACATACAAATGAAAGTAGCAGGCATTGGTCCCATTATTATCATCATCATGAGCCACCTCCCTAACAAAGTGTGCCGATAGGCTGGCGCACGTATTGCCTACGGACACGTAGTTGCGGTTTCTTCGCTATTTTTCAAAATCGTCGATTATGGCGCAGTGTGCACTTTGCAACAATACTTGCAGTAATTTCCCAACGGCCAATGCCACATGCATTCCCTCACGGTACGCCGTTGAGGGGTTCACCAAGAAGTGGAGCATGACAAGCGAATGAGAATGACTGTAATAGAACTTGTTGTTGGGCTAGTTGGTTGCTCATTTTAAAAAGCGAGCGCTCTTCGTGTTTGGGACCTGGATGTGTACGTGTGTGAATATGCCGTGTGTTTGCGCTCTATAGTTATATTTCTAAAACAGAACGAGTAGGAGATGCGAACTGGGTTTGACGTTCCAGTCTTGGAGGCAAAACTTGAGCGTTCCCAAGTTTCTTCTTATTTGTTTTTTGCATGATATTCTACCCTTCCTTCAGATTCATCTCGATGGAACAGTGGATAAGGTGCTTGGCTGCTGACCCGGAGGTCGTGGGTTCGATTACGGCTGTGGTTGTCACATTTAGATGGAGGTGAAATGGTGAACGCTGGTGTACATTGTGACGTCAGTGAACGTTAAAGAACACCGGATGGTCGAAATTTCTGGAACCCTCCACTATGGTGTCTCTCGATCATAATTAAGCCGCAGACAATATTATTACCCTTCCTTCAGCGCTAGTTACGCCCTAGTTCGCCAATGAGCTGTCGTGGTTGTTTGTTGCCCTTAACGGGCCCTTAAACCACCCCTAATTATACGAAGAACGAGAGAGTTAATCTCTCCTGGAGTTTCCCGTGTTTGCTGTGCAATTCGTGACGCCAGCTGTTTGTTCACGTGACTTCACGGTGAAATACGCTCTTGACTGGCCGATATACGAGAGGTGTCTGTTGAGAATTGCCGCCTACCCTGCTTTGTCATACGCTCGCATGCCTGATCCGCCTGGTCTTACTTGACTGCCACGCACGATAAACTGATTTCACTGCGTTTCCTGCATTCGCCTCTGTGCTAGCGGAAAAAAACAGCATGTAGTCAAAAAACGTGAAATTCTGACTGGTTCAACGCCTGGCGCTGGCATTCCACGTGGTCTCTGAAAAAAAATTGGGGGACTCTTAAGCTTCGTCTTTAAGACTTGAACGTGATAGCGAAATCCGGCCCCTAGTGCGCCATTCAGCCGCGAACTACATACTTATTATTATGTTTTGTTACATACAAACACACGCACGCACACACACGCACACAGTTGATAATACCAGCGCGTGCACGCGCATGGTACGCAGAGGTTTTTGATCTAAAGCAAGAGTCGCATGGCCTCCAAGATACAAGCCGCGCGCAAACCATCTCGGGGCCCATAAAGAGTCTCACAATGCCTCACAGATAGCAGTACAATATCTAGCGTTTGTTGTTTGCTTGATAAACGCCTCTGGAAGGGCATGATATGTTTCCGCTAGATGGACATAGTTGTCCATTTTTAGAGCTGTTTGAAAAATCCTTTGTGCTTTTAGCGGCAATGGCTGCGCTATCCCGGCCTTTTTCGACGTAGTTTCAGGCTTCCTAAATGCGCCTACAAATCGCTGAATGGGCTCGTTTTCCTCGTGACACCTGTCGAACAAAACGCGTTAAAGGGGCCCTGAAACACTTGTTTCGAGTAACCATGGAATGAATTCACTAGAAGAGCTTATTGCCTCAAGAATTCAACGCCGCAAACATTTTAAGAATCCGTTCAGTGCAAGTGGAGTTACAAAGGTTTGTCGCATGCTACAATTGCACAATCTCTCCTCTCGTCCCGACGAAAGCGCTGGAAGCTAAGCAGGGAGGGGTGGCAGGTGCAAAGAAACTACCGCGCCTGGTGACCTTGCGCATTTTTTTTCTTCGAATGCGTGGCTTTTTCAGTGTGATCGCGTGCACACGCGTGGACAAATAGCGGCCTCCTGCGGCGATTTACGTAGCTTGCTTTTTCGCTCACAGATGCACTGACGATTTTTCGCTCACAACCAACGGGCCGACGCCAACGGCGGGAGTTCTGCGACACGAGCTCTCTAACGCTATCGCGTTAAAAAGAAATAACTGGTAAAGATCAGATAGCGCTTCTAGACTCTCTACAACTATGATCTCCCACCGTTGAACTCGGTGTGGTACATGTGCCCTTCAATATCGTCATCACTTCAGTGATAAAAAATACAAAGAATAAGCGGATTTTTGAATGATGCTACGTAAGTGGTTCCCAAAATAATACCACATGCAATGGAGTAGTTACATGACCAGTGTTAGTACTTCTGCGTGCGTGCGCGTGTGTGAGTGTGCTCGAAGCTTTCGGCTCCCGTGTGTATGAAAAGTCGAGCAGTTGCCAGAGGCACCGAAAACAAAATGTAGGCAAAATTAGCTCAATGTTTTCTTTTTCCTGCCTGCTTCCCATCTCCTCTTGTATTTTCACTTCCTTCGCACATAAAAGTTAATATATGTCTATGGAAAGAGAAGAATTAGCCCCCTTATGAAGTCATTGGAAAGATAAACACTGAGCTTCGCGCTAGGTGATGACGTGGTCTCCGTATAGAAATGCTCGCTTAAAATGAAGAAATAGCGATGCAGACAGGCTATAGCAAAATTACGACACAGCAAATGACCCCACTTTCCGGCAAAAGTGTATCACCACTGTCAGAGCCATGCTTTTTAACTTCCGCTATAATAAAGCAAGCAAACAAGCAAGCAAGCAAGCAAGCCAACCCTCCTTTTCCACGCACATACATACATACACACACACACAACACACACACACGCACGCACGCTTTCTCTCTCTATCGCGTATTCGCACTGACAAAAGTCGTTCGGAAATGAGCACAGCGTGTACAGTTTTCCCCTACCTCCCACGGTTTGTTAAGCGACACGACGGAGTGAACAGACGCAGAAGGAGCAGATAAAGACCGAGTCGGAAACAGATGTCTGCATTCTCCTTGGCTGCGCGCACAATGGCCTCCTGCAGGCAGGTGAGGGAAGTCGGAAGGACGGCGCCAAAGAAACGAAAAGCATCGCGATGGGCAGAATTAAAAAGTGGGCCTTATCGGTTCGACATTGCGGGTCGGAAATGTACAGATACCGCGAGGCCGCGAAGGAGACGGGGGACGAAGCTACTATATTCGGTGCCAGTGACGGTGACGATAAGGTGCTGCACGGTGCTGCCACTGCAGCCAGAGGGTAAAATAAGTGGCCCGTGGGGTTGTGCCATCGAGGAGAGCACCTCACATGCTTGCATGAGGGAACATACATAATTAATGGCGGATAAAAGTTCCCGTCGGTCGGACCAGACGCCTAATTCAAGAAGCGACTGCAGTTTTGCATTGGAAACGGGCAGTTCTACTTGACCGGCTCAGTTGCTTACTGCTTACCTGTGCGCGTCCGTGCTGGCGTTCAATTTTCGAAGCTGAGAAACAAGGATGACGCTTGCGTTTTTGCTTGTACCGCCGAGTGGGGAGATTGCGAATAATTCTGCTCTCAGCAGCAAATAAATATCACGCGTGATGCTTCTACCAACGAGGAGCCCGCTCACGACTAGAGGGACAACAAGAGGCATTCCTTGAAGGAGTAGTGCCATGAGTAACTTTAGGCATGTCGCATTTTTTGCGTCAACGGGAACTTATTGATCCCCTAGTAACGATTAGGTACTGATCTGAGGGATGAAATAATATTATAATATTGATTCGTATGATTAGTGTGGAAACAAATTCAAAACAGGTCCAAAGCCCGCCATTTTTCAGAGCTGCTAGAGCTTCCAAGCGCCACCTCCCGTGGCCCAGCCCCATCTGATCACGTGGCCACGCCTAATCGTGACGCGAGTTTTAGCTGACGTTTCGTCTGCTCGGAGCGCACATGTGGGGATGTCTTCATCACTCCCATCGTGGTCACTGCCATCATCATCATCCACAAACTTGAGAAATCACCCGAAGTGGTACAACGAAAACGCGGGATTAACACAAACAGGCTGCATGAACGGAGCTAAACAAAAAGTGAACCCATTGGCAAGCGTCGTCGCCAGACGGCGGCACTACAAGTAGGCACCGCGCTCACAACACTAGAATTGTTTATGCCATCGTTGCTCGCTCATCGTCATTCAGTGTCTGAAGCGTGGCGTATAGGAGCTCGATGAACACGTCAAAATACTCTCGAGGTCACTTGGTGCGGAACGCACCGCTGAGCCTTTGGACGCTCTTTGCGCAAAAAATAGAATAGTTTCTGCGTAACGGACGCCACTCATACCTCACTGAAAGTACTCATGCATACCAAGCAATCGAATTAACGCAACATCGCAAGTTTGAAATTTAATGTCACTGCTCCTTTGAATAAGTAAAGATAATGCATTCACAAGCTCTCTATTGAACACAAGCTCTCTATTCAAGCTCTCTATTGAACTAGTTTATTTGACTTAACATACTGTTCTGTTCTGCATGATATGTTAATGTTATGCTGTTTAATACACCGCTGTTACCTTTATCATCCTTTCCTTGCCTTTTTCAAGTACCTTCAGGCCCCGCCACGGTGGTTTAGTGGCTAAGGTACTCGGCTGCTAACCCGCAGGTCGCGGTATCAAATCCCGGCTGCGCCGGCTGCATTTCCGATAGAGGCGGAAATGTTGTAGGCCCGTGTGCTCAGATTTGGGTGCACGTTAAAGAACCCCAGGTGGTCAAAATTTCCGGAGCCCTCCACTACGGCGTCTCTCATAATCATATGGTGGTTTTGGGACTTTAAACCCCACATATCAATCAATCAAGTACATTCAGTGTGGTATAGCTATCTTGGACAATTATACTTAAGAAGAATTTCTTGGACAAGTTACTGCGAGAAACAGGTTCCTCGCCATCCATTGCTCTGCCGGCGTTAAAGATGGGCAATAGGAAAGCAAAGCGCGACTGAGACAACAAATGAAGATCATACTCCATGAACGAGAGCTCGTGTGCGTTCTTCGTCCCCTGTAGCACTGTGCTTTCTTACCGCTATGAACCAACTCAACCATGTCAAACTTTTGCTAAACGAATTTATCATGCTGGGATGTTCTTCATTGTTTTTGAATGGATACTAAAGAGAAACAATGAATTGGTGTAGATTGATAAACTGCACTCTGAGAGCTGTAGTGCCACCAATTTCGCCATCGTAAGTTCATTTTTAGCAGAAAAAAATTGACGTAGAAGTTTCATTTTTAACTTAGGCGCCAAAATGTGTTACTGTGCAGTCAATATTTTCAAAATGCATTTTTCGTACTTTTGCGGCATTGGCTCTGTGAATTTTTTTTGAAACTTCGTATGCTAGATCTAAGGCACTCACAGATGGCATTTTTATCGTTGAAAAGCTACGAAGGACCTAATAGATGCTTTCAAAATTGATGACGTCACAGTGTTTGGTGCGGGAATCGTAAGGTGGCGTCTCCACCCACATCTTATTTTCGCCCGTGTTTTCACTTATACCAAGCGTATAGTCCGCATGCCTGCAAGAGTGGTGCTTTTGGGATTGCAAAATTGCACTTTACTAATACGTGAAATTCTCTGTATAGCGCCTCCTTTAAGGAGACCAGTCCAACGCCTGCTATTGTGGAGTGCAACCTTTCGCAATCTCCTTGACGTACATAGGGCGACGGCCAGAATTCACAAGGGTCATTTTACTTCAAGGCACTTTTGAACAGACCCATGCGAAGCGTTTGGCATCTAATTCCGCTCGAAGCCTGTACGGTGCGACATCTCAGATTTTCGCAGTAACATGCACAACGAAGCAAGATGGTATAGGACCACAAGACGCCGTGTACTCGGCGCCACAAACGGGTTTCGACACTTTTCTCCCCTGGCGCGTGAAAACAACGCCCACGCTCTTTCGCAAGGTGCGCCACGCTATTTTGATTTCCCGGCTGTTATGTGCCTAGCATTGTGTCTCCGCACGCGTTTCACTTTTGCGGGCGTGGCCTAAAGCGCCCCTTCGCATCAATATTACCGCTGATGGTCCGGACGCTCAAAAACTCTCCTAAGATATCGCCGCGAGACGACTTGGGCCCACAGAGAAAAAAAACTCACGCGACCTGTCTGAATGGAAGGCAGAGGAGGAACCTCCGTGCCAGCGATAACTAACGGCATGCCTATATATATATATATATATATATATATATATATATATATATATATACTGCGGCCAGGCCACCCCACACAGGGCGAAGAAGCGAAGTTGAGCAAAAAGCAGCGACGAGAGGGGGAAGGAAACGCAGTTCGGTATAAAAGCAGGCCTGGTGGCATCGTAGCAACGGATCGGCAAGCAAAGTAATAGATGAGCGGTGCCAAGTGGGAAGCCTATACGGAAAAGAAGAGTAAGCACATACAACTCGAGGAGGGAGGCGAGAGAAGCCGCGATCGGTCGTGCTCAGAATCGGTTGACAGCAACGAGCTCGACGCGCGTTGACGGCCCCAGACGTGATCAGTAAAACAATACCTTCACCAGCTGTTGATGTCGTTTTGATGCAGGTTATAATTTATTTGGCCTTCGCGCGACGCTGCTCCCTTCGGCAACCCCTGCCTCCCCAGACTGCCGTCGCGGGACAAGCGTCGCCGTGTAGGGAAAACAAACAGAACGCCGGGCATGGTAACAAAGGGAGAGGGGGTCGTTTCTTCCTGCGACGGGGGTGCGTTTAAAGTTTCCGCTTCCGCTGAGCGTTGGGACCCCCTTAACAAGGCCTGTCGCTGCAACCCCGCCCAGGTCCGGTTTCGCGGCCCACTTCTTTATGGGTTCGCCGACGTCAGTGTGTGCCACTTGCCAGCGGACGGTGGCGTGTGGCCGCGACACGCAAATATACGGCTCGGCCTCCGCAGGTTGACAATCTCCGAGACGCCGGCTTCAGAGCGGTGCTGACGTCGCAGGCGGGTGCTTTGTGCGCGGCCCCGGTGCATTGCAAAGCCTGCCACTACGCACGCCCGGCGGGCATGGACGGCTGTGGCTGATGGGCTCGGTGCCGGCTAGCCGCAGACCGGCTCCCTCGGAAGCTTGTCCCGTGAAAAGAGGGCCCGAACCGTGCAATAGTGGCATGCCCTTATGGGCGACCCGGAAGGAAGAAAACAAAGAGCCGGAAGAACCTTCGGACTGGCTGTGCGAATGTGAGATTACACGCTCGGACGACGCATGCAGCTCGAACGGTGTATCGCTGTGAGGCCGCTGGTATGGACTCGTGCGATGCGCGAAAAACTGCCCAAGCTGGCCTTCACCGATTCGGCCGAGCAAAAGGCACTCACTTAAGTGTTTCTTAAATTGAAGAATAGAAGAAGAATGACTGAAAACTTTGCCTGGTTTCCCTGTGAGATACTTTTTATCGTTTAATCTTACTTCATTGGTTTCATTGGCCAATGTTGTGTTCTATGTCATCGCCTAAATTGCGTGCCTTACACTCTGTGTGTCTTTATCCTTATGCACATGAAATGAATGAAAAAAAGAATGAAAATACTTGGTATAGAACATGCCAAGTGATTGTCGTTATAACTGGCTGAATATTTTATTCTTGTCTTACATAGCTAAACCGAGTGTAAAGTTTAGAGCTCGTTGCTGAAATTCACTAATAGACAAAACGTTTATTCAACAAGCTGTTGCACAATCTGTGCGGAGAAGTTGCAATGTTATCCTGAGCGACGAAGACTCCCAAAGCCGCAGCTTTCGGCTGTCATGTAATCACTGTCCCCAATGACAAGGCCCCCGGTTCAGTGTCTTCCTTGTAATCATTCTGCTCTTGCGTATTGTCGTTTTCTTTTGCATGAAAATAACTCCGTTAAAGGATCTGAAAATCGGCATGTTGGTCTTCCTGTGTCTACGTGTAGCTGTATTAGACATTTTCTATACACTGAGTTGTATAAGGCGCCATGTGTATAGCAGCGTTTTGTAGCAAGATATTTTCGTGTTCGTTCGTTATCGGAAGGGAGGAAATAAAACCAGTTCGTTACTTTAAATCTAGGTGGATGTGAGTGTTGCCATCAAAGGCCACACACTCCGTATGACCCTGCATGCGTTATCAGAAAGCAACGTTCCTCCCCTGCGTTCTCCCATGTTCCCTAGCGCTACTAAGTTTCAGTATGTATCAACCTGCATGCACAAGAAAAAGCCTTTTTTGCATGTTGCGAAGACTGCGTGTTACCGCAGTCCTTTGATGGTCCCTGGTGTCACCTTGATCTTCGAAACGCGCCTTTGTTTTTAAAAGGACGCACGCTTTTTTGTTTGACATCTCCGACCGTATTTCGCAGCCACGCAGCCATTTCTTCTTACCGACAGATGGAAGCTGGTCGAAGAGAGCGAATTGAAGCTTTCGAAGTCGAATCGAACACGTAATACTCAGTGTTGATGTGATTCGAATGTCGAGTGTTTTGGAGTACTTTTCTAATATTAAGCAGGCTTCTTACCATTAGTATCGAATAATGTGCACATCTTGGCACTAACAACGTTTTAGTGTCACTGTAAATAAACTGTGCGTTATAGACCAAGTTTTGTTGAGAACTTGACAGGAACACCAGAGTAGTACCTAATTAGCTTGTTTGCATGTTAAATACAGATATAAATTTTCAGATGCTTTGAAGTATACGAGGGATACGAAGCTTTTTCATTCTAAGCCATGCAAAGCAAATCACAGTTTTGTAAACTACACCTCGCAATGCATATAAGGTGTACAAAACTGATGTAATTTACACTTTAAAAACATACTTATAATTTGTAGCAACACTTTTTAAACACCTTCAAAACTATTTTAAGGCATTATTGTTAGCCATAACTTGAAATATCAATTTTTTATGCTTTATATACTTCATTGGATGCAGTTTACATTATTTCAGTAAGTTTTTTCACAGAATAGATAAAGAGATTTTGAACTCCCATCTTTTGTGTTGCTCATTTTAGACCTACACTTTTCGGCATTATTTTGCAGAAAGGCCAACTCTCATTTAAAATTATGTATCCGTGGTGACTAAAACTTAGCTACTCAGTTCGATGGATGCCTATCAATTCGATATCAGTTCGATAGATGCCTCATATCAGTTCGATGGATGCCTCATTAAAGCGTTATTTGTGTTCTACACCAACCTGAATGCACCGCAATCTTGTTTGAATTCATATTAAATCCTTCTCTTGGCGGTGAACGCCTGTCATCGAAGACTAACAGCGCCGCATGCAGGAGGGATACATGACAATACAGCTTTGACGCCCCCCCCCCCCCAAACTATTACGCTCGTGTCAAGAATAAAGAAAATTGGATACCGCTCCTTGGGTCCATGGCAGAAGTGATAAGGTGACGAAATCTAATAAAGAAACATAACTGGCGCAAATTGCAAATGCGAAAGCATTTTAATGCCAACTGAACGAGATACATCAGTGTGTGTCGACGCGTCATTCTGTCTCAAAGAATGAATCACTATTAAATCGGTGTCTTCAAGCTTAGCAGATTAATACCTTATCTGCTAATCTGCCGTGGTGAGTTACTGCAATTTTAGAGGAGTCTTCAAATAATATCAGTTCTCGTTGCTCGTTCAGGAGCACGTTTAATAGAAAACATGTTCGTACAACTGGACAGTCCAGAGTATGGGCTGTACTCCATTACTTTAACCAGCCAGGATCAATAATTAAGAAATGAATTAGCGTATTTCAATAATGGTGCACATAATTGTGCAAATCAAGCTTTATCTGTTTTCTAGAAGCTGCCACTGCCAATCGTTAGCAGTATGGCGGGTACAATAACCTAACCTTTTGCGCGATAGTGTATTGAAAAATCAAAAAAAGCAAAACATAAAATGCAGTTAAGAAAACATCATGCCGTTATATATAGTCTATGTGCGTGCGAAAACCTTTCGGGAGTATTACTGTGGAGACTCAATGGCTGTTACATTGCGATGCTCGGCATGGCGTCATGGGTTTGATCCCAATAGCTTCTAGATGTGGGCGCATGGCGAAATGTTTGTGTGCCGTCAGAGTCCCAGGTGGTGAGAATTATTCTCGAGTCCTCCGCTATCACCTCCCTCATAACATGCTGTGCACTTTTGCTACGTTAAACCTTAAAATTAGGTTAATGAAACTATAGTTCGACATCCCGAAACTACCCTGTTGGTTTTGAGGGACCAGGAACATAACGATCGACTCTGGAATAACAACGACCTCCTGGGGCCTCCTCAACGGCACCCGAGAATGCAGGGCAAATAAGAAGTTAATCATACCGCCCCCGTCACAATCCTGTTGCCACGACTATATAACGGAACCCTTGATCTCGAGCTTATCACCGTTACGTCACTATGCAACAAAACGGGGCGCTAAAATTTAATTATGCTTTGCCACCATTAAAAACACATTTTATGCCCACTGCACGGCTTGACGTGGAGCTCCCAGTGATCTCCAATTTATGTCCGCCTCGGTGGTTGGAACAGTTGCTAGGGTGCTCAACTGCTGACCCGAAGGTTGCGGGTTCGATTCCCACCAAGGTGATCGCTTTTAGATGGAGGCGAATCGTTAGAGGCCCATGTACTGTGCGATGTCAGTGCACGTTAAAGAATACCAAAAAGCGCAATCCTACTGTCCCTTAAAAAACACTAAATGTTCGAAATTTTTCGAAGCCCTCCACTGCAGCGTGCCTCATAATCTCCGATTTACTATGTCCCGCAGGAGTTCATTTCAGTTTTAGGAATTAAAGTTCTTAGCTTGATAACCATGCCACCCTCGACCACCCTCGTCTGCGTTTCCCGTCCATTTGTCTGTTTAGTGGTCATCACTTAAATGCTCTATTCTCTCACGGTGGCTCTTCTGTTTTGTTTTGTTTTGTTTTTCCTGGCAACCAGAGTGCGTCGTTCACTTGAGTTCTCGTTACAAGCTCATTTAAGTCAGGCCGTGAGCGAAGCATGGCAAAGAAAACAAAAAAGCTGTATCATCAAAAGCCGCTGCACAAAGATGCGCCGGCGCCCCGCCGCGGTGGTCTAGTGGCTAAGGTACTCGGCTGCTGACCCGCAGGGCGCGGGTTCGAATCCCGGCTGCGGCGGCTGCATTTCCGATGGAGGCGGAAATGTTGTAGGCCCATGTGCTCAGATTTGGGTGCAGGTTAAAGAACCCCAGGTGGTCTAAATTTCCGGAGTCCTCCACTACGGCGTCTCTCATAATCATATAGTGGTTTTGGGACGTTAAACTCCACATATCAATCATCAAATCAAAGTTGCGCCGGCGTTCAAGATGGTTGATATCCCTTGCTGGGAACACAAAGCGCCTCCACTCATAATCGAACCGAAGGCGCTGCGCACGTGCACACATCGTAGCGGTAACGACGAGAATGCGGCGCACCCGAAGCCTGCCGGGGCGTCGTCCGAGTTAGGGGACACTCAATAGAAGAGTCATCGCTCATCGCATCCAGGTAAATTCCCTCGAGAATAGCCACACGGCACGGTGGCAGCCGCACGCTCCGGTAGACACGACGGCACACACGTGCGCTCAAACGTTACTGTATCAATGCCAAGGCAAACATTGAAAAAAAAAAGAAACAATAGACAGCCTTTCGAGTCACTCGAGTGGAAAACAAACAGAACCACCATCGCCGCCCATCGGCCGTTTGTAATTCATAATACTTTTCCCGGCAACGATGGAGCATTTTTCAGGAGCCCTTGAGCCGGGCTTTATCATCTTCGCTGGCAGCCGGGGGTGAGGGGGTGATGGCGCGTGGCTGGCGCCCTCGAGTTGAAGGACAGCGTGGCAGCGATTTGGAGTGGCACATCCGAGAGGACTTTGCTGCGAGTGCTCTCGGCGGTTGGCTCCACTTTTTTTTTTTTTGCCCCACTCCCCGTTGTTCGCGCGGCGCTTGCGAATGCGTGATCGGGCTTTCGGCTGTTGTCACACACGGCAGGCTGCGGTGTCAATAAAATGCCTCGGCTTTTATTCTAACAAGCCGGACAGCTGCCGCCCGGTCGGCCTTGTCATCTTCGCTTTGCCCCTTCTTTTTCCCTATTCAACGTCAATAGCCACACGGAGTGTCACGGGAAGTAACCTATGGCTGCTCACGCCATTTTAGGAGAGAAGCCCCTGGCTGAATACATTGACTTCGACAGTGATTTACAGATGGCGTCAATGCTCAGTGATGGCCGCTGGAAAGCTGTATACATTGGAAGTCACGATGCCTTTTAAATTTAAATGCGGCTGAAGAGGAAGAGGGCTCGCATTTGTGTTTCGTTTCTTTTGGCCGAATATAGCAAAACTATTTGCAGTGAGATTTGCGAACTCACTGCGGACGCCGTGAGGAGCCATCTATTTGGGCGACGCACAGATTGCCCTTTAAGAACAAATTCATTACCCTGGAGAAATGAAAAACAAAAAAGCTCCTCTCTTTTCATAGTTGACACTGTAGAGATGGCGGATCATTGGAAAGCAGCGACTTAGAATCACTGAAAACCAGCCATTTTATACTATTACAGTTACGGAAAGATGTGTTTGATTAATTCGACTTGATAAGCAGAGATCAGGTATCTGCTACACACGTTTTTTTTTTCATATATGGAGACGACAGTTCATTGGTCTCACGGCTAGTGTGAACATGAAAAATAAACGAATACCGTTGGTGATATGGGCATGATGGAAGAGAGTTTAAAAAGCCTTCTCAGCGAGAACTGGGAAGGGAAGGAGAGGGGGGGAAGTGCGCAAAGCGAAAACAATTTCACAAACTTCAACATATAGGCTCCAAGGTGCGTCACATGACCTTAAGTTAGAAGAGCACTATCTAGGACGTCTTCATAGATTTCATACGCCATTTACATGTTCGTTTTCTTTTTAACCCATACGCCTTCATATTCCTCCTCATCCACGTTATTCGACTGCTGCTACAGAGCGTTTCACGTAACTTATGACGTAACTCGACAGCATTTCTGACCCCTCTGTAGCATCCTTCCTTTACATGTCTCATCGTGTTCACAATGTGCAAAATCGTGGTTTACGCCATGCTTGCTGCCAAACTATTTAGTTTGGTAAACCTTTATCTGCTAGAATTTGCCGCTGTACTTAGAAGTTTGCGGCAATTTCATTGAAGTAGGAATGCTCCATTCTTCACTTTTTACGTGTTTTAATTCGTCAAATGCATACGCAGTATGCCAGTATCTCAACTCGCGATTTTTGACGTACAATTGCAAAAATTATGCGAATGCTACACCATGCCGGTTAGTATAAAATCACATACATTCCAATTGGGCAGCGCCGTTGGGGTTGTGCGATCGTATTTCTCTCGGCATCTCATATTACGTGCCCCGCCGCGGTGGTCTAGTGGCTAAGGTACTCGGCTGCTGACCCGCTGGTCGCGGGATCGAATCCCGGCTGCGGCGGCTGCATTTTCGATGGAGGCAAAAAATGATGTAGGCCCGTGTGCTCATACTTGGGTGCACGTTAAAGAACTTCAAGTGGTCAAAATTTCCGGAGCCCTCCACTACGGCGTCTCTCGTAATCAAATGATGGTTTTGGGACGTTAAACCCCACAAATTATTATCATATCCTATTACATGCAATAGTTTACACATTCTTACTCTTTCTCACTTTGTGAATGTGTTTTAATTTACAGCCAGAGAAGAAATTGTTCTTTGTATTATCGACAAAGGTATACTTCTCAAAACTTAAGTCGACGTAAGTGAGAACCATGGTGTCCAAAAGTGTCGATGTTTGTATGGAAGTCCATATCTTGACTGTCCCAAAAGTAGCTACGAGAAGCTTTTACCTGTGAGACTAAGGCGTGATTGATCAAACATCCCAAGTTGCCCAAGTTAACTTTTATATTTACTGATATTAGGTGGATAGGAAAAATGCATAACTTGGTGCCTGTCGTTGAAGGTTTGCTGAAACAAATGCGATAACAAATGTTTCACATTTGGGGGCTCTTCGACAGTAACAATTCAGCGGAAAAAGAGCGTTCATGACGTCAACGCCACCACCTCTCACTTTCACCGAATAGCTATCATTATCACTGTAAAATAGCGTTGCAGGCAGTTGTCTTGCAGCATGCTCTCCTTTTCGATTTTTTTCTTTTGTGTTCTCTCTTTCGCAATAGCGCGTTCAGTGGTGGTACGGCATGGAATGCCTGCCGCCGAAAACTTGCTGTGCCGCAGAAGAGAGACAAGACTGAACGATCATGCAGATTTTGTGTGCCACCCACATGGTGTCGTTCCGCGGCCGTCGAAGGAAAGATAACGAAGGGGGACAGCAAGGCGTCTCCTCGATGAACCATACTTACGGTAATGACATCGTCGGGACGCAATTCGGCGTGCCTGATACTGACGTCACAAGCGCGTTTTCTTTATTTTGGTATCCCTTTCAAAGGGGCTTGGAATGAACAATTTCTGTACGCATAGCTTGTAGAAGAGCTTTCATTAAAGAAAATTTCTTCACCCAGCTAGATCACTTCGAGGACCTGCTCCGAATTTCTCACTCCCTTCAGCTGCCTATGATAAAGAATAATGAACGTAACCCAGTAGCTTACATGTAGGACTGCACACATTTTGCACTATCCGCAAACGGTCAATCTGGACACTCGAGTGAGAGGAATAACGTCACCACTATTGACACAAATGTATTCATATAAAAATTTGGCGCTGCCAAAAAGAATCTCTCCCATGGCATATACCACCTAACTGGGCGAGATTAAAAGACTCAAGAATTTGCAGGGGATCGGGGGCAGGCATCACGGGTAGTGGTACAGGTGTTACAGTACATGTAAGTGTTGTTGCAGTCACACGAAATGACAGCTTCAATTATTTAATTTGATACATATCAAAAACAAGAACGCCAGATAGGCGCAGAAAGCACAGCGTCACCCCCAAAACGGCCCTACTGGGGATCTCATGGCAGCTTTCGCTGCAGAAAACTGCCAGGCCTGCACGGAACGCGAAGCACACACACAGCGAAAGTTAGAAAAGCGGCCTTTGCGGGCCCTTTTCTGAACGCTTTTGGGAAAACTACTACATGTAGACTTGCACGTTGCCCACTACACCACAATTTATAATTTTTTCAAAGTAGGGAAATGTTCACAATTTCATTATATTCGTCAGTATTCAGAGTACCACGTTACCCGCTACATACTTTCGAGCCATTATGTGCACTTTGTCGATTGTGTATAGCTGACGACAGCAAAAATTATGTCTGTGTCTTCGTAATGAGTTGGAAATTGGTCCACTCACTACGCGATTCGCACTGTGTCAAAGCTGTAACATGATCTATTACAAATGGTAACAGGATTCCTCAGTCGAGATGAAGCCCGCGTAGGGTCTGTTTGCAACGCCTTTGCAAACACTGCAAGGGTGCCTCTGAGGTGGAATACTGGGCTGCCATGCAGAGGGCCCATGTTCAAATGCCATTTTATTAACCTACGTAGCTTTTTTTACTTATTTTGTTTTTTTTTGCTCATTTCATGCGATAGTGATTATGAACAATAGGGTGGTGCCGGGCAACCATGGCGCCAAACAAGTGGTTGTGATCTCTTAACAGCTTCCGCTTTAAAAAAATGGTTGCCAGCTGTTTCAGCATAGGGATCAGTATGAGCCCGACGCCGAAGTGAGATGGTCTTGAAGGGTGCAAACGCGGTAACATTCGCTCAACCGAACTCTGAGTGCTGGTTTAGGATCCCTACACTGTCAACTTTATTAGCAAACTCTCCACTCATGAATTCCATAATTGCTAGAGCAGCATACTTTTCACAAAAATCTGCAACCATTGAGCACATGTTATGTATTACAACTTTTTGTATTCTTTTTCAGTTATACTCTTCACATTATTCATTGATTCATTTGGTTTTGTTTTATGTTTGTTTTTTTATGTGTATATATTGTATGTATGTATGTATATATATATATATATATATATATATATATATATATATATATATATATATATATATATATATATTTCAATGTTCTGTTGCAATTATGCTTAGTTTATAATTTTCATTATTGCTTATGTTGCCTCTAACAGTGTTTTACCTCAATTTGCCCTTAACAGGAGGTCCCAATACAGTCTTCGACTTTAGGACCTCCTTTTGTGTACTAAACACATGTCACATTCTTGTATTCGTACTAATAAAATATCTGAAATGAAATTAAAAAATGGAATTGAGTACTATGCCTCTGGTGACATGTTTGTTCATCAATGTTTTTGGGCAACCATCCACTTTTCTTAATTTTTTTTCAGCGTAACGCCAGAGGAATGGAGCATCCCAGTTGCTATACAAACTCCAACCTCTCCATAGCAAGCCCTTCAGGACAGAACAGAGGCGACGTCTAGATCTCCCAGGTGCAATTACAAAAAATACATTCTTCACTGAATAATAAATCTCGCTCCCTGGGTGCCCTCTCAGATAGGGCTTTCTGAGAAGCAACAACATTGTGGAGTGTTTCTGATCTACACAGACCTTGCGTGTAACTTTGAATAATTTTATAGCATCAATGAAAGGGTAGCACGTATCATGATAAAACTAAATAGTAGATAGGGGAGTAATGAGGGTGAACAGTGGAAGCACCTCAGATGGGCTGGCCGACGTTTCAATAGAAAGACCTATTTTTGACAAAGGCTTTGTCAAAGATAGTTCCTGTTGAAACGTCGGTCAGCAAGTCTGAGCCACTTTCACTGTTCACCCTTATTGCCCCATTACGTATTTCCATCTGTCGTGCAAGACTAACATGCGTGCACTGCAAAGCGTACAAGCCCAAGCACTTCAGACATGCCTTGGCCTTCCAAGATGCTCATCGACAGTGTCAACTATTGTTATTGCACAAGTACAACCGGTCACAACGCATGTCATTGTCGAGACGCTGAGAGCACACATTCGGCATTTATCACGGCTACCGTCACATCATTTAGCGTGTTTGACAGCTCGGAGGCCCCATTCTTCGTACTGCGGTATCGCGACAAAACGTCAAGACATACTACCGCCTGGCATCAAACTTGCGATGCATCCAGCAACTAACTGCTCCATGGAGTCTTCGTCAACCTGACGTGCGCTTATCAGTTCCTGGAATCTTTAAGAAGGCACGCATGTCAACGCTAGCCCTGAAGCAATTGACTTTGCGTCTGTTGGACGAAAGGTACTTCGACCGCATACATGTTTACACCGATTGCTCCACTAATTCCAACAGCTCTACAGAAGCAGTGGTTGTTCCATCTGAAAATGTGTTGCTTCAGTACAAGTTTTCTCACACCACGACGTCGACAGCAGCAGAGCTCGCAGCACTTCAAGGTGCAGTAAAGTACATTCTTCGCAAGCAACCTAACGAATGGGCCATCTTTTGCGACTCCTGGTCAGCCTTACAGTCACTACGGTTTGTTAGGCAGCACGGGTTACATGAACAATCAGTATATCAGATAAGGCACGACTACCACGAAGCGCTCGCGGAAGGTCACGATATTGTATTTCAGTGGTTGCCGAACCATTGGGGAATCGTCGGAAATGACCGCGCGGATGAAGCTGCTCGATCGGCTCATGACCAAGACCAGCGCACTCCCATTGAGAACGGATGCTGCAAGGCTACTACAATCACTTGCTCGCCGTATATCTCTCCTACAATGGAATACGCAGGGTTTTTCCAACACGCACCTGTATTCGATCGACCCAAACTTGCAACTTCGTTTGCCATCCGGGCTCCCACGATGCGCTGAAACTTTACTGTGTCGCATGAGGTTTGGCGAGGCATTTACGAATTTGTACTCTCGTCTCCTTGGAATGGCGAGCACTTCGGCTTGCAACATCTACGCGTGCGAGGAAACGCTTGAGCCCATTCTATGTCATTGCTCAGCATACCAGACCGAACGACGTATTATGGAAGCCAAGCTCTGTCAGCTGGAATCACGGCCGCTTACAGAAGAGAAGATCCTGGGACCTTGGCCGACGGGTTCCCATACGCGCAAAGCCACGAAAGCCCTCTTGTACTTTTTAAGGACCACCAGACTTCACGACCGCTTGTGAAAGAACTGTGCGAGACCGTGGTGTGTAGTCTCGAGCTGACTATTCATGCTTCTCTTTCTTACTTCTCTTCTTTTTTATCTCTTTCCGTTATATTATTCTCCTTTTCCCCCAACCCAAGTGTAGGGTAGCCAACCGAGCCAAGCTTGGTTAACCTCCCTGCCTTTCCTCTCTATTTATCTCTCTCTTTATCTGTCGGCTCCCCTCTTGATTTTAAATAGTAGATACAACCTAAAGCAGTGCAAGGATAACATACAAGGATGACACATAAGTGGAGTAGTTCTATGAAAAGGTTGTATTTCGAGAAAGTTTTTTCGCTCTAATTCCAAGAACACCTGCTTGCCACGCAAACGACCCGGGTTCGATTCCCACTCAGACTGAAAATTTGTTATTTGATTGCATTCCTCTCGATTTCTCAGTAACGTGCAAGATCACGACTTTTCGCTCAGCACCAACGATGCTGACATGGCTGCCGACAACAGAATTTCTGCGAAACAAGCTCTTTTAACACTGTCACGTTAAAAAAATCACCATAGAATGGCTACGAACGAGGCAGTGATTCCTAGAGAATTACAGGAAATTTGTCATTGTCCCTAAAGCAGTGTATAGTATATTCCGAGCACTGACATATGAAGCATAAGCTCGGAGGATAACGATCAAGTTCGAGGAGATAGTAAGAAAGAAACAAACAGCGCGTGACGCAACAAAAAATGACACGCAATATTAACAAATTAGAACGTACCAGAAATAAGGGGTAGACGGCATCAGCCTGTCAGCTGAATGGCCAGGCATCCACTCACGGGCGCTTCCGGATGACCATAAATAAATTCACATACACCTCATTTATGAAAGAACGTAGGAAGCGTAACTCAAGACACATGGAGCAAACGGTGGCTGTGAAGGGAATATTACCGGCATTTGTTTTTGAAAGCCCACCAATTTTATGTTCCTTTTTGTTTCTGTCTCGTTTCCCATTATCTCTAATTCAGCAGGAACGCTTAATGAGGGATAGTTTTATTATTTCTTTCTTTTGTCCTTCTCTGCCTGCCCTAGCGTCGCATAACGCTATTGCGCCTCAACGCTTTCGTTCATAAAGAGTGTGCGTTTCACTTTTACGCGAGGAGAACATTAATTAGTCGTGTGCAAATTTTCCTCGTCCGAGTTAGTCATAAACGCAAATATGAACTTCAGAAGCGTAGTCCACTCGGTATTGTGCACGTTGGTCCCGAGGGCAGCGGGGCACGAATAAGGCAGGAAAATTAAATTGCTACGCCAGGAGCAAACCACTTCATTTGATGAAGAATAAACCAAGGGTCGCTTTTCAGGGAAGATTCACGTGCTATCTCCATCGATTTTGCCTACATACGCCTACGCAATTAGGCGTTCAATATTCACACTGAAAGGCTGTAAAATCATGGGGAAGTCTAAACAAAAATCAAAAACGTAATGACGCCCCTGTCTTCATGGGAAGTGATACCTTGTTGTGAACAATGTACAGAGCCATATCCGTTCAACTCCGCTTTGCGCTTTCGGCATGAAAGCCGAAATCGCGAAGTACCGCTGACGCGGACTTGCATTCAGTCATGAAGTTTACGTTTTCCACATATGCAGCAAACAGAACTGATTTGATATGTGGGGTTTAACGTCCCAAAACCACCTTATGATTAGGAGAGACGCCATAGTGGAGGGCTCCGGAAATTTAGACCACCTGGGGTTCTTTAACGTGCACCCAAATCTGAGCAAACGGGCCTACAACATTTACGCCTGCAGCAAACAGAACTCATGAGGATGGAAAAGGAAATAATAAACATTGACAAACATTCAGTGCCCCATACAACAGCATCAGAAAAGCTTATATTAGTAGAGGGACCGAATTCAGAAACCTACCCTTGCGTGTGTGCCCCAATCGGCTAACAAATGATACGTTAACAATCAGAATTGCTAAACTGATAGACTTTTCTCTTTAAAAAACTCTATGGTAAAACGTTTTTATGAATATGGACACTGTTGAAACGCTACGCAGTAGCTATGACCTTCTGTTGAATAATCGCCCCGCCGCGGTGGTCTAGTGGATAAGGTACTCGACTGCTGACCCGCAGGTCGTGGGTTCGAATCCCGGCTGCGGCGGCTGCATTTCCGATGGAGGCGGAAATGTTGTAGGCCCGTGTGCTCAGATTTGGCTGCACGTTAAAGAACCCCAGGTGGTCGAAATTTCCGGAGCCCTCCACTACGGCGTCTCTCATAATCATATGGTGGTTTTGGGACGTTAAACACCATATATCTATCTATCTATCTATCTATCTATCTATCTATCTATCTATCTATCTATCTATCTATCTATCTATCTATCTATCTATCTATCTATCTATCTATCTATCTATCTATCTTCTGTTGAATATTGAAGACCTAGCAAAGAGAAAAACAAGTTTTACTCATCAAAAGTATAAAACCCATTAGACCTAATCAGATCAACGCCAAGTTTTGGGTAGACATTCACAAAAGCTTCTTGGTATACACAAAAAAACGCGAAGACTGCTCACAAGAGGAGCTAATTTTGATAATGGGCATAAACGCACGTTATTCTCAAAACCGGCTGGCCAGTGCTCAAAAAGCACCCACGGGCACAAATTTTCATAACTTCGGCGCATGATGTGTAAGTATAGAGTTACTTATGCAGGACATCAAAAACTATCCAGAAGCTCAGCTCTCCTCTGTTTCTCTAAAATACAGGTATACCCCAGAGAAAAGTAACTCTGAGAAGGCCTAATAATTGTGGTCTTATATGCTTACCAAAAATGACTTAAAGAGTGCTATATATTCTGTTATGTATAAGTGATGTGGTAGGCACCTCAATGACGCCACTTTACTACCACGAAGATGAATGGTCCTGCTGCCTCTACGAGTTTCATCACTGTACTGGCCCCATGTTACAAGAGCTGTACAAGCACACTGTGTTTGCCCACATGCGTCAGATTCGATCAAAAATCATCCTTCACTGCTTCGAACCACTGCTGGAGGATTATTCTACACGACATACTTTTGCACCTGTTTTGATAAACGCTGTCAAACTTTCTTACAGCTGCAGTTGATATATATATATATATATATATATATATATATATATATATATATATATATATATATATATATATATATATATATGTGATTCGAGTTTTTTCCGGCTACCGTAATAAAAGTTATAAACTTTGAGAATAGTGCAGTAAAAGAAACAAAACAATAGAATATTTACTTAATCCAAACAGTTTCAGCTGGTGGACCAGCCTTCTTCGGAGGATCTAAGCAAAATCATACAAGTTCGCGTAGTATATATATATACAATGCGAGTGGATGCAGAACCAGTGCTGCTAAGTACAAGTGATGCCCACTTGCAGGCTAACGAGACAAAGGAGAACGCTTATGGTGAGATTGCTAATGGAAGGAGGGAAACGGACAAGGATGGGAGTTAAGGACGCGGATTTTCCCAATTTTTTCTCCTCGCGGATAGGCATTCATTGAAAGATAAATATTGAAACCGACTGGCGTAAACCTATAGTATACGTGTACTGATAAACGCTTCCAAAGACGATGATTCGTAATAAAATAGTGCCAGAGCTGAGCAGCCAATGCGCTGCACCAGCGACGCGAATGCCCTCTTGGGAGGTAGTGACGCAGGTGGAAGGTGCCAGGAGATATTCCTTGCAGATTCTGGTAAAACGAGTTCAGCTGCGCAGGCCTTAAGCAAGAGTGACGCTGGGCGGCCTGCTTCGTTTCTATTTCTTTCTTTGTTCGCGTGCTTTCTTCAATATCGTTTTCGCTTTCCATATTTTTCGCTTCCATATCTTCTCTCACTATCTCTCTCTCTTTTTTTGTTTCTATCTGCATCTTTCTATCTTGTTCTATCTTTTCAATATCTTTTTTTGGTGGATGTTTCTATTTCTCTGTCTTTCTGCATCTTCATTTTCCTCCTGTCTCTGTCTCTTCCTTCTTTTCTCTTTCTCGGTCCTCGTTTCCTCGCCCACCGAGTTTTCAGACAGCATTAGTTTAGCGGGCCGGGCTCACCGTAAAGGCGGGATAGAAATGCACTTGCGCAATGCGCTAAAGAACACTTAGCGCTTACCACGTGCACGCAGTTTTTTTTAGATTTAGCGTTACCGCTTTTGCGTGGTTAGCCCAGTGTATACCTATAGTGTACGTGAAACATGCTGGGGTTTCGGACGCCCGCTTCGAACTGAATTTCGCATTGATGTGAACGGATTCTCTTTCGTGGCAAAGAAATATGTAAAATGGCTTCGCCGGCCTCGACGCCCAAGTGTTACGGATAATTCAACGTGCTTTCTGAGATCACTTTCCATTTCCAACGTTCCTGAGTGGAGTAGAAGGTATGAATAAACAAACCTGCAAAATAAAAAAAAACGCTTTCCGTGCGTAATTCACATTTCTTTACTTTTATTGTTACTAAAGAAAGTAGCAATATTATTGCTTAGTCGGTTAGACTGGTGAGCACTCTTCGGGTTGTTTTTTTTTTCACTTATTTTAGTGCATTTATCCTCTCCTAGGTAACGCCATCATCACAGCTTGGGTACGCAAACGTTATCCCCCTGAACTAAAACACGATGTCCACAACAAACGTTTTCAGCATGGTAATGGTATTCGCTTAACACCCGTTATCACGCTAAACTAAAACTACCTATTGCATGTCAAGCTGACGAATACGCGCACGTGTTCTGGGAGTGAAGCAGAATATGAAGAAGAGGACGAGGAGAGCACGTTCAAGCCGAGTTAATGCGCTATTGGTGACTAGTGATGGTTTTTTTACACGACCAACGATGTTTGTCATCGCAAAGAGGTTAGATTTCATTTTATTTATTTATTATTTCCTCTTGTATGCTGCTTATGTCCCGTGCCCCTTCTTTGGTTCTACCCTTCCACTTCGATCAAGCGGAGTGTTCTTTTAAACTGCTGTATACTCGATAGCAATACTTGCCCAATTCCTATAGCACATAGCCGCCCGATGTTTTTTGTCCATGACGGATGGACTAACGCTCACCGAACAAAAAGCAGAGCAGTGCAGTTACCGCAGCGAACTATCATACCATACATGGTATTAGTGTAGGCCAATGTTGAGTAAAAGATGACTACTACGAGCTAATGTCGTTTGATTTCGGTCAGTTAGGCCAACAATGCTGTCACACATGTAAGAAGGCCTAGTGGTGGAAGAGCTCATAGTGCACTTACTGGCTTGCACGATGTGAAAGACGCACGGTCGCCGCTGGTGGCCGGCGCTGTTGTTGGCGCGGCAGAACAGCGTCCCGAAGTCGGCCTCCGTGAGCGGCATGTAGCGCATGACGCTCGACAGCGTGGCATGGTCGCCGCTGAAGCCCGAATGGATCGCCCGACTTCCGCCTTCGCCGCCGCCGTCGAAGCTCCACTGGAAGGACACCAGGTCCGGATGGGCTAGGACCTCGCACACTACTTGCACCTCGTCGCCGCGCGAGCCCACGTACACCGCCGCCGAGTCGTGCTTGCACACCGGAGCATCTGCAGTTCAGGGCAGGAAAAAAAATGTTAGCATTGCCATTTTCTGGGCGTGCTAACGTAAATGAAACTCGCAAACATATTCACCGCTAGCAAACAGCGACGTTGAACAAGGACATTGAATGCATGACTGCATGAATATTACACGTGCAGCATGATTAACATCGGCGCTTTTGTTTCTACCCGGCTATGGCTTAGTCCCAAAACGTCTAGTGTCATGCTCTTCATGTTAGCTACACTTCTGCGAGAATGTACAGGACTAAACGAACAAAAATTAGTACAAGTGAACAGTGGCCGGAATGGCCAAATTGCAACACGTGGCGCTGCGATTTTTCTAAGCGCGCCGATAACGACATAGACAAGCATACTCCACACTGTAAGCAAAAGTTAGCCGAGATGGGAGTTTCTCCAGCACATGAGCCCACAAAACTCGCCTGCCCCAATTATTTACTCCCTGGTAGGGAGTGAACTCGGCACATGTCATCGTAAAACGCCCCCTCTTTAATCACAGAGTTTATGAACGACATGACCTTGTTAAACTCCCCAGGGAGTTTCAGGTCACGTGGTTACAAACTCCCTATAGGAGCTTTAAAAACCCTCTTTGGGCGTGACGTGTGTGTGTGTGTGTGTGTATGTGTGTGTACGGGCATATGTTTGCACGTCGGTGTGAAACACGTGTGCTTTGTGTGGCTAACCGTGTAAGCATCTGTCAACAGGCAACGAAATTATAAGTGCAGCGAAGAATAGCAACGACCAGTTGGTATTTACTGGGAACATTTCAATATATTTCGCACCGTTAAACCACGCTGCACCTCGGTTCGATTCCTCAACGATACGTCGTGAATTTGTTACTTCGATACGTCGAAGTTTTTTGTTACTCGGCTTCAAAGGGCCGAGTAACAAAAAACTTCGAAGAATAAATGAATGGTATCAAAAGTGAGCTGTTACGATCGTCAGCGGCTGCTCCTGGAGTTTCACCATCAGAAACTTCGAAGTGGTCTGAAGTAGGCTTCGCTCGACTACGGCAGGCTGGCCGGCAACCGGTCTGAGAGTTGCGCCGGCGACCACTCGCCCCGTCTCCGCCGATAGTGGCTTCTCGGAGTGTCACAGGTATTTCACCGGCTCCAACATCTAAGCGGTAGGAAGGCCTCGCTATGCCGTCGGTATCAAGCCGGCATCGTATCGAACTCGCACTGCGCGCAGGCCACCGCGGCAAGCGCTACGAGCTAGCACCGACCACCGGCGATGCAAAGAATGTGTTTCACAAAAAATGAAGGCTGCTGGGATGTATAACAGTCTTCTGCGCCTTGCCACCGCAGCTGTCAACGACTAGCTACAAGGCGAGCGCCGAACGAGGCGGAGTACTATCGTCAGCGATTGCAACTTCGAAGCGGTTTGAAGTAGGCTTCGCTCGACTACGGCAGGCTGGCCGGCAACCGGTCTGAGAGTTGCGCCGGCGACGCGCTCGCTCCGTCTCCGCCGATAGTGGCTTCCCGGAGTGTCACCGGTATTTCACCGGCTGCAACATCTAAGCGGTAGGAAGGCCTCGCTATGGCGTCGGTATCAAGCCGGCATCGTATCGAGCTCGCACTGCGCACCGGCCGCCGTGGCGAGCTCTGCGAGCTATACATGCAATGCATGCGAGCAACGGGAACAGCGACTGCGAACCGTCTCATTCGTTTAAGTCTATCGCTCCGTAGCTTAAAGTGCGTGGATAGCGGACACCTATTTCTGTGCATGGGAAAAACGAGACGTAAACTGCACATCAGCAATCATTTTGTGATCGCCAGCTGTCATTCATCGAATCACCGTGCCATACTCGTGAGTGAGGCCTAGTCGTCGAACGCGGTAGCGGCGGTCTACCTCGGTTCATCGCTGGAGCTGCTAAATGTGCCTCGTTTATGTGTTCATTCAAGGCCGCGCGCACTTTGTGTATGATTCCATGCATTTTACGGGTCCACAAACAGTACTGCTAAGGCAAATTCAGCCCGTACGACAGAGCGTCAACTGATGAAACTTTTTCGCTATAGTAAAAAAATAATAAATATTAGGCAGGCTTAGGATAAAAGGCATGTGTGTTGAAGTGCTTACATCAGACCACCGCAAGCTCATACTTACGCCGTGCGTATTTATTGCCTAATTAATAGCGAAAAAAGGCTTTCACCAGGGCGACATGGGAGGTAAAAATGTGGTGCATATATATACCCGGTGACTATATGGTAGCTGTGTACTGCGTGTGGCAAGCTGTGGTGAGTGCGAGTGTTGTGATATAACGTGAACATTGTGATAATGTTTGTGTACTGTAATCATTGTTGTGCGCATTAAATGTTATGTAATTAAAGTTACGCTTGCGCATGGTACGGCTGCTGACGTAATTTTTTTCTTTGTCGATGCAAAAAATATACTCCCATACTGACCTGAAAAAGTTCCCCAATGGAAGTAAATAAAAACCCCCCTGGCACCATGCAAAAACCCCCTACTGATGGGGAGTAAATTTTTTACTCCCAACAGAGAGGTTTGTAAAACTCCCATCGGGGAGTGCGCTAGAGGACAAGGTCATTTACTCCCATCTCGGCTTATTTCTGTTTACAGTGCACTTTCGGAAGTAGGGGCGGCAGGCGAACAACCGTGAAGCAGCCCATCTTGCTTGGGGCTCATCCGAAAGGCCACATCTTAAAGAAACGCTTAGTCATTGCTCATCGGTATAGATGTGGCTATGCACGATATGATATTTTGGGTTTTTTTGCTGAAGTTGCGAGCAGCTGTATCTTATAGCAGTTGAACAGAAAAGGCCGCTCGTTGGATGTCTTCCACCGGCCATTCCTGCTTTGGAAAATGGAATGTGCATAGAGTAACATAAATATTACAAGAGTGGTCACTCTGGCCAAAAGCGGCGGTGCTATGCAGTTTCACGTCGGCTATAGGATGGGAACACATAACTGACTGCTTTAAGGAAACACGCGTACTAGTTATTTACTACAGTATACCTATTGAAGTACATTATACGTATACGTGTTTTCGCGACTGTGATTGTGGCCTGAATCTGTCTTTATCGTCTGTGATTGTACGGTGTGATATCGTCGGGCTGGGATCTGGCATAAATCGGATGCGAAAGAAGTGCACATGGCGTCGACGTGACAGCGTTGTCGTTACGCTCCATGTTCATGAGCATTTAAAGCAATGAAGAAGTACGGACAGCAGCAGAGAGACGCCATATAAGATTTGGGATAACGTGTCCAGCGTGCATCGCGGTCTTCACTTAACGTTTCGGGTATTGTGCTGCTCACTTCACGTACTGTTTTTTTTTTGGATTGCTTCACACGAAAGAAACTCGTTTGAAATGCTTCACAGCACGCTTGCAAGAAAATTCTTTCTTGGCTCAAGAAATTGAGCCACTGCTCGCGTTAAGGCTTTCTTGGTGCATGCTGGTACAAGTATTTGAATTCAATGCGTGCGTGAGATTTTGTTAAAACTGCATCATGCTTTCTATAGTTAGCTGTGGCGTTCGCGAATTACTCAAAGCTTTGACGAGTGCAATAAAAGAGAAATGACAAATGTAGTAAAAATGTTTGTTAACAAAAGCTAGGACGTAATCTTCCGAATAAACACTCCTGCCTCTTTAATAGCTTGAATGGCACATAAAATTGCTTTGTTTTTGCTGCGGCAACGCTTGTGACTGTTTTTTCGCGAAAGAGCGATTTAAAGTGTCTAGGAGAAAATTAGTGCTAAGGTAGGAAACAAAACATAGGCAAAATTTTTCTTTTACATTTTTGTTCATGCCGGAGTCAAGTGCGGCAACTACTGCCGCGTCGCGTTGTTCACTGTACGTGTAGTTGTGTGCGTTTATGAGGTTCTTGCGGTTCGACGGGTCAGCACACAAAATAAATAGTGCACGCATTCATTTTCCCTCTCCGATGAACAGGAGGTGGTGCCGCTTAATGTAGGGAACAATAATTTTGTTGAGAGCAGTAAGTAATACATTTAGGCATACAGTAGCGCTTCGTAGCCGAGGGTCATACCGTGCCTAAAGGATATGGTGCTAAAAATAAGTTCAAGTCACAGGATGTATTATTGAGCACCTTTCCTGCTTACTTGCTATCGACACAAGCACGACTCGATGAAGGCAGTGCATGCATACGGATAGAAAGAAATGCGAAACCCGCGCTATGATGATGTCATAAATTTTCCTCAATAAAATTAGCTCGCATGAGATACTGCGGATACAAAAGCGTTTCCATCAGGGCGAGAAAATGCTGCATTAGCTACAGTACACGGAAACATGTGACAGCTGACACGCATTGTGGGAATCGATTTAACACAATGCAGCCGGCGAGTATAGTGACCTACGCCGCATTATTTGTGTTTGAGCCAAGCGCTACGAAATGTTTCGACACGTATTTCACAGTGAAAGTTGTTATGAGATCACAACATTGGTCGTGTGTGCCGTATAGTTGCCAGCCGCCACCGGTGTCAGTAACCGCTATCTGGCGAAATAAGAGAAAAACTTCAAGGTAATAACCATCACAAAGGACACAATTGAATTCGGGCGCGGTGCCCCTTCGAGCCAATGAAGTGTAATACCAGTAAGCCATCTCACTGCTTGAAACAACGTCGCAAACTGTCCCTAATGGCAGGCTTGATGTCGGGAAAGGAATCGCGTTGGCATGAGTAATAAATTGTTTTAGAACAGCCAAGGAACAACCAGGTGTTAAACAATGCGAATCACAAACCGATGCGTCATTGAATGCTCCAACCCATACTTAAACTACATTGATATTTTTCTAGACATAATTATTTATTGTCATCAGCCGTAGCATCGAAAAATTGCATGAAATTCTTTGCAAGTGTGTAGCGGGCACCATGGCACTGTTCTCTGAAGAATGGCACATTGAATGCCTCCACACTACACGAAAATTGTGTTGATTTATGATGTAGTGGGCATCCTGAAAGTGCACTTGTAGCAGTTGCCTGAAGAGGGTTAAAAAGGCTCGGAAATGCCGGTCTTCTAGCTTTCGCTTTGACTGTACTACGTGTTGCACGCAGGCCTTACTGTTTTTTATGTAGATTGAGTCAATGTGCGTTACATAGATAGATAGATAGATAGATAGATAGATAGATAGATAGATAGATAGATAGATAGATAGATAGATAGATAGATAGATCTAAAGTGGATTTGGTTCACTAAGAATCGCTACAAATTTAAAAACGTACGTTCGTACGTGAAGTGTGTGCGGGCGTATACACCAGGGATAGTGTTCTGCAATTGATGTTATCCTTGATCTCACAGCGCGAAATCTGGGATGCGCTGCGTGAGCATCACGTACGAAGAAAAGTTGGGATATACGAGGGCTTCAAGGCATCATGCGACCTGATTGGAAAGACGCCAGCTGCTCTTTGCAGTATACAATTACAGATATCACATTATTCTCACTTGGCCCATGCGGTCAATCATCTAAGCAGACAAAATGCATAAATTGGTGTTTTTCCGAGTTAAAAATCAGAAAAAAAGGCTATGTAATGAGTAAATGCACAATCGGCAACGTATCCTCATTCCGGCAGGTGCCTTCCGGGGTGCCAATATCCGTGTGCAAAGTGTTAAATGCAAGGGACGTCTAACGCACAGATTTGGATAGGTGCGGATTTTTCTCAGGGAAGATACAAATGATGTTGGGATGTTGTAAATTGAAGTAAGGGTGTAGCGGTTGAATCAATGTCTCGTTGATACCTTGTTCTACTCGCTTCAATGCAGCCGCTAGCCAAGCGAATAAGGATGCCCATAACGAAAACTTTGGAAATGAACAATGATTCTGACAGCACGGGAGAAAGTGGGAAATCAAGCCGGAAGTTTTCTTTTTATTGGTCTTTCGTTACACCTGAGCTGTGTTCGCACTGACGCCCTTGAAATCTGCAGTAAGCTAACCAGGGATAGAAACCAACGAAAGAACGTGAGTTCAAAATTGATATTTTACTGAACGATCCAACTAATTAGTGATGTACCGTAGCAGGCAGTACCTTGGTTAGTTTCAGTAGGAATGAAGCTTACGCGCAATTGGTGATAATAACGAAGCTCTGCGAGGCTCTCGCGTATAGTTAATTGCACCGATAATAAAAGCAGATTGTCGAGAACCGGTGCTCTTGCGAGGCTCGTTTCATACTCGATACGAAAGGTCTCGCTAATATTTTCAACCGTGTCGTTACCGGTGTATGCACGTGAGAGTAAGTTTGCTGCGACATGATCCCACGAAAAGGAGAGCGCCGGCTGTGAGCTTTAACGCGCAGGCAGCAACGACAGCAGCGCATAATGGGGGGGAGACCATCAGCAACAACAACAATGACCAGGTGCGACGACAGGAGAGGGGCCGTACGGTGCAGAGTGGGCTACAGGCCAGAAAGGCTGAGCGCTGGCTAAAAGGGGGACAAAAAAAAACAAACAAACAAGGGAGACGAAAAGGAGCGAACCCGGGATGAAAAGGAGTCCGCTCTCTACGGGTGAGCCGCCACTCGTTGAGATTAAAGAAAGCATATCGTCGGAGCCATCGATTGGCGAACCTCTGCTGCGCTTCGCGAGCAGGCGCCGTCGCCGAGGACCGATTGGACATCATCCCCCCCTAGCTTATTGGGTCTGCTTTATTTGCTAACGAGCCGATGAAAGACAAAGGCAGACGGCCGACAGTAGGGGGCAAGAAAAAAAAAGAAAGCCAGAGATAGCCGGGGCCAGTGCCTCCGCTGCCGGCCGCCGAGTGTGTGACCTCGTGGTCGTCTATTTGTTCCGCCCAGCGAGCGAGACAAGGGGCTCCTGTGGTTTCTGGTTATGTTTCCACGGCACCCCTCTCACCCCATCCCGCACAACGCCACCACCCACCAAACCCAAGAAGGAAGAAAAAAAGTGTTTGCTTTCGTCTCGCGCACAACTCTTTATGCAGGAGAGAAAAGGACCGGTGAGAAAGAGAAACAAACATGGCCCACCGCTGAGCTTACGTCAACGATATAGACGCAGACGTTTAGGAATCAACAGCAGGAAAAGAACAAAAGACAAAGAGAAATGCAAAGAGCCACGCGAGCACGGGCGCCTGATACGGCATCGACATAGCTGCGCCTTGGAAATCAATATTACAGAGGCATATCCACGGGGAATATTTCCATCACGTCGCGCTGTTAAAAAGGCACGGTAGAACACATACGCAAATGACAACGCCGTAACCGCTAAGGGTGTGGAAGGGTGGTCCTCACGAAAATAAAATAAAAAATGCACAAGTAAAAGCCCCACGCCGGAGAGCGGAACTACCGAAAGACACAGATGTCGGAGAAACAGAAAACTCGCTCGCTGGCACACTGAACACACACACAGCGCGGCAGCGAGAGAAGCCGGAGGAGTGCGCGAGCGACAGGACGAGACGAGAGGAGGAGTGGGGTGACAGTGAACGAGCAAAGAAACATAGGGAAATAAAAGAGGGAGAAATAAGATCAGCGGCTCGGTTCACGCGAGCCGGTTGGGGTGCTGAAACTGCGGAAAAGCTTTGTCGTGCAAAAGAGCGCGAAAAGAGGAAAAATGGACCGCGTGGCGGAGCCAGAGAGAGAGCGTGTCGTGCCCGGACGCTGGCAGAAAGCAAATGGTAGACGCGAGCAAAACGCAGATGCCGCAACGACACCTGAACCAGAGTGGGCACCGCGGCTCGAGGGAGTCACCGCCGCGGCGAGAAAAAGTGGAACAGTATACGCACCGTTGGGTGCGACTGCGTGGAAGAACGAGTATGCAAGTATAAAACGAGGTGATTTCACCGAGCTCTTTTTTTCTTTTTTTTTATCAATACGAGGATACTTACTTGAGGGTTTCTTTTCATATACGACTTCCTTTTATTCAATGTATTTATTTTTGAAGAGTGGCTGCTATACAATGCAGTAGTTGGGATACGATTGGACAGAACGCGATGTCTCGAAAGAGGCGGACCAAAGACTGACTGCCTGCTGAGCTAAAAGAACGCCCGACGGGGTTTATATTCCTGGCTTCTGCGAGAAAATAGACTACGAAACCGGTCACCGTTTATGCGTGTGCGAGGTCTATTTCATGAAGGTTCATATGGTGCCTGAGCTCTACCAGTACTTGCGTCAGGAGCATCAATTTCGACATATTTACCGTTCTAAGAACAGTACAGGAACAGTCACGGTACGCCACGCATTCAAAGAGGAATCTTATGGTTTGTTAGCATAATAATACGAAGTTTATCATTGATCACTCAAAGTGCATAATTCTTCGGGATGCTCTAATACGTACTTAAAAAAACGCCAGGCCTGCGCGGAAGGCGCAGCACTGTCACAACGAAAGCTAGAATAGAGGCCTTTCAGAGCCTTTTCGAAAACTCATAGTGTAACTACTGCAAGCGCACTAGCTTGATACCCACTACGCCATTATTAGTAAATTTATTTGGGTAGTAGGCGGTCATTCGCCATGCTATTTTTCGTCATTCTTCTGAGAAGCGTGGTATCTGCTACACACTTGCAAAGAATTTTGTGCAATCGTTTCTGCAGTGGCTGACGACAATGAGGAATCATTGCTGAAGTGGGTATGCGCCACACTTAATAGGAGAACAAGAATAAGCTTTTTTTTTCTGTTGGGTTGGAGCGGAATTCGACGGCCCACTCGTTAAGCTATTCGCATTGTGCGTTGACTGGTTGTTCTTTTACTGTTTTAAAACGCTTTATAAGTTGTAACAACTTTATTGCTTTCCCGACATCAAGCCTGCCTAAGGCAAGTTTGACAACAAGTGACAATAACCGGTGTAGCTCAGTGGTAATAAAGAAACGGTGTAGCTCAGTGGTAAACTACTGGACGTTTACCCCGCGGACCCGGTTCGAGCTCCACTCTGTCACTGGTGCTAGGTCAAGCTGGCCTAAGGTAAGTTTAACAACAAGTTACACGCACCGGTGTAACCCAGTTTTATACTGGGCTGGCACGCAGCGGACCCGTGTTTAACCTCCCCCGTGTCATTGGTGTAAAGTTTCCTTTTCTAAAATCGTGCGATGTGGTTACGGACACCGGCGGCCGCGGCGGACAACTCCGCGTGACCCGAGTTGTGATCTCATACAGCTTTCGCTGTAAAATTTTTTACAGCAAAGTAATCACCGTGCGCTTGAAGTCAGCGTGCAGGTGACAACATTAAACAATTGTAAAGGCTGCACTTATGAAACAATAGAGAGAGGAAATGGTAATGTTATTTTAATGTCTTCCTGACATTCACTTAATTGTGGCCAGTCCATTTAGTCGTGTAACTTGAGAGCACATTTGCTACTGGAGTTCATATGATTGTTACAGAGCTTCCCTTCAAATTATATGTTAAATTAACGTTAATAAATCTTCCTAACAAAGTGATGTGACCGCCAAAGGCCCGAAAGTAAAGCAACTAAAATGAAAATGAATGAATAATTTGGCGGCTGGGTTAACTAAGCTGGCAACAACCTTGATATTTAGACATGAATGACGGCTTGTTGAATAGCTGTGACAAGCTGAACTTTGCAAAAGCGAAGTGAATCATAGCGAGCCCAACTTTTACGAAAAATACGGAAATTCGTTTCGTGCAACAAACACAACGCGGCATTGTTCTTTTTGTGTATTTCATTTTTACTTATCTTTCTGCGATGCCTCAATTTCGGAAGATCTTCAAAAAAGTAGAAATAAAAAAACAGAAAGTTAAATCCAGTCTTATCTGTCAGTCAGACAGATCCAGTCTTATCTGTATGTTTTACTGCCGGGAGAGTGGTTTCTTTACAATAGAAGGAATAAATACAGAAACTAATTTTAACTGTTCCTGTGAGATGATACTGATAAACTCGACGACAGACACATTAAAAAAAGTCCTGCCAAGATAACAAAAGCATAAAAATAGTCAAATCTCTCTAAACTGAATCATGAGGGGCGTTTCAACAATGGGCTCACTTGATACTATAAAAAAAGAAGACAGACGAAACTCAACAAATAAGATCGTCACATGCTGAGAAGTTGTCTTATCGAATAAGAACGGTAGAGACTCGAATTCTACGGCGTTACCATACAGGTGAAGAAAACCGCTGCCACTCAATACTTTCGCCGTCGATAGGCGCGACGTCAAAAGATTCCCCACCGTCCTTGTGTTATTCGAGCTACCTGCATGACCGAAAACAATAATGCGAAAGAAAAAAATGGCCCCGTATCTGCATGTAATCTGCGAATGTCGTCGAAAGACGATAGTCTTGCGTATGGAGAGAGTGAACAAAACATTGATTTGATGTTCTGAGCAAGAAAATTGGTGAATGGTATTCGAAAGGCGCTGCGTTAGAGTGCCTCGAGCGTGCAGCGGAGGCGAACGAGCGCATCAAGTCACGTCACACGTGAGATATGAGCGCCATCTGGCAGTTTCTTTTGGAAAACAAAGCGCGTGGCCGTGCGCGCCCGTCTCAGAGGTGATAAGTTGTAGAACGCGAGGCGACGGGTAGGTGCCACCACCGTGTCGTCTTAGCAAAGCGTTGGAAACACTCCCCGTTCTGTGCAAGCGTTGCATGGAAAGCACAGCGTGATAGGCGCTAGAGTCATTAAAATTACCTATATATGCGTTTTCTAGTAAGAAATGCATATGCAGAATATATGCGTATTGTTATGGTGCAGCAGACATGCGCAGTAATTGCTTTTCAATTTACAATTGCACAAGCATGAACGCTCAACCTTGAGCAACATTGGTGGTCGCTGCGGATGGGGTCAGCCGTTTCAAGTACCCGATGCCGGTAAGAGTGGACAAACAGGCAAATGTACAGACAGACAGACAGACAGACAGACAGACAGACAGACAGACCAAATTTTTTTGCGTCGAAGGTCCCCAAGAAAGACTATCGTCTTTAAAAAGTCAAGCGACTGTTACTTGGAGGACACGGGTATTGGGTGGAGCTCCAATCGCGCGCCTCAGCGGGAACGTAAGCCACTGGCTAGATTTACCGCACTGACACTGAGTACATTCGAGAGGACAGTGAACCAGAAACAAGCGCGCATTCAAGAAAGGAAGACAAGAGCGGAAAAATATAAAATATCGCGGGAGCGCATGAACCTCGTCGCCACTGCCAAGTTGTCGCAAGGGGTCGCCGCTATCAATTTCATAGGCAGGCAGAAATTTTTACCGCTCCCCCCTCCCCCCATCTCGCAATAAAGGCCATAAAACGGGGAGCTGAGAAAAGGCACCGCCGGAACTTTCACCGTTACACCCCCGCCGAGCCTCAGAGGGGTCGAGCTGTATAGCTGACTGCCATATACAGCTGCACTATCAAAATTCCACGCCCAAAGAATATACAAAGGGCTAGAAACCGGGCGACGAGGAAAGAAGCTCGCAAGGGCGTAGCGTTTGGTGGCGAGAGGTGTATATATGGACGGAGGGAGACATGGTCGACTCGGCTTAACAGCGTTAAGAACGCCGCTCTAAACAAGTGCCGGGATGAAAGAAAACCAACAAAGAAAATGTCGAAAGGCCCTCGGGCTTGGTGCCAACCTGATGTACCACCTTTGAGGCGAACGTATATTTTCGACTGGGTTCCGGTTTATTCCTTCTATTCAAAGCTGTTCCGGGCATCACGCTTATACGATCGAAACAATCGTTCAACGGAGCACTGCCTTTTATGGTGGCACCGTCGAAGTGGCCTGACTCTTTCAGTCCTCCCTGGCAAGAGTCCCACGTGCGTGACAAATATTTATCGCTGCCAAAGTAAACAGAGAAAGTATAGAACACGCTCAACCCGACGCGGGCCTCAATGTGGGATCTCGTTGAATCTGTAAGCAACGCGAGCGCGCATACAATGGGCTCCGAAGGTATGTAGACTTATGGACAGTAATTATCCTATTGTTAGTAGGACATGAGCAACTAATATAAAAGAACAAATAAACAGAAAACGTGGAAAGATAAACATAAATGATACGCAGTCATGGTTTTACGCCAGAACAGGACCCTTGCGTAGCACCGCCCACAACTACTACTGGATTGGAAACTATTGCGAATTTCAGAAAGTACTCAAACTTTAGAATATACCAGAAGCAAAACAAAAACAAAACAAAACATACTTAACAGTGTGTTCCGGCTCACGGGAAAAGTTTGCTCGAGGTAAAATTTATTCTTTCTTATGATTTTGGGAAGGAAAAAAAGTTCTGTAGTCACATCTTGTTTACAGTTAGTTAGCACCTTGTCGGTGAGCATGGGGGCATAAATCTCACCGAAAGAAAAACGAGGGGTTCATTGAACGTTAGTGTGCGTCGCATGATACAGATTCTGTGTGCCTAGTACAATGCGCGTTTGTTTGGCTCTTAAGTCAGCTTATGCTGCCGTATACATGCGACGTACCTAGAGAACACAAGCCGTTTCGTGCATCGATGGCTGTGCCTTATTCGTTACCAAATTGAATGTTTAGACGAATCATGTAAAACGTTACTTTTTTTCTCGGGGGCTTTGAACAACCTGTAGTTTCCTATGTATACAAATGAAGCTTCACTACAACAAACATAACACCATTTCCCACGAGACCGCCAGAGGGAACCATGTGTGGATGTGAAGCAGCGGGGAGATGGTGAACAGCACCCACAGAAACAAGCAGACCTTCCACTTGACTAACGCTGCCGGTGACCATCGCTTGAGGTTATGAGCACTGCCGTGAACGCTGCCACGGTGACCAATGCTACTCGTGACCTTGACTATAGCACTGCTAAACAGCCGATCTCTCAACGTACACGCCAGTGACATCGAACGAGATCCCGTGCCAACCAAAGCAGACGTTCTCTGTCTCTCGAAATTGTGGAACGCCGCAAGGCAGGCGATCAACGGCTACGAACAAAGCTGATGAGCTCTTTCTCACGGACACGTTGCCTTCGCCGCCTACTCCGGAGAGAGAGGAGAGCATAGGAGATGAGAGAGAGGAAGGAGACGCGCTTGGGCAGTGAGAGAGCGGATGCGTGATGGAAGGATGGACACAGCATCGAGCAAAAGCTGCCTCGCATCCAAAATGATTTGCGGCGAAAGCTAACGAATGCGGCGAAACTGTAGTTCAAGAAATCTGCACAGGCGGAGGAAGCAATGGTCACTTGAGGTTTTTTTCGACTTTTAAGAGGCCTCGCCGTAGTGGTCTAGTGGCTAAGGTAATCGGCTGCTCATCAGAAGGTCGCGGAATCCAATCCTGGCTGCGGCGGTTGCATTCCCGATGCAGGCGAAATTGCTGAGGCCCGCCCGTGTGCTCAGGTTTGGGTGCACGTTAAAGACCTCCAGGTGGTCGAAATTTCCGGAGCCCTCCACTACAGCGTCTCTCATAATCATATGGTGGTTTTGTGACGTTAAATCCCACATATCAATTAATCAAGAGGTGAGACCTGCTCTTCTAATCACTCCGCCGCGATGGTCTAGTGGCTATGCTGCTCGAGTGCTCGCTCACAGGTCTCTGGATCAATTCCCGGCAGTCGTTCCCGGAGGCCAAAATGCTTGAGACCTGTGTGCTTAGGTATAAGTACATGTTAAAAAACCCCTGGTGGTCTAAATTTCCGGAGCACTCCACTACGGCATGTTTCATATTTATATCTTGGTTGTGTGACAATAAATTACAATTATTATTATTACTCTCGCAACAGCTCTTGCCTCGCAAAAATGTTATGAGCTTTGTGTATTTCTACGTCTAGACCGAGCAGCGGCCTGACCACTTGAAGGACACAATGTGATGTTCGTACTGTGTGCACACGGTGATATGTATACTTGACAATCAAAAGAAACAATCTCTTTGCAGGATTTATTGTGGTTGTAAGAATAATAGGGAGTTTTAGAATACCGTTTGGAAGCGCTGCGGGCGTTGCGGGTGTAGCGGGCGCCATATAAGTTTTAAAATAGCGTTTACCCTGCTGCTAACCGCAACACACTATCGCAGCGACACCGTATATAGCCTCGAAACCAGCGCTTGCGGGCCACTTGTGGGTCCCCATTACCGCACGCAATTCCGAATTTTTTGCGTGCGGTCCGCGTACGCGAACGCCGACTCGCGTTATGACGCATGCGCAGTGGCAGCGACCACACCGCAAGGTCTCGCGGTGCGCTATTTTTAAACTCCCTATTCATAGCTCACACACAAAACACTAATTGCAATTGAGTGGCCCACTGAAACATGTTCGTGAAATTTTAGCATCGCATCACAAAGCCCCTTGCTTTCTAGGACTTTGCAATATATAATAACGCTTCTTATAGGATCCCCTAGAGCTGCACTATAAAATATTAGGCTGTCCTGTGAATGCACAGTAGCGGTCAAAATTTTGCGAACCACGGGAGCACGTGTCAGCTCTAGCACCACGGTGCCTTCTGACGGCTGCGTGCGAATCTCAAGAGCATGCGCTGCGCACGCCCGTGCTTTTTATACCTGCCAGCCTGCTCCATTCCATTCACCCTGCACTTCCAGGACTAGTTCACGGTGGTGCCGTTTGGGTGTCGTCTTCGTGCAGGTGACGTTTCAGCAAGTGCAGCAGTGACGAGACGCGGAAACGAATACGAGAGTGCAGCTGTCCTGCAAGCCCTATGCTACTTTTCGGCGGTCGAGGGTTGTGGAGGCTCTGATTCCTAAATGACGGCGCCGCTTATGGTGCTTGGCATGTGTCTATTGGCAAATTTTCCCTGTCGTACCTGTTGCACGTCGCCAAAACAGACACGAATGCAATCGGCTGTGTCATCTGCTGCAGCTGCAACCATCTTGTGCTGCACGGACTCGGCAGTATACCTCGCGAGCAGGTGCAAGGAATTCGTGAACTGGGCTTGCACGACAGCGGCACTTTCTCGTGAAACGAATGCCAAAGTGCAGCGCCTCCGTGAACTGGTTCAGGAAGTGCAGGGGAAAAGAATGGCTTTATTCAGCAGCACGCACCTCACAGAAGCGCAAGGTGTCGTAACTCCTGCTGTCGCAGCAGAAACACCGAGCGATCATATCGTGATGAAAAGAAGTAATTTGTACTCGCAGTGCTTTGTGCGCCCCAAATGCATTCTGTGCCTTCGCATCATCAGTCCCAGACGCTCCGCTGCGCCGACAACATGCATGCGGCGTCCATTTTTCGAAAATCGTTTTTGTGATAAGGCTATTGGTCTGCTTTCATTATAAAAGTTTATCCAATTCGTGAAAGGTGTGCATGCTGAAATTTCTCACGGTGTTTTGTGGAATTGTCATGCGGAGCGTGTGGCACTAAAGCCTGGAATGCTGCGCGCACCGAGCAGTGCGACTACAAATTACGTGTTGTTAACATGATATCATCGCTTGCATGGTGTTTCCGCGGTGACGGCAGAAGTGACACCATGGGCTTTTTTTGGCGTTCCAGTGCGAGCTGTTAAAGGGAGCGGACGAGCAGGCTGGCAGGTAAAAAAAAATTGCCCCGTATCTGCATGTTACATTGCGAATGTCGTCGAAATCGATAGTCTTACGTCTAGAGAGAGTGAACAAAATGTTTATTTGATGTTTGACGCAAGAAAATTGGTAATATTCTGAAAGCGCTGCGTTATAGGGCCTCGAGCGTTCTGCGGAGGTGAACGAGCGCATCAAGTCACGTCGCACGCGGGACATAAGCGATGTCTGGCAGTTATTCTGGAAAACAAAGCGCTCAGTGTGCGCGCCTGTCTCTGAGGTGATAAGATGTAGAACGCAAGTCGACGGGTAGGTGCCACCACTGTGCCGTCTTAGAAAAGTGTTGGAAACACTGTGGGGTCTCGGCGAGGCGAACCTGCGCATCGCCACGCCACGCTCTTGGAGTGAACGGACACAGCAGACGCGGTCGGTACAAAGCACACAACATACATACATTTATTAACTAATTTAGACGACGATATCGTCTGCCGAATGTTACATCAATTTCAATTAACACGCTACCATACAAACAACATAACGCAGTGACACACTAAACACACAATAACATGATAAACACACCCAACACACTAACACATACCCAAGGCGGCATCGCCAACGCCTGACTTTCCACGCGGGACCCCGGCGCGAAGCCCGTGGTGCCGAGCACCGGGGACCCGCGCTACAGACAACCGTTCGCGGCAGCCGCCACGCGCAGAAGATGCTCGCTCAACGCTCGCCCACCGCCAAGGCCCGCCTACCGCCAGGGGCCACCGCCGGTGCTACCACTCTACCAAAGTGGTATTCAAAGCGAACACAACGCCATCTATCATCGCCCGGCGGTGGTCACCACCGAAATAAAGCCTTGGGGCGAGACACGTGCGCCACGCGGCGCAGACAACTTTACAGGGGGGGATGTCAGGGGGAGGGGTGTCACAACACTTATCTTTTCATGCAAGCGCTGCACGGTCAGCGCAGCGTGATAAATCCTACGGTCCTTAAAACTACCTATGTATGTCTTTTCTAGTAAAAAATACACATACATAATATGGACGTGTTGTCATGGTGCCTCAGACATGCGCAATAACTGCTTTTAAAGACGATAGTCTTTTTTAATGGACAATCGCACAATTATGAACGTTGAACCTTGAGCAATATTGGTGGGCACTTGGTTGGGTCGGCCGTTTGGAGTACCGTTTGGCCACTTTGGTGCCGTTTAGGGTACCGTTAAGGGTGAACAAACAGACAAATGTATAGACAGACAGACAGACAGACAGACAGATCAAAGTTTTTGCGCTGAAGGTCCACAAGAAAGACTATCGTCTTTAAAAAACGATGCGCTTGCGCAGCGCGTGCTCTTAGGCATCGCAGACAGCCGTCAGAAGGCGCCGCGGTGCTTGCTGGCTAAGCTGAAATTCGCTCCCATGGTCCGCAAAATTTTGACCACCAGTGTACATAACAGCTCGTTATAAAGATAATTCAGGCGATAATTTGTTCGAAGTGGTAGACCATGAATTTGATCATGCCCTCCCCCCCCCCCTTTCCTCGCTCCACAGCTCTGTCGACTCACACTAGTTCCCAATTTTTCGCTCGTAACGCCACGCCATTCTTGGCCAGTCGGCCGAAAAAAAAAGAAGCGCGTCCCGTGGATCGAGGTGGTGCGAACTCCTGGGAACGCTTTGGGTCTCTTGTAGGCTTATGCTACAGGAGGGAAGAAGCAAGGAGGCTGAACGAAGTTCACAGTATACATCTTACAGCACGGCTGCATTTCCGATGGAGGCGGAAATGTTGTAGGCCCGTGTACTCAGATTTGGGTGCATGTTAAAGAACCCCAGGTGGTCAAAATTTCCGGAGCCCTCCACTACGGCGTCTCTCTTAATCAAATGGTGGTTTTGGGACGTTAAACCCCACAAATCAATCTGCATCTTACAGCGTGACCAAAATCCTGATGCTACGATTACAGCGCAAGCGCACAAGACACCCACAAAAAAAACACGTACGGCAAAAGCGCTGTCTAACAAATGCTTTATTCTTTGGCACGTGAACGCATATATACGCCCCAGGCAACATTACCACACATGCGCACACATTAGCAGCTCTAAACTTAGACATGCAACAACGATGTTAGTGTATTAGACAAGCGAAGACATGAAATCATATGCAGATTAGTGCAGGGACAAGTAAGTGAAGAAAGGGTAAGAAGGACAAAGAAGTGCGTTTGCGCTATAATTTTAGCCGCAGGAGTAGGTACAAGCTAGACCCAAGTGAAGTTTTATTTTAGTGACCAGAATCTAGGCCCGCAGGGTACATGAGCCGTGGCTTCACGTGCAACTGCCAATATCTTGGGTATCGAATTCGAAACTCCCCCACTGTTTCGTCTGGGGATGCGCGCCTAAGACTTTGAAAAAAAAAAGAAACAGGCCGTGGTCATTTGTACCCAAACGCTTATCTCTTCAGGGGAAGTTTTTCACGTCCTCTGTTATCACCGCACGAAGATCACTTGCTGGCTGTTGGAGCCCCGTTTGCGAAAGGAGTGAATTGCTGGCTACAAATGCTAAAACAGGGGCTTGATGAAGTATTAACTCTCGCACTTCGCACTCGTCCTGTGTATTCCTGTGCGTTTCTTTCGTGCGTCATTCTTTGTTTGAGCAGCAGGCCGCAATTTTCTAGCTGCTTGCCATAATTCCCTTGACATTTCAGTTTTTTTCTATCAAATTCAATGCTGCGGCTTTGAGACCAAACTGTGATTTTTTATTTATTGATAATTTTTCTTCCTTTTTATCTGTTTAGATTAAAACAAAAGCATCAAGAGCACATTCTTGCGTGGCAACGCCACTGACTTTTATTTATGCTAGAAACTTGCTTTATTTAAATGATTTATCTCTTTTATTTCATTCTGGGGCATGCAGAGCCTCAAAGAAGCAAACTGTACCGAGTTGAAGAAGCATGATTGTAATAATTCACACCTTGTTTCCAATTACAGTGCATATAATATGTACCCCTGTACTTGCCATTTTGCTCATGTCTAACTTTGTGTATCACCCTGCTTAAATCACCGAATAGTGACTTCAGTACCTATAAATAAATAAATAAAATATATAAATTTCTATGGATGCGAATTGGTAAAGGCCCCAGTGCTGAGCCACGTCAGTGCGAGTAAAAAAACAACATCAGATAGTGAAATTTCTTGAGTCCTCCAATGGCGCTCTCCACTTGAGTCCCTCACAATCATATCATAGTTTTTGGCACGTGAAACTCTTCATTATTATTATTATTATTATTATTATTATTATTATTATTATTATTATTATCTTGTTTCCAAAGCTGGACAAGTGTGTCATCCATCTATTAAGAGTAATAATAAAGTTCTGTATCTCTGTTAGCCACAGGTTTTTATGAGTGTCTGCCGCACACTTGCTTTCAGTTGAGCTTAAAATGGAATATTGTGTCCTAATAGTGTTTGAAAGACGCGGAAAGGAACAATGTGTCAGTTGTTTCTTCTTTTCTCTGTTTGACATTTAGTTTTCCTGCAGAATTTTTTTCCGCATGACTGGGATCTAGCAGCCGACGTAGATAATGAACCAAGCAGATTGCAATGAAGCAGGCACATAGAGATAAGAATTACTGACTGCGGCGCAGCGCTTCAGTGAGACCATCTTCTTGTTGAACGCGGGATGGGTGCATTGCTAATATTAATGCCCAGGATAACATATCTCATTTGACAAGAAGACCAGACTGCCCATGTACACCAAGGTCAAACCAACATTCCTAGTCGATGTAGAGCTGGCAATGACACCTCAAACTGGCCCGGCGGCGAAAAACAAAAACAAAACAAAAAAGCCTGCAGACTGCGGCATTTCCAATAAATATATAATACATGTACTCAAGGCTTAAAGTATTCTGTTACGTAATAAAAGCAAGAAATGCATATAAGAGCTTTTCACTCGGGCTGAAATGTGCAGCCAGCTACTTACGAAATAGAAAAGAAGAAAAATGAAGAGCAATGAGAAGAAAGGCTTCGCGAACTTGATATCACCTCCTGGGTCTGAAATGATGTTCCTATTGCTTGCAATAACTTCGCACGACTTCACTGAATCGCGCCGGCGAGAACAAAACTCGAACTTCAGAGCAAAACAAATAGAATAGGTGCGCGCACTTGAGGACGACGAGCAAAGAGCAGCACATCCGCACGGAACAGAAAAGCAATGCAGAATTGAAGCGCAGCAGCAGCGAGCGTCTCAGAAACGGCTTGCTCAAAGTGTCCTCCCTTGAGCGCTCTCGGAGTTGAGCGCTCGACGATCAACTGAAGACGTGGAGGATACGTTGCAAGACTGATCAAGTTTTTCTTCGGTTTACTCCTCTCTATTTATCTTTCTATCTGTCCCGCTGCATGCTTTACGATTTTTTTTTTGGGGGGGGGGAGGGGGGTAGCGTTACTTGCTTTTGAGCGGCCTGCTCAGCGTCGCTTCTATATTGGTCTTTCTTCAGATATCCCATATTCATTATTTTGCCTCCGGCTTCCCTTTGCCGACTTATTAGGAGCTGTGTTCTTCTGTTGGCACTGGCTCCTATATAAGCAAAAATAAAGAGAACACTACCCGGGCGGTTCAGTGAGACTTCCTGCCACCCGAATGATATTCATATAGAGCAGTGGCAAAATGCGATATGACAAAAAGCACACGTCTTTCGTGCCTCTAAACTTCTTCCATGCTTGTCCGCGATCCATTCACGCGTTGTTAAAGTTGCTTCGTTATTAATTTTCTAGCAACACGCGCGCCTAAAGCACGCATAGTATATATGCGCGCTGCGTGTCCTATCTTTATGTTACGCTGACTATGTGTATCTTCTCAAAGTTGGCAGCTTGAGTAAGGCGACCCTTATAGATAAAGTGTTACTGCAGATTCCAGTATAATGCGAATTTCTAGGGTCCGGCGCGCAGCTTTAGAAACGATGCGCTGATGAGAAAGGGTGCGCCCTTTTTTGTTTGCTCTTTTTCTGCGAAAGCGGCTAGTCGATTAGTGTATTGTTCGGAAACAGCGTTTTTTCGCGAAAATCGTTACTTATTGAAAAGTAAAGTCTCTGGCCGCATTCAACGCTCGGTATCGAACGACTTAACGCGTTCGGTGTCTGCGGCCTCAGAACCAGCCACGATATTGAGGCGCGTACGGTGACGCCTCTCGTTTTCAGCCGAGGCAATTACGTGGAAACTTTGCGGGGGAAAAAAGGAAAGGAGCACTGCGGAAATTGCCTTGCCGTACAACATTTAAACATCCCCGAATGGAACCCGAGACCCAATTGTCGCAGCGCGGCTTATCGCCATTTGAATGATGTTCTGGTTCTATTGATATTTGGCGCTCGCGTGCTTGCACGGAACGGCCCGTGCCTAAGCCGTCCTTGGCGTAGAACGATTCCGCAAGAAAGGCGGGCTGCAAATGGCATCCGCCGAAGGCCAAGAGCTTAGCTCGAAATAAGAAACGATTTGCGACGGCTACATCAAACATCTGCAGAAGATGGGATAATCCGCACCGCATTTGCTTGTCGGCTGTGCTTATTCTAGTACCGCGCGTGATCACATTACTTTTTTTGTTCCCTGCCTGGCACACACCCCGATAATTTATCCGCTTCATCTTCTCCTGTGGAAATACAACTTACGTCACGCGTTTGGCAGTCAGGCCTTCACATTCTGAGTTGAGAGTGCTGAAATAAATAAATAAATAAAGAAATAAATAAATTAAATTTAATGTGTTTGAATAAGTTCATAACTTGCATAGTAATTGTATTTCATGGGATTGCGTTCAAGTGCGTTAATTGTGAACGAGATCCAAGTGATAACGAGATAAACATCGCAGGCAGTACTTATACGCAAGACAAACCATGGCCCGTACTCACAAAACATGTCTTCGTAGTGCTTCCTGTAAAACTATCTGACTCATCAGGAAGCTAGGCACATCATTCGTGAATACTGCTGTCTGGCGGGAATAAGCACTATGAAAAAGAATCTGTGAATTTGACCCCGAATTCAGGGTCCGTATTCACATATATATTCATTGATGAGCGCACTACTCCATTGGCCGGTGCGTTTGCTAATCACATGCACAGCATCAACATCGTTTAAACTTTTCTCGCACACACAATTGTAGAGTCCAAGTTCACAAAACCTTTTTTCGTAAGTACTTTCTTGCCATTGGCCCGTAGTTTTACTAATTCCAACACAAATCCGTACTGCAACGTTACCTAAAGAATTTAAAATGGCTCGTGTCAAGCCAATTCCCAAAAAGGGAGACCCTCTTCTTGTCTTCAATTATCGGCCAATTTCGATTATATCGTCTTGTAGCGAAATGTTAGAACACATTGTCACAACATTCATATCAAAACACCTAGATGAGCAAAACTTTTTATCTCCGTATCAGCATGGTTTTCGAAAGGGCTTGTCGACAACAACCCAGTTATGTACAGTCATTCATTCTCTTGCATCTGTGATTGATAAGGGTGGCCAAGTAGACGTCATATTCCTAGATTTCTGCAAAGCTGTCGACTGCATCCCCCATGATAAACTTATGGTTAAATTACAGCTTATTGGACTTCCAAATTTTCTATTAGCCTGGATTTGTAACTACCTGTCTGATCGCTCCCAGTTTGTGTGCATTAATAATCAGAACTCAATTCTTCTGCCGGTTACTTCAGGTGTCCCACAGGGCAGTGTACTCGGTTCCCTACTATTTTTGATACACTGTAACGATGTAGTAAATTGTGTAAACCCACCTGTTAACGTTCAACTTTTTGCAGATGATTGTATTCTGTTTAACTCGATAAATAGTTCTAATGACTAAGCAGCTCTCCAGTCCACTCTAAACAATATATGTCTATGGTGCAATCAATGGGGGATGAAACTAAACTTGGATAAATCAGTTCTGCTCCGTGTCACTAACAAAAAAAAAGCCAGTACTAACTGACTACACGCTCTCTAACCAACCTCTTAAAGAAGTTAAGGAATACAAGTATCTTGGTGTCACTCTAACGAATAATTTAAGTTGGAATTCCCACATTAAACAAGTTTCTTCCGCAGCTTTCCGCAAATTATGCATGCTAAGGCACAAACTTAAAGATGCACCTACGAAAGTGAAATTTTTAGCTTACCAATCCTTGATTCTCCCTGAATTAGAATATGCATGCGTTGCCTGGGATCCTTATACTAAAACTAACATTGATGCATTATAAAAAATTCAGCGGAGGGCAGTTCGTTTCATTTATTCTCTTTACAAGCCTGGTAGTTCCGTAACTAGTGTAATGCTTTCAAATGGTATCATATCTTTGCAGTCGAGACGCAGATTCTTACGTCTCAAATTTTTGTACCAACTTTCTAACCGCAAATTTGCTCTGAACCCTGACCCCTACCTCACACCACTAAGAACACGCCAGACTCGGCATTCACACGCACTTTCTTTAACACCATATTTTGCTCGTACTAACTTGTTCAAATTTTCCTTCTTTCATCGTACCATTGAAGAGTGGAACGATTTGCCTACAAGCAGTTTACACTCTCCCGATCTTATTTACGCTGAAATTCGAAGTTGTTTTTCTAAACTATTCCAACTACTTCCTCTTTTCCCTCCCCCCTTTCCTTTTGTTGCTTTTGTATAAATATGTCACGCTTTCCACTTTATTTATTGTTGATGTTGTTTTGAAATGTGTATGACAACTATATTATCTTGCCCCTCCTGCTTTGGCCTCTGGCCAGCAGTATTTGTAAATAAAAAAAAATAATAAAAATTTGCTTAAATGTCTTTATTACGGACAATTATAGTGTAAAATGTTCTTGTGAATGCGGACACAAAAAGGTTTTTTTAGTAGTACGTAGGAGAGTTCAAAATTGGTTTGCTGTAGTTTCAACTATATATTCGACGCAGTCATTGGTAATTACATGTCTTTTTATAGATCGGTTGAACCTAACACACGTTTTGAGAATTTGACTCCGTGAATGTATGACCGATGCAACGAAAAGACTCACTTCTTCAGACCTACGCGTGACCAGGACTCCGTTTTTCTCGAATTCTCTCTTTTCTCAACATGTTTTTTTTTTCTTTTGCATGGGATTCTTTCAATCAAGACGCAGACTGGTTAGCAAAACTTATGTTCACCGACGGACGCAGTAAAATATTTTAAAAAAAGATGCTTGAACTTTGTTTTTTATATTCTTTACGCAGACCAGCGCAGCGGATTATCAATGTTCACAAAGCATTTAAAAACTGCATGCGTGATAGCGACCATAAGTTGCATTATCCAAGGCGCGTTTCAAGTCGTTGATTGGTCTCACATTTGCAAAGGTTGGTATCTTACACAAGCAGAGCTCAGTCCACGCAATCTCCCAAACCATTTCAATTTATTCACTTTTTTAGTGGTTTAATAATGACCCTAAATGCTCATGAAGAGACATGACGATTATATTACGAGAGCGGCACGACGGCAGAGTGCTCTTGACTTTTGGTTTAAAGTGTGGCCATTTTGTTAATGTCATCTAGGCTGTACTAGCATCGCATTGTTCGTAAGTTTGCCAGATTTCTTTTAAAGCCACATTTTGAACTATCACGCCGTAGCGTGCGTGTATACGCCCTTGAGCATATAGTATACCTAGATTGGACTAGTCGTTAGTGCATCTCGAAGTCTTTTGGACAATAAGCCTTAGACCTCGCGTAAATTTGAGTGTAGGTTACACTTGCTGCATGCCGTCGTCCCTCAGTTCCTTTTTTTTTCTCTCCTATTCGTTGAATCAGGTGTCTTCTTCAGTTTGACTATCTCGCGCTATTTTCTGCAAACTGGGTAGCGGTAATTAGCCACTCCATCGATAACCTCTGCGCATGCCCCATTTCGTATTCCTTATATATGTTTTTTTTCCTCAGAACATGTATCTTGGGGAACTCTCGCAGGCATGGCTATATGTTAACCTTGTTTGTATACTTTATTTGCTACTTTTGCTTGTGCCCATTTCAAACAGCGTTGTTTGCTCTTAGTTTTTACCCGGCATTCTCTTGGTGTCGTTTTTATTCCCTATCCAAGGCATTTGGTGTCTCACTTGTTTTATTTTTGTTTTTCATTGCTTGCTATGTCTCCAGCTTTGTCGGCGTCGTGTTTTTATTAGCTTTACTTGTCTCGTTTCCTTATAACCGTCTACTTTTTTCTCTTTATTTGTTGGTCAGACGTCTTCGCTCGCACGGATTTTACTGCGTCTCTTGGCAGACATTACCGATTTGAGATCAGGACACTTTTCTGCCCTTTTGTGCTCTTTTTTTATTTCGTTTACATATTTTTTTCTCTGAGTCATTATGCATCTTTGCGCTGCGAAAAGGGATCTTCTAGCTTTGTCTCATTCAGTACTCGCGTCGTTTAGACCCGAAGCCAGCCTTATTGTTATGTTTTCACGCTTTACTTGACTAGTCGCCACAGATTCTGCGTCATGATGTGAGTTTCAGACCTATTTATCTTGATAGGTGGTTTTACATTGACCCCGGGAATATGTCAGAGGACAGCTTTAGTTCTCCTCGTCGCGTGAATTTGATCTTCAAGCACAGCCAAGGTAAACGCCAGTGAAACTGCTTTCCCGGAACACAAGCGTGGCGCGTTCACGAAAATTAATCCGGGCTCAATGTGAGTTTTTCATGCCGCGACATCCAGAAAAGCTGGCTGCATCTATGTTCACTGCGCATTCGTGCCTGGAGCATTGAGCAGTGTGCGTTTGTTGTGTTGCGGTACGCTGTAGCCACTATGACTAGGCGCCCTTGATGCGGTGTTTAGCCGCTTCTCGTCGCCCCGCCACGGTGGTCTAGTGGCTAATGTACTCGGCTGCTGGCCACTATGTCGCGGGATCGAATCCTAGTGGTGGCGACAGCATTTCAGATGGAGCCAGAAATGATGTAGGCCCGCGCTCTCAGATTAGGGTGCACGTTAAAGAACCCCAGGTGGTCTAAATTTCCGGAGACCTCCGCTACGGAGTCTCTCATAATTATATTGTGGCTTTGGGACATTACACCACACATATTAATCGATCAATCAATAAATCAATAAACCAATCATTAGCTGCTTCCCCTCGTACTCCCTTAAACAGAGCCACGCAAGGAAGTGAAATGTCTGTAACGAATGGTATCTTCCTTTCCCAAAGCAGGGAAGCCGAGCTGTCCCCCTGCAACCTTGGTTTAAGCACGTTCAACTGCAGGAAAGTTTTGCACTAAGTTATTGCTGCTATCAGGAAAGTTGGGGGACACTTAAGCTTCGCCTTGAAAAGTTGAACGCGTGAGTGAAATCCGGCCCCTAGTGCACCCTTCAACCGCTAAGTGCATACTTATTATTATGTTTTGTTACACACACACGCACACAAACACGCGCATGCGCAAGTGCGACGTATCTATAGCAATTGTACAGGTTTTCGATTTATTTAACAGCACTCCTATAACAACTTCATGAAAATATTGTACAGTATTATAGTCACATGGTCCTGTATTATGAACTCCGCCTAGGCCTCACTCGTTGCTCATTGATGAGCAAGACCGTACAGTGTGGCCACTTCCCTCTGCTAGAAAGGCGCTCTACTGTAGTCTAGACACGTTTGTTACAATGTCTCACAGATGGCGCACAGACACAAACACGCGCGCGCTCGAATGGTACATACAGGTTTTTAGATCTGAAGCCAGAGTCGCATGGCCTCCAAGATACACGCCACGCGCTTGTCACCTAGGAGGCGATAAAGAGTCTCACAATATCTTACAGATGGCAGCACGTCTTCTAGCGTTTGCTGTTTGCTTGATCAACGCCTCTGGAAAAGCGTGATATTTTTTCAGCTCGTTGGACATACTTGTTCACTTTTAGAGCTGTTTGAAAGTTCCTGTGTGTTTTTAGCGGTGATGGCTGCGCTATTTCGGCTCTTTTCGACGTAGTTTGATGGCCTCCCGAATTCGCCTACAAATAGCTGAATGGGCTCGTTTTCATCGTGACACCTGTCGAACAAAACGAGTTAAGTAGACTCCTGCCAGTACATGACGCTTATATAGTGTTTTTTTCCCGAAGCAGCCGCAAGTAACAACGTGGCTTTGTGGTAGGACACTATCTTGCCACGCGGGCAGCCCGGGTTCGATCATCGATGGGATAAAAATTTCATTCTTCATTTTATTTGCTTCTTTGTCACGGACAATTTTTTGCTCACAATCAATGGTGCCAATGCCAACGGCGGAATTTCAGCGACACTAGCTCTCTAACGCTATCGCGTTAAAATATCTTTTCTGCGTATGCAAGAATCACTAGCTATATAACGAACCTTTCGGGAGCATTGTCTTTATTTGCGATGTCTTATTATAACGCTGTCTTAATTACGCCCGCCTTGATCTGATTGCCTATGATATTCATAGTTGACCATGACTGCGGTTGTGCATTGCAAAGCCGGATATTATTTTTCATCGTAAATAAAGAGAATATTATGAAATGTGGTACCGAACGGCTAATCGCAGCAATATAAAGGTGATTCTGTGACGTCTGTGCTCGTGAGGCAGCCCTATTCGCAAAAAAATATTGAATAAATAATACGAAATCAACTGAAAGCTTGAAGAGCCACCTGTCCCTTTAGTACACCTTTTCATGAACCACGAAAGCATGAACTTGCCCAGGAATACACCCCAAAGCTGTATAATCTCACTCAATGTGACAAACCCCAAAATTTATCGCTTCAAGTGTAGCCGTCTTCTGGAAAAGTTCGGCTGCCAGCAAAGTGTAGGCCGTCAAATGTTGTTTTACGGCCAGAGTGCCCCACTCGTTACTACACCACTACTTCTATAGACCTACTTCATGTTTGCACACAATGGTAGGGGCCGTCGACATACCAAGGTGCCTGCAGCGATGTCGCAGCGCGTAGGCACTGCCCAAAACACGCCATCGCCCTCTACGAACACGTGACTACTGGCGCAGCAGCTGCCATGGCCGGGCATCTGCTGTGTCAGATGTCACGTGATACTACGGCCGAGCAGCAGCGACCGGGCCACAAAACACCTGCCAGAACACCTACCAGACCTGACAGTGTAGCCCGGCTATGCAGCTGCAAAGCTGCCTCCGAGCACAGCGCGTCGGGGAGCCTCAGGAGCAGCTTCAAAGCTCCATAGAGGGTGGTGGCAAGCTTTGGCCTGGGCGGAGCCTTCATAATCAAATTTATCGGTCATGAAACTTATAACAAAAAGTACTGCCGATGATTGAAGCGCGACTAGGTCAGAAGGGGAAAATAACCAAAATTTCAATATAATCTTTTTATGGGCGAACCTCCTGAAGGCATGGGTCGTGCGTTCCCGCTGTATGTAGTAGTAGTAGGTAGCCACTGGTGGCACATACGCGCTCTAGAGCGGGGTATGTGAGTATGTGCAATCGGGTGAGAGGATGCGAGATGGCGGTACTTGGAGTGTTCACTAGATAGTGATAAACGCACGGAAGGACGGATGGACGGACAGACAGACTAGCAGACGGGCGAACGGATGGACGGACGCGTGGACGTACAGATGGATGGACGCACGAACGGACGCACAGACGCATGGACGGACGCATGGAGGGTTGCGCGGACGGACGGAAGCAAGAACGAACGGACGGACGGAAACACAGACGGGCTGATGGACGCATCATCATTCCCCACGCATCATCATTCACTCCGTGGTTATGCTGTGCGTTTTTTTTTTCAAATAGGTGCAATTTTATATATGCTAAAGTTAACTGTAAATTTACTTTACGGTTTATCTGAAACTAGGCTAAATGGTTGATTGCCTCAATTTTCGGTCGAGTGCCGTGCCCCGCCGCGGTGGTCTAGTGGCTAAGGCACTCGGCTGCTGACCCGCAGGTCGCGGGTTCGAATCCCGGCTGCGGCGGCTGCATTTCCGATGGAGGCGGAAATGTTGTAGGCCCGTGTGCTCAGATTTGGGTGCACGTTAAAGAACCCCAGGTGGTCGAAATTTCCGGAGCCCTCCACTACGGCGTCTCTCATAATCATATAGTGGTTTTGGGACGTTAAACCCCACATATCAATCAATCAATCGGTCGAGTGCCCTAAAAGGGGAGGGGGGTTGTGTCAATGTGTTGTTGGGGCCTGCGTTTTGTTCGGTGCATTGCCGGCTCAACGAGGCATCGCTGATTTTCGCGTGGTGGTTTAGTACGCACCTTCTATTATTTATTTGCTTATGTGCTGTTCACTGGCATTACATTTTAGAGCTGAAGTAGCTCCCAGAATGTGTAGATAGCCGCTTCTACGACTGCTGACTGCCTTCGCTGGCGCACGGCCGGCGTGCCCTCGCCTTTCGTGCTGGCGAATGCGACACGCTAAGCAACGACACGCTGTACTCTACGGTTGCCAAAGCGATATTCTCGAGGCGGTGATTTGCCACGATCGAGCAATGTGAGTTTTCGAAATGTTATCCTATTTTGCTCGTGAGCAGTTGGGTTACAATTTTGTCTGCAACGTTATCGGTGCCCGTGTACACTGCAAGTACAATATTTGGCTAATAAAACTACTTTGATTCCTCAATATTTTCTGTTGGTCTTCTTTTTTTCTCGCGCACAGAATTAGTAAGTCATAAGGCGCAAATAATCACGTATTTATCATATGGCACGTAAACGGTCAGCAATTACGTAATGTTCTTAATTTCAAGCCATGTAAGGCAAATGCAAGACGGCGCTACCGCTTCGGGTTGTGACGTCATAATTTATATTTGTTTTTGTTTACAGTTAGTTGCCCCCTACATGCCTAGATGGCGACGATGGCAACGAGCTGCCAACTACTGGATACATGGGCTTCTATGGAAGTTACACTACCAGTTTAACTCTACTTTGGAGCCTAAGCGCCATGACGTCGCTACAAACGCCTCTGCGTGTCGACGACGCCTACCGCTGCTTACAAACATGGAATAGTTCCATAGCATGCACCGAACTTCGCAATATACAAGCGTGCATGCGAAATGAGGTTCGCGAAGGCCTAGCTTTCGAACAGCCAAGACATGAAATAATATTTCGGTTGCCCTCAGAACACTGCATGTTTCTTCACACGCACTTAGACAAACTAACGCTGTGCCTAATGTGCGAATGCCACACCTTCGACGCAGTTGCTTCACTAGTGTCTTTCGACGTGCGTGTCGAGATGTCGCACCTGCTTAGACTTCGAGCGGTGTACTAGAAGTTTTGGGGCGAGATGTAAGGGCGAAATAGCTCGCCCATATGGGCATTAACCCGAAGAGTGAATTAGACTCTTAGAAGGTAGCATGAGTATGATGGTCTTCATTTCTTAATTTGTCTGGTACACAAACAGTGTTATTAAGATAACTGGATCAAATATATGGTAAAGTATATTCTAGATGGTGGATGTATATAAAAATCGATATTTATAACACAAAAACTAAATTATCCAATATATTAGAAGGCAAAGATAAGAAATGCTACTGAGTGCCATAAACCAGACAGACTACAAATCGGAGGAGAATATGCTCGATGTATGGAAATGACTGGTTTGTCTCTCATGCTGACTCCATTGTTTCGTTAAGTTTTTGCGAGCGGAATCGCAATTAAAGAATGCAAAAAGAAAACAGTATTCTCACTACATGAACTGTACATAACAAATCACCGCGAACAAGAACATTCGTCGTTGCAGCCTAGTTACGATGGTTTATTGTGACTTGGATAACATTTTTTTTGATATCATGATCTTGCAGGTTAAGTGCCACTTCTGGCGCATTTGGTTTTCAATTCAATGGCCTTATTTTTCCAGTTTCTGGTTCTAACCTAATACGGCAGAAGTAGACTCCTCTTGAAATATGGTGTACTGGTCAGGAGATACGTGCATTGAGACAAAAAAAAAAGGGAGGGGGAGCCCAGCAGCTGCAACAACCGAGTCTTTTAACCGTCAAGACGCTACAAATGTGCCTGCTCTACTTGGGAAGTAATGCCGACTGCAGAAGAGTGTCTTCCTCTTTAAACTGGTGCTCTCGCGAACACACCGGCGCTTTGGAGGCTCACATGCGGGTCCAAAGTGCCATCAGCACAATTTCGACGTCCTGGATCTAAGCAAGAGAAAAAAAAGGAGAGGAATAAAGGATGAGAAAGCATCGCTTTTCGCCTGTCGGTTTCTTTCAGAAATTACAGCTGGCAAGAAAAGACAAAATCAAATAGAGAGTGACGGTAAAGGGGCACTTTTGGGTCGGGACTGATCAAGTTGGCGAGATCAAGAGCGGACAAGCGGGAGGCCGACCCGCGCGCATTCTCTCAAACGAGGGCAATTCTGCCGGTCAGTCATCGAGCAGTGCGCCAAGTTGTGGAGCGCTCCAGCAGGCGGCGCACAACGACTCCTGTTGGATCGGCGACGGCGGGAGTGCAATTTGCGCAGCACGGGAACCGGGGAGAAAGCGGAAGAAGAGGTTCGCTGCCAGCAAGAAAAAAAAACAGGAATCTGACCTAAGCCAGCGCACACGGTCAGGGATCCACGCGCTGTGGCCTGCCGCGACGCGCACGCACGCACGGCTATTTGTGTTGTCCGGTGCAAACAAATCCAAACGGCTGGCCGGGAACTCGCTAAAGTTCTCTGACCGAGAGCAGAACAAATACCTCCAGCCCCGAACGGTGGGCTGCGAAGTCGAGGGCGGTGGTAGATCCTCGAGCATTACTACGTTCTCCTGGAGAATGCTGCTTGATGGAGGCAGTTCATTCGGCGGAACGTCACACGTGTACGCTTATACCCGGGACGGAATGGCTGGTCTTTCCATATTCGCTGGCGGTGCGGCGGCCGCCGTTCAGCGGTGAGCGGTGGTCAGACCTTCTTTTGTTTCATCCGCCTCGCTTTGCGATCTTCGCGGGAGGGCGAAGAAGGGCGCGTCCGCGTAGAAAAAAAAAAGATGTGACTGCGCCGCGATTGCATTTGCAGTGAAAAGGCCGTCCCAGCACTGTCTCGGGGATAATCAACTTTCAGACGAGAACGTCACACAGCTAGAATATAATTCCGCCGATATTTCTCTCCAGGGGCTCAGCCTGATGTCCCGTAGTAATGACGAGCCTAATTATTTTCGATTCCGCCCCCCGTGTGTGATTTCTGCGTTAGTGACCTAACCGAATAGAGTTTCTCGTGCGTGCGATACCTAATCTTCAACTCGGTTATATTGCTGTAAAGAAAAAAAAACAATTTTATTTTGAAGAAAACATTTTCGTATCATGGTGTCTTTTTGAAATGAGAGCGTTGTGTCGACATCGCAAAACAGAGAAGCAAATTGGGGGGGGGGGGGGCGTATGTATTTTTGCTTATAATAGAATTCGCCGCACTGAGTGCCTTCAACATTATAGAATCTGATAGTTATAGCTTGAAGAACGTACGAAAAGGACGTGGTACACTCTAAAAACTGCGGAAGGTATCGCAGGAGTGAAAAAGCCAAGTTACTCTTCAGAGTGTTCTTCTACTCTCGCAAAGCATCAGGTAGAGGGAAATTTATGAAACGAGAGTGAGCAGAGATTCTTGAATTGAAGGAGGATGAATGGTGCTGTTAAGAGCCGCAGTAATCGTCTCTCAGGCGAGAACGCCACAACCGCGACACTCGGCGAAGAAAAGCGAAAAATGCATGGGAAGAACTACAGCGGAGTGAGATGAGTGTTGGGGGAGGAGGAGGGTAGTATAACAGAGGACAATAAGAAGTGAACTTTTTTGGCGCAAACAATACGGAAAAATGAAAAAAAAAAGAAATGATTTCATTTTTCATCATTTCCCCGTATTCTTTGCGCCGAGAAACTTTACTTTTTATTGTGCTATGTACCAACTAGACCCAACGCAAGTTTTACTGTAGTGTAACAGAGGACTGGCACCTTAGAGACTGCTTTCTAGAATACCTCTCTTTGAGAGAGTGGAATGCTCATATACTCTTCAGGCATCAAAGAGTGAAACGCGGTTATACTCCTGCTCTTGATTGCATTTAAATGCGTCGGCACACCACCGCGAGAGATTAGCATCACTTAATAACCACACACATATGTGCATTAAAATGTACTGAATTTGTTTGTGGAGGCGTTAGAGATGATTAACAAAAGACCAGCGTTTCCAGCGTGCGCCAGGAAATTTCAGCGCACTGGAAGGCGCTTTGAACTCAGCTTAGGATCTGTGGTGTGAAATAAGCGAATGCTATCTTATTAAATCGGTCACAATCGAAACTCAACGCAAACGGCTGTGACATTCTTCTAATATTAATATTCATGTTTTTTCGCTACGACCGTCACACACGGGGGATGCTGCGCTCATTCTCACGTACGGTATGGCTACAGCGAAGTATTGTGGCTTTAGTAGTAGAACATGAACAAGAATGACCAAATATATGTTCAAGTGGGTGGGGAAAAAAGCGACATTGTTTAGTGTACACTTCAGAAGCGCGATGTTTCATACGAAGAAATGACTAACTCTTGGCGAGTCAGTGCAAGTGCCGTTCATATAATTGGTTGCGCTAAATTTCTTTTTTTGTACTGTAAAAAAAAAACATGTCGGACGGACGTTCTGATCTTACGAAGCGCAAAACAAACTCAATAAACACGTTAGCTACAGTTCGGCTTGTTTTGAGAAGCGCGGAGACACTCAAACCTGCAGTTGTAGGCAAGAAAATACAGACAGATCACAAAAATGACTTATGACTCGAAGAATTACACGCCAATTTACCGTATTTCAGTGTGGTGTAGTGGTTATACAGTGTTGGGCTCGCAATATGCAAATCGTCAACAGGTCAAAGGTTGGAGTCCCACTTGGTCGTTTTTTTACCTTTTCTTTTTATTTTGTTGCAGTGCTCGTATTTAGCCATCCTTACGACCAGCGCGCGTGGAGATCTGTCAAAAACAGTTAAAAACCAAATTACGGCCCAAGTTCTGCTCTTTTTTTTGCGAGCTGTACTACTACTCTCTTCAGTGGGGTCATGCTACAATGCTTTAGGCAGCGTTGTGTTACTCCGTTGGGGGGCGTGCTTTGACCCGTTCTGGTGGAATCACTCTACTCTGCCTCAACAAAGGGTGATTTACTCTAGAAAAAAGTCGAATAAGTGACAAGAAAGTACTCTGCCAAAGAAAGTACCCGGCACTCTCTTAGATTTTAGAGCGTAGCTGTAAAACGAGTCGTTTGTGAAGAAGTACAATAAAAAACCATTGGTTTTATTCATATCTCCATGTCGAAAGAACGTTAAAAGTTTCCCACGTGCTGCAGAAAAAAAAAGCACACGTACAAAACAATTTCTCTTTGCATGGGTGTTTTTTTTATTTTTTTTCCAATTTATGACAAGTTCATAAAGACTGATACATCCTGCTAAGTGGTCTTCTGGTATCCTGTGCAATTAGTCAACCAATACACTCTTGTTAATTTTTACACTGTAAAGTAAAGACGTTATGTGCGAAGTTAACATTTTTAGAACGCAGGTCATTAGGTCAAATCTCGGCAGTGGTGGTGGTATTTTCGGTGGTGGCCAAAATGCTTCAAGCCCGTGCGTTTAGACTTAGGTGCACGTTAAAGATCTCTAGGTGGTCTGAATTTCCGTGGATCTCCACTGCGGTGTCTCTCATAATCATATCGATGTTTTGGGACGTTAAAGTCAAAAAATTATTATATTATATTTTTAGGAATATTAGAACCTCGGTCCCGTTATAATTAGATATATACAAGAAAAGACATGGCTTGCATAAAACAGAGAAGCGTTACAAATTTACGCATACCAGAAGCTTCAATTTATCACTCACACTTACTCTGTAACCTCAAATCAATTGATTCTAATAAGACTATAGATATTTTAGCATGAACGTTTACTTGAATACATCAGCATAGTTTGTGATACCGAGGGTCGACCGTCTCATTGCTCCTTATTTGCAAACTCAAAGTTTTCGCATATGACAAAACGCATAAAGAAACGTTGTAGCAGTGAGAGATTAAAAAAAAAACTGTATAGCTTGCTTCCTCAAGCTTTAGAAAGAAAAAACAGCCCGTCTCAACTGATAGAATACCTTTTTTCTTTCTGGGGTAAATGACATATAATAGCCTTGTCGAATAACACAAAGAGTTCATCACTTAACATTTGAAATTTGACTATTATAGGTTGTTCGCCTTCCGTGGAACGCGTTCATGTTCACGTCCTTTTATTAGGCACATGTCGTGATAAAAATCGTGATACCGGTGAAATGAACATTGAAAACAATATTCATAGCGAATTTCTATTAACTCGACGTCTCGCCTGACCGAATACAGGAGTCGACCTGTTGCGTATGTATAATATTTCTGCATTGTTCTCGTGGCGTCCTGCAATGTCATGCGTGTCACACTCTTTGCAGAGTTATACAAAGTTGATAATATTAACAATAATAAAGACTTATCAAAACCTCTGCGTACCATAATTAGTATCCCGTTCGTAAAGAAAAGCTTCATCCAGTAATGAGCGTGCTTACGTTCGATTCAATACCTCCTAATAGCGAAGAGAGCGCCTCGCGAAGCTGTGGTCTGCGCACTTTAACTTCTGCACGCGTCACGCCGGGGCTAAACCGATAGCGTGGTAGCGTTTATACCTCTCTGTCTGAACCGTTCAGTGTGAGAAAAAACAGGCGCTTCTCTTCACTAAGCCGCGCCCCCACTGCAACGCAGCAACTATGGGTAATAACTTTGCCATCGACGCAGTCAGCTTCAACAGCCGTCTTTTGTTGCTGCGCTATTAATGTACTCCATTGGCCATTAGTAAAAACACCGTAATCAACATCCGGTGTCTGAGCGAGATAAAAAAAATTGGGCATGAGCGTTACGGAGCAGTGAGGATATTTCCGGCTAATTAGTGTGATTAGAAAATAGAAAAGGTGCTCCAACAGAGAATCGCTGTTGATGGAGCAGTCTTGCTTCAGGTGGATGCTACACCATCTCTACCACGTTGTGAGTGATAGCTGACCTACTTCGTGATAGAGGAACGTGTCACGCTCGTATGTTCGACAAATATTGCTGCCAAGCATTATGCAGGAGTACCTGCGTACGGTGCAACCCAGTAGCCCACTTATATTTAGGAGAATATGCATACCTGCATCTGCAATGAAATTGATTGGGGATGTCTCAGGATCTCACGTGAAAAACAAGGCAAGAATTATACAAAGAAAAGAAGAAAAGAATATGACGGTGAACACGTTAGTGCACAGCACTAATTATAAGAATTCTTTGCTATCATTATTGAACGTGATCCGCGCAATCCTGAACAAGCAACGAGTTCATTGCGATGCATGTATTGAACCTGGTTAACAAATGCATTGTCGGAACTATGAGAGTGCGGGTAGCTTCACAAATGAACAATGCTTTTGTGCCCAAAGTATAGAAATTTGACCTCATCTGGTGTCAATGTAAAAGAATGAGAATTTTCTTGAAACAGAACCATGAATAAAAGAATACTCACCTGGTGTGTCCGTTTTCTTTTTAACTCTTGTTATGAACTCACTGATTGTTTTATCGCATCTTCCCGCATCTTTCCATTCTTCTATAGCGCAAGTTAATGAACGAAGCATTGCAGACCTAGCTAAAATCTTGTAACAGAATAGAAAGTTGGGCGAGTTGGTGTATATTCATATTAAAAGAAAAGCGGCGCACAAAAAGACGGAGACAAAGAAGAGAACTACACACAGCGCTGCACTCACAACTGAAAGTTTAATCCGAGCAACAAGAATTTAAAAAGTAATAGCCGTGCATGACAAGTGAGGTACAACGAGATTAAGTGATACGCTCATCAATAAAAGTGAACTCTTTTTTGTGCAATGTAACCGAGGTCTGGCTTACGCAAGCATCACGTGACTTGTTAATATGATAGGCTTCAGACACCTCACGGGTGAATTGATCGTGGTGCTTAAAAATAATAACAGTGTCAGACAGAACAGGTGTGCACCCACACGTGGCACAATGCGATGCCAAATGGGAAGGCGTGCCGTTAAGCAAAGAGAGATAGTGCTCCCGCAACCTTATATTGACACAGCGGCCCGTCTGTTCCACATAACGAAGGCCACAAGATAAAGGAATGCGGTACACCACCCCCACAGCACAAGGCACATACTTATTTCTATGGTTTACGGCACATTTCTTTACATCTGGCTTGTCCTTCTTGTCTAGCTGATTTGACACCAAAGCACAAATCTTTCCCAATTTATTGGGTGCCCTAAAAACCACATCAACTCCGTAGCGGGAACCAACATTTTTTTAACCCATGTGCCAGTTTATGCATATAAGGAATTGCTGCGAACTTCATTTTTTCCCGATTGATTTTCCTAGCTGCACGTCCTTTTAAACCACCAATTAACTTATCGCAAACAGCCACAATTATGTTAGGGGGGAATCCTGCTTCCTCTAGTCTTGCAACTTGCTTAGCAAAACCAGAGCCCAACACATGCCTGCACGATTTTTCTAGAGCGGATTGAAGGCAGGTGAAAGCGATGCCCCTCTTTACCACCTTTGAGTGGGCAGATCCAAAATCAAGAATTGGTTTCACTGATCGTGGCTCAAAACACCAGCAAATATGGGAACTCTGAAACCGAAGTTTAAGATCGAGAAATTGTAGACAGTCGGATTCTGGAACCTCCGATGTGAAAGACAGACCCATGCCTTCTGTCCTGAACACCTTCAACACATTGGAAACATTATCCGGGTACGTGGCATCCTTGCCACGTTTCCGGATAATGAGCGTATCACTTAATCTCGTTGTACCTCAGTTGTCATGCACGGCTATTACTTTTTAAATTCTTGTTGCTCGGATTAAACTTTCAGTTGTGAGTGCAGCGCTGTGTGTGGTTCTCTTCTTTGCCTCCGTCTTTTTGTGCGCCGCTTTGCTTTTAATATCACATGCTAAAATCCTTTGTCTTTTTTGCCTCCTTTCTCTGCCGAAGCGTTACTGTGTGTTGCTTAAAACTTTTCAGGTGTCTATTCATCTGGAACATCACACAAATAATGTATATCCTTAGACAAAAACATTTGTCGTCAGTGGTTGAGGGGTAACGAAATAAAACAGTATATATAATATATATATATATATATATATATATATATTTGGATTCACTTTATATCTGATTGATTGATATGTGGGCTTTAACGTCCCAAAACCACCATATGATTATGAGAGACGCCGTAGTGGAGGGCTCCGGAAATTTCGATCACCTGGGGTTCTTTAACGTGCACCCAAATCTGAGCACACACTTTATATCTGATAGCCTCCATCTGTCAGCTGTATGTTTCGTACCTGACACACGCACGCCCATACGCTGAAGTTGCAACTGTAAGTCATGCGTATTCACGTATCTTTAAATCAACTATTTATTCTATGGAAACCTAAACCTAGAGGCATGGTAAGCTTTGACAGTGCGCCCTGGGAGACGTGCAGCGTATGGCCGCCTCACAAAAAAATAAAAAAATAACGCACCTGTTATATGAAAAACATGCCTACTACATACACGTCTCGGGGGTGAAAGACATCGGTCAGTGTATGTGTGCGTCATGCCACAGCGTTTCTTGTTCGCAAAAAAAAAGAAAAAAAATAGTTGCCTTCAGGAACAAGTTTTTCTTTCTTGAGAATACAATCCATGGTTTGAGTGAAAGCACGGGCCTCTAAAACTAATGCGCAATAACAGTATACACTAAAAGCATTTACACTAAAACTTCTCTTTTATGTGTCCAATGAATGTACCGGAAATATGATCTCAACGCGCCTCACGAAACGTTGAGATTTGTTTTCTTCGAGTTTGCCATAGATTATTATGGCTTTCATTGTGGCCGCGTGTCCTGTCCGCTACTAATACCACAAACAATAAATTGTCCTGCACTGTTCCGTAATGTATTTTTTTCCTTCAACAACTTCTACTTATACTGCTTGGGAAAATTTTTTTTCCGCATTTCTGAATGACGCCTCATGCTTTGCGCGTGGTTACCTGAGCACCAAACAGCTTTATGCTAAATACGCGGAGCAAACTGTTGGGCACACAGAAATTACTGATTGGTAACCATCTGCATTTGCTCATTAAGTAACCCTCTCATTACAGACAATACTGATTTGTCAGTTTCTAGAAAGCAGCGTCTCATTTATCGTTTTAACACATATATAATTAAATTGTTTCTTTTCTCGTATGAAGGTTAAACGCGGATGGAAGGTCCGCCTCGTAGGATGCTAGGGTGCTCGCATGCTGAACCGAAGGTCGCGGATTTAACTCCGGCCATGGCAGTCGCATTTCGAAGGAGGCTGAATGGTAGAGGCCTGTGTAATGTGTGACGTCAGCGCACGTTGAAGAACTCCAGATGGTCAAAATTTCCGGAGCCCGCTACTACGGCATCTCTCATAATCATATCGTGGTTTAGAGACGCAAAATCTCAAATAATAATAATAATAATAATAATAATAATAATAATAATAATAATAATAATAATAATAATAATAATAATAATAATTTTATTATATTATTATTATTATTATTATTATTATTATTATATTATTATTATTATTATTATTATTATTATTATTATTATTATTATTATTATTATATTATTATTATTATTATTATTATTATTATTATTATTATTATTATTTTATTATTATTATTATTATTATTATTATTATTATTAGCGTATTGAAAGCGCGTATTTTTTACTTACAAGCATCACTCAAGAGGTTCAACGGTGAAACTTACAATAATAGCTAATACGAAACGTCATTATTACTATTACGAAACACCTGCATGCTATTCATATCTCGTTACTTACTCAGCGACTAAAGAGTAAAAAGGACAATTTCGGAAGCGATACACGAGATCAAAGCTATCAAGTGAGCTGCGATTGAGCAGTCTTTATTCTGTCAAACAGCACCCCTTATCACACATCTTCAATTTTTAATGATTATTTTATTACGACTACGCGCACAATTCCTACCGATGGCTAATCTAATCTAACGATGTGATGAAGAGTTTGACTGCACGAAATAATCATGTTTAAGTGGAAACTGAAGTGGTTTTAGAATATGGTAAAGCTTTGCAATTTGCAAGGATCACACTATTGTCGAAGATAACGTATTTTTTTTTCCGCTGTGGTTGCCATAGAAGTTTTCAATAGATGAAAGAAAAATGATCTTTGCTCTGCCTACGTGAACGTACCGAAGTGCAGGCGTGTGAACGAACTAACAGGAATTACGATGTATCTTCGATACTTCTGACAGAGTCTCGCTTCACTCTGATACCCGTGGTATACATTGACGCAAACTAACTGCGACAGCACTGTTTGTGTACCCGAGGCTCAAGTAAGTAAAGAGATGATGACTGCCGCTGCAAGCCCATCAGTGCATACTGCCACTTGGCCGCTAGTTACGGCGAGCGCAAGCCATGGCTGCCCGCGAGAATGGAAGACGATGTTCTGGGGCAGCGCGGGCTCTGGCCAGTTGTTTATTATTGAAGCAGCCATCTTGCCAGTTTTCGGTGCGTCTCTCCGCCGGCTCAGTTCTTCCTTGTTGAAGACCTTTTGTAGCACGTGACAACTGATGGAGCTGCTGGGTAACCCCCAGCCGATGTTCCAAACGCCTCCGGGTAGCCCTTTACCTGCAGTGACAACACCTGTCCACCGCTCAAGCCGAAGACTCCGAGGACTACCTCCTGAGCGTGGACCTCTTCCCGAGATGACGTCTGTCACACCCCCGAACGCTATGGAAGGCGCTGCAGCCTCCAACGCACAGGAAAGCGGTGAGACCACGCATCATACGATGTAGAAGCCACGTGTGCCGAAGGTGTTCCACGGTTCCGTCTTGGAGGATGTCGATGACGGGCTGGCCCAGTTCGAACGGGTTTCGGATTACAATGGTTGGACCGACTTCGACAAAATGAGGAACGTGAATTTCAGCTTGGAGGACGGCGCTCGTACTTGGTACGAAAACCGTGAGCCTTTTCCCTCGTGGAGCGTCTTTCGTCGACACCTGCTGGCAAGTTGGGCCAATCTCGATCGCCACGAACCAGCCGAGCGAGAGATTCAGTCGCGCCTCCAAATGCCGAATGAAAGCGTCATGATGTACGTCTAGGACATGACGAGCCTCTTTCGTCAAGCTGACCCCGACATGGCAGAAGAAAAGAAGGTCCGTCATTTAATGCGAGAAGTGAAGGAGCAGCTTTTCGCTGGCCTCGTTCGCTGTCCCCCAAAGACCGTGGCGGAATTTTTGACCGAAGCCACAACCATGGAGCAAGTGCTGCAGCAGCGCTCTACTGTGTGCGACTGGCAAGTGAGTGCCGCTTCGACAATAGGTCAGATCGGAGGTGCGGCATCAACATTAACATCGAGTCTCTTTGCGATCTCATTCGATCGGTGATGCGCGACGAACTACAAAAGATTCAGTTCCAGTCCCAACCTACTGCAGGGTCTATTTGCAGCCTTGTCAGAAACGAAGTACGACAGGCTCTCCAAGTTCCGCCTTCCAGCTATGTCCCGCCTGTCCGGGCGGAGCCACATCGTGCATCATACGCAGAAGCTGTAAGCCGATATATTCCTGCTTCACCGCGCTTCATTAATCCTATGCATCAGGATGCACTTCCTTCGCTGCAGCCAATGCAGCACTTAGAAAATCGGCAGCCACTTCACAGAAAATCCGACGTATGGCGCACACCAGACAGACGGCCACTGTGTTACCACTGTGGTGAAGCTGGACATGTGTACTGGGAATGTCCCTACCGTCGCCTCGGACTACAGGGTTTTGCCGTCGACGCACCACGGCCGAGATTTGGCGAAACACCGAGAGCTATTCAAGATTACCTCTCACAGCAGCGCATGCCACTGCGGCGGCATTCACGGTCCCCATCCCCAAGGCGATCTTCTCCGAATTTTCGGAGCCTCCCAGGAGCGGCGCCGGCGCGCTCGCCAAGCCCTAGGCGGGAAAACTAACGACAGCGACCTTCGGGAGCGAGGCCGCTGACACTCGACGCAAGCAAGGCCTCCCACCGACGCAAGCACGGACACGGAGCGATTCCCCGACGACAGCGACGAAAGCCAGAAGCAGATTTTCTCTGGATATGCATGTGGTAGTTGACGGTCACCACGACGCCAGTGCGTTATTGGACACAGGTGCGGACTACTCGATCATAAGCGGGAAACTAGCAGCGCACATAAAGAAAGTTGTAACGCCTTGGTACGAAGCACAAATTCGTACTGCCGGCGGGCACGTTGTCACCCCAATCGGCATGTGCACTATCAGAGTGAGCATTCGGGGACGTACGTTTCTCGCCAGCTGCCTCGTACTTCGTGACTGTTCTCGAGACCTAATCCTCGGAGTCGACTTTTTGCGGGAGCACGGCGCTATTATCGATCTTCGAGGGCGTACCGTGACGTTTTCGACAGCTGGATCCTCCGACATACCTGACGACATCAGTGACAGCACGCTTCACATTTCTGCCGACAGCATCACGTTGCCTCCGCGTTCAAGCGTCCTGGTTGATGTGGTGTCTGACAAGTTACGGGATGGTGAGGTTGTCGCCGAAGGCAACTTGACGCTTTTGTTCGCGCTAGGTATCTGCGCTGCACGCAGCCTCGTCACGCTTTATGACGGACACTCTGCCCTACTTGTGACTAATTTTAGTAACGAGTACCGGCACCTGTTTCGTGACACCGCCATCGCTTTCGCCTACCCTATCGCAGACGTTTCTGAATGCTTCGCATCTACATCAGCCAACGACGGGCTTCGACCGACACCAAGCGACGTGACTTCACTACTTGGAAAAGTCGATGTCAACTCGACCCTCTCGGAACAACAACAGACCGAGCTACGTGAACTGCTATATCAATTTAAAGAGTGCTTCGCCTCCACCACGAAGGTTCGTCAGACACCGATCGCCAAACATCGAATAATTACGTATACCGACGCCTCGCCCATAAAACAACACCCTTACCGCGTTTCGGCAAAAGAACGTGACGTTATAAATACTCAAGTCAAACAGATGTTGCAAGATGACATTATCCAACTTTCGAAAAGTGCCTGGTCATCTCCGGTTGTGCTCGTGAAGAAAAAAGATGGATCACTGCGCTTCTGCGTGGACTAAAGGAAACTTAACAGCGTGACAAAAAAAGACGTCTATCCGCTGCCTCGCATCGACGATTCCCTCGACAGACTGCGGCGAGCCAAGTATTTTTCATCGATAGACTTGAAAAGTGGCTACTGGCAGATCGAAGTTGATGAACGAGATCGTGAAAAAACCGCCTTCGCTACATCGAATGGCCTATATGAATTCAAAGTGCTTCCCTTCGGCCTCTGTTCTGCACCTGCGACATTCCAGAGAATGATGGACACTGTTCTTACCGGTCTGAAGTGGCACACGTGCTTAGTTTACCTCGATGATGTTGTCGTGTTTTCTTCCACCTTTGAGGAGCACCTGAAGCGTCTGCAGACTGTGCTGCAAGCGCTCCGCTCTGCTAACCTGACACTGAAGCCAGAAAAATGCCATTTCGGTTACAAGGAACCTAAGTTTCTCGGGCATGTTGTCAGTGCGGATGGTATTCGACCAGACCCTAACAAGAGTGCCGCCGTGGCCTCGTTTCCTGTTCCACGTGATAAGAAGGCAGTGCGTCGCTTTCTGGGGCTCTGCGCGTACTACCACCGCTTTATAGCCAATTTTTCTAGGATTGCTGAATCACTCACTCGACTCACTCGTGAAGATGTTCCATTCGTCTGGGAGGAAGAACAGGACGCAGCTTTCTCTGAACTATGGGAGCGTTTGCAGACACCACCAGTCCTCGCTCACTTTGACCAAGACGCTGATACTGATATTCATACTGACGTCAGCAACGTGGGGTCTTGGTGCTGTCCTCGTACAACAACAAGAGGGCACAGAGCGAGTGATAGCGTACGCTAGTCGCACTCTTTCCCACGCCGAGGTCAACTACTCCACGTCAGAGAAAGAGTGCCTCGCTGTTGTATGGGCCACTATGTTTACGGACGCCACTTCAAGGTAGTGACCGACCATCATTCGTTGTGCTGGTTAGCCAACCTACGGGACCCGTGTGGGCGACTGGCACGATGGAGTCTTCGTCTGCAGGAATACGATTTCACGATCGCTTACAAATCGGGCCGCAAGCACGAAGATACTGATTCATTATCCCGTGCACCTGTCGAAGTTTGTGGCCACGACACCGAGGATGACGATGGTTTCCTTGGGGCCCTTACTACAACAGATCTGACTACGCGACAGCGTGTGGACGATGAAATTCGCGTAGTTATCAAAAACCTTGAAGGACGCAACTCGTCCATACCTCGATGTATTTCTCGAAGTCTGTCATCGTTCTGTCTGCGAGATGGGGTCCTGTATAAGAAAAACTCCAACGGCAATGAGAGAACCTATCTTCTAGTCGTGCCAACAGACATGCGTGACGACATTCTTCTTGCCTGCCATGATGAGCCCACATCTGGTCACTTAGGTTCCTCTCAAACTCTCGCTCGAGTTCGACAAGCATACTACTGGCCTAAGCTTTTTAGATCAGTTAAGCGATACGTGAAAATCTGCCGGGAGTGTCAACGCCGCAAATACCCGCCACTAAAGCCCGCGGGGCTTCTTCAACCAATAGAACCACCCAGAGCGCCATTTGATCAAATAGGAATAGATTTACTGGGGCCCTTTCCACTATCATCTGCCGGCAACAAGTGGATCGTAGTAGCCACCGACTATTTGACGAAGTACGCCGAAACAAATGCACTACAACATACTGCTTCCGACGTCGCCCAATTCTTTATGGACCAGATCATTCTTCGCCATGGCGTCCCGTCGTGCGTAATCACAGACAGAGGAACAGCATTCACGGCCCAGCTCATTCATGACGTATTCAAGCTCAGCTACACGAGCGATCGCAAGACCACGGCATATCATCCGCAGAGCAACGGCTTGACAGAGCGACTCAACAAGACCATCGCTGACATGTTATCTATGTACGTAGATGTCCAGCATAAGACCTGGGACCAAGTGCTACCGTACGTCACATTCGCGTACAATAGTGCCGTCCAGGAAACTACTCGATTCACGCCTTTGCGTCTTGTCTATGGACGTGAGGTCCAGACCATGCTGGATGCGATGCTTCCACACAATTGCGATGCTTTGATCACTCCTGATGCTGTGCAGCTTACCCAGTACGCCGAAGAAGCACGCCGTTAGCACGCCTACACATTACGCACCAGCAGAGTACAGACGCATGCCGCTACAACGCTCGCCATCGACAAGTTGAATACCATCCAGGCGATCAAGTTTGGGTGTGGACTCTAGTTTGATGCAAGGGATTGTCTGAAAAACTGCTAAGTCGCTACATCGGACCATACAAAGTCTTGCGACGCGTGAGCGATGTGAACTACGAGGTAGTCCCTGACGGCGCCTTCTCACCACGATGGCGAAGGCACTCCTCAGAGATTGTGCACGCGGTGTGCCTGAAGCCGTACTTCACGCGGTAGTGCGACTGCGCATGAACCCTATCGCTGTTTTTGTGTATGCGCGTATTTTCTCTTGGTTCGCCCCGACTTTGCCTTTGTACTTTCCGAGCATTAGAGTGATGCCTATTTTTTTTTTCTCAGAGGGGGAATAATGCCACTTGGCCGCTAGTTACGGCGAGCGCAAGCCATGGCTGCCCGCGAGAATGGAAGACGATGTTCTGGGGCAGCGCGTGCTCTGGCCAGTTGTTTATTATTGAAGCAGCCATATTGCCAGTTTTCGGTGCGTCTCTCCGCCGGCTCAGTTCTTCCTAGTTGAAGACCTTTTGTAGCACGTGACAATATTGAGCATTAAAACGTCTGACGTAACAACAAACAGGCCAGCACAATGTGAACAAGCGTCTCTCGCACCTTCAAACATGGCCTCCGTGGCTTCTTCTGGTTATGCGCGCTGCCTGAGCTAATCGTAGAGGCCCCGCTTTATGATGCTAGTGTCGCAGATGACGAGCCATACCGATGCTGACGTCACCTCGTTCGCTCGTGCATCTCAAGAAAACCTGCACAGCACCCCCTGTTTTTTATTTATTTTCAAAATGCTATTTGCGTTTAGCTTTCAGAACTTTTACATCTGTTTTCGCATTCAGCAGAGATCAAATCGTGGTTACCCACTCCGATGTCTTTTTTTTTTTGAAAAGTGCTTGCGCTTCTTTTTAAGATGTTTTGGTAGGCAAAACAGAAAGAGTAAACACTTACGCTGGACACGCAGGCTGAACCAGGCGCTCTCAGAGACGCCTTCGGAGTTGCCCGCGAAGCACGAGTAGTTGCCGGTGTCGTGGCGGCTGAGCTTTTGGATGGCCAGGAAGTTGTCGTTGACTACCAGCTCCTGGGGTCCGGCTGAGGGCACGAGCACGCCGCCGTCACGCCGCCAACCGACGTCGCTGACCGGAGGGTTGGCGCGAGCCTTGCACTCGAGGAACACGTCCGAACCCTCGACCAAACTTGAGTTACGGTACGGTGGTCCCAGCTCCACGCTGAGGATAGGCTTGTCTGCGGACGTACGGGTGCACGTGTTGGTTATTAGGCTCAGACACGAACGTTAAGATGCATAGTGTTCAAACACACTTTTTATCCTACTTTCACAGATTATGGTAAAGAGGGTTAGATAGAAATGAAAGAAATGGAAAAGTTCGACTTGATGACGAGTACAATAAACAATAAGTATTAGAAAAGGCGCATTAGTGATGGTAGGCTGAACAATAACTTAAAACAGGAACGCGCAATGAACGATGCAACAAATTCTGAATGTCGCGGATGGTATTCTGGGTAAGCTATATAAACAGAAACAGTGCTGAAGGCAATGCTGTTCTTATACATTCTTTTCAAGTGGATTTGTTCTGTTGTGGTTACTATAGGTTTATTAGCTTTTCACCCTGTGTGTTTGCACATAATATCTATAATCATCAATAATCTTACTTCTGTAGTGCGCCTTGCTGATTTCAGTGTCCTCTGCATGCATCCTATATTAGAACACACAGGTTTCAACTGGCAACTGCATTATGACAGTGATTGACCCTTTTCGCTATATTCAGGTAAGTTCGCACCTCACCATGGGTCCGCATTTGATGTGATGAACATATCGAGCTGATGAACTTGTTTATAAATTTTTGTTCACAGTCTCTTATGTCGAGTCACTGCAGATGATGATATGATGAAGGTTACACAAATTGACAAATTGGGAGCTACCCATGTATAACTAAGAAGTTGTATATCATTGAAATGATAATTGAGCTAGACATCTGACTTGTTATCTAGTGAATCGATAATTGAACTACACATGTGACATTCTATCAAAGTTCATGTACTGACACGTCCAGCATACATAATTTTGCTACGTATTACATATTTGAACATTAAAACTCAGCACTAGACAGAACGCTGTCATTGTGTTCTGAGTAAAAATTATAAACAGGAACATAGCTAAAAAGTTGCAACAGAGTTTATAAGAAAATGTTTCCCGTAAATTAATGGGGAAACAATATATCTTCCAGTGCTGAAAAGTGGGCCTGCAAAAGTTGCTAAAATGTTCATGATTAAAAACACATTATTTTAAAGTATAAATCATACGGTGAAACCAGTGGTGCCAGAAAAAATATCACTTCATGTGGAAGAAATTATATTTATATATCTTAAAAAAGCTAGGTACATCGTACAGAAGAACACAGATATACCATCGTATTTGCGTAGCATTTGTGTTCTGCACATTTTTCCTTATTGTTGTCATCACACTGATTAAGCGAAGCAACACTCCTGCTCGGAGTTCTTGGTGAGGTGCAAATAAAAATAGAATTACAAGTTGCCCTTGAAAAAAAAAACGGGATATTTTAAAACAACAATTTTGTCATAACAGAAGTGCCACGTGCTCGTACATATTAGAAACAAAAACATAAATGTAACATTGCAGGGAATAAATTTGTGGCCGCCAGAAAAAAAACGCATCTCATTTCCCAATAGTACTTTCAAAGGACTTGCCTTCGCCTTCGCGGCATGCATATAGTGGTAGACAAATAGTGGTACTATAGCGTTGGCGTTGCACACCATTGAAGTCAGAGCAGTGCTCCGTAGTTCTACTCAGCACGGGTCAACGTTCGTGAGATTAAACTGAAACATAGCATCAAGCTGACTCCTCTATATTTGCCGTATCGGGCAGAGACAGGCCTGCGATGCCACTTTCGCTTAGCGAGAAGACAAGAAAACCGCATGAATTCCCAGAATATATTTTATTAAGGCGCTTTGAAACGCAAAAAAGACAAAAGCGCAGACAAGATTAACCAGACAAGACAAACGATCACTTCTAAGCAAAGTCTATATTCAGAATTTTGCCAGTTCAGCTCAACAAAAAAGCAAAAAGCACTCAAGAACGCATACGTGCGTGAAATCTAAGCGAACGTTCAGCGACTTCTCACTGATTAAAACAACGCAAATTGATATTTATATACCAGAATACAAAGAAAAAAGCGAAAGTTGATTATTCATAGAAACGAAAAATCTATTATTGCACGCTTTATTTTCGTGCCATTCAACGTAGAACCGAGCACTATCGATGTCTTGACACGACGCACACCGATCTAATGAAAAAAGGCAAGGTTCGTTGACACGAGCGTCTCGAAATACATCAGGTGCATCGAACGCGAGGAATCTGCCCCGGTGGAATCCGTAACGTGCTTAATTTCGTTCACGCGTTTGTGGTTTTCCTTCGTCCCCGTGGTATTCTATAACGAAGCAATTTATGTTCATTAAGCCAGAGTGGACATGTCGGCAGGCATAGACGACACATTTAATTACGCATTCATTGGGTTCCCGGCGAGATTTCTCGGAAACCGATCCCGAGCACTCGAGAACAATAATAGAAGCGGCGAAAACCCATCGGTCTTGCTACGGCTCTTTGGGCCTTGGTTCGCCTGTCCGGGGCGCAATAGCAGGGACCTCTTATTGATTTCGGTCAGCTCAGCAATGGTCGGTAAGCTAAGCACAGGGGTCAGGGTTCCCAATAAGGAGAACGAAAGAAGTGTTGGGACTACACTGACGAAAGCGCAAGGCATACAATATAATACAAGCGTAATATTGTCTAGAAAATATTCCACAAACAATCGCTCTGCTGAACCGTACCCGTCGGGATTGCGTACTTTTATTCTGCTTCTTTCATACCATCAAGTCAGTGCTGAATGACGTAATTACGAAACGTTCTCCTCTTTCTTTCCCGATAGCTTTTCGTACCTTTCTGTTGTGTAGGGAGCTTCTATTGACTTCGAAAACGAGCTCATTTATAATTGAGTTTAGTGGAGTAAGGGGGAGTTCCGTTGATTGTTCTTCTTTTTTGTGCTTTTGCTCTAATTTCGAAACGAGGGGAGGTAAGCTTTTTGTGTGCGCACTGTCAAGGTGAACAGCGTAAGCCATCCGCGACGGCCACAGTATGCAATAAAAAAAAGAGTTGCTAAGTAACTAACTGAGAATGTATGAGAACAACAACAATAACAAAAAAGAAGAGCCAGAAACAAGAAAAAAAAAAGAATAGAACGATGGCACCGGAATCAGGCTTATAGCCCAGAGCGCGGGGACTAACAATGCAACGCGGGCCTCTTTGAAACTGCTGCCAGCCGGGGCGACAGCGGAGCTTCGAGGCCAGCCCCATAAGAAGTACAAAGCGCGAATTTATCTTCCTTCGTCCGGCAGGGTGAAAAAAGCAGGCGGCCGGGAAGGGAACAATTCGCCGGATCCGGTGGCCCCCCCGTGCCAGCGAGCCCCCTTTCAATCTCCTCACCGTCAAGCTTCTCGCGTAACACAATTAAAGCAACACGCAGCGTCCTGGCTGCTTCTAATCACAGCCCTATTGATCGAAAATCACGTAGTTGGGCAACCCAGCGCCGACGGCTTGCTTCCACGTATGGGCCGACCATGCCGGAGGAGGCCGGACCCGTAGACGCCAGCAGCTACTCGCATCTGCTGCCTGGCCTGCCCTGACAGAGAAGTTTCGAGAAAGGTGCGCCATGGAATTAGCTAGCCGAGGGAATGTGGGCCGAATGACATCGGACAAGTGAAAACATGTACTTGGGTCTATAGGGAGGCGTGCGTACACAACAACCGGATGTCGACGCCGATCCTTCCGAGTCAGGACCCACTATGTAGAGAGTGGTCCCTGGCGTTTGTGTGGGGTGGCTGTTACGCTTCGCGACCCAGGAAATCGCATACCGCAGGGCACGACAGTGTTGGTATCTGCTAGTGATCTAACGTATGTTCTCTGGAACGAGAAAAATGACGTCAGGGAAACGAAAATTTGCGTTTTTCTATGAGGCACGTCCGTTTCAGTAGATTAACGGGCTAAAACAGTTTTAGCTGATGATGATCCTAATGAAGCCTAACAAGTTTCATCAGCACTGCATTAAGATTATCTAGGCACTTAGGCATCGTGCACGTTGAAATCTGACTCATGTCCGCATAAATGGGTTGTTGGAAACAAGAACTACGTAATGGAATCAGATATTTTATTAGATCTTTATGATGCACTGCTACATTCGTCTGTGAGGCTATTTATTGCGGTGAAATGTTAGTTTTACTACAGCTGTAGGGAATTCTACTAAAAAGTATCTGAAACGTTTTATTACTGAGACTGCAATAGTGGGTTTCATTGAGCGTTGAAGTGCATTTGCCTATCCGTAAAATAAATTCCCAGAGATATCAAAGTAGGCTTGTTAGTAAGGAACATTTTGATTACTGTGGTTGCGCAAAGAATTAACACGCAAGAAAGGCACGTGATGTCAGTGACATTGTGATCGTAGCACTGTGTGCGTCATCGTGTGCCTGTCTTGTTTCTTTGCACTACGATAGTAATACCGACCGACTTAGTACCAGAAAGAACATCATCAGACAGTGCACCAGACAGCCAAAGAAAACCTCGCGCTGAAGAGATTTCAACATCACAAAACTAAGCGACTGCCTGCTTTACGCAGAGAGGCTTACACATGTTCAGAAAGCCAGAAGAAATTATGCCACCAGGAGGGAATCATTGAGAACTCGTCGTCCGGGGATCGTCTGTGCAGGGCTTTCGTCGAGTGAGGTTAGAGGATAAAGTGGGAGAGGCCACCGAGTCGCAACGCAGTGCGGGAGAGGTGGTTGAAATCGCGCAACAATCGTTTTGGCCACGTGTCTGAGGGGCGCAATCTAAAAGCGAGTTTCTTGGCTTACTGATTTTTTTCGCAGAAAATTGTCCAGTAATCACAAAAATTTTAAATTGACTAAGAACTGACTGAGACTACCGAGAAAGACGTAGATGAGAGAGGGAAAGCCACGCACACAAGATGAACGCTAGAGGGTGGCAATGCTGCAGCAAATATTGTTGAGAAATATAGGAAGGCATAATATTATGCGAACAAATTTGGGAAGGCATAATATTATGCGAACAAATTGTGTTTGGCCAGGTGGAGACTCCGTTATTATCTTAGGTTCAGTAACATCATCATAGCCCTAATTTTTTTATGTACGACTATGACAAACCAGCAATATTGATCGCTCATGAAGCATAAAAGCCACTCCATTGTGTAACTCATCAGTGTTTGCAGGTGCCTGTCACTCTTTCGCTTGGGTGTCCAACTGTTTCCTCGTTTGCCTGAGTTGGTCAAGCGCTTCTTCAGGGATCTGTGCCACATTTAAGCGTAATTGAATTGATGATACCTTTTGTTCACAAATTTTTTTTGTTTAATTCTAGATAGCCTAGCGAAGTGTGGGGACGTGAATTGCGCAAGTAGCTACAGTAAGGGCAATTAAGGAGGCGCATTGTCATCTAGTGATGACATGCAGTGAGAGTGTACTGTGCTTGCACATCTTTTTTTTTCGTATTGCGAGAGAGAAAAGTGAGAGCTTCGAAAACAAGGGTTGTACGGGGAGTGCCGCTTGTGCCCTCCATGCTTGCGAAGTCTGTTTGAAGCCCCATCCGGCATTCCCGTAGTAGCGGGGTCGCACCTGGCGGTCGACTAGAGCTGGGGAACGGTCCGGTCGTGAGCCAATGGGTTGGCAGACATGAGCCATCGATCGGAAGTGGTGACCTTGGACTTTTAAGCCGCCACCTTCCCCAGCTAAGCAAGACGTGAGCCCCGGGTCGAACGTGTCCTCCCGCATGGTGCAATGGGGCGCGAAAGATAGAAGACCGGCGCGCTGGCCCGACCTCAACAATGTGCGGACTCGGCGCAGCGGACTGTTTCATGAACGCGACGCGCAATCAAGGCGGCCAGCAGTGTGCTGCGATTGAATTCACTCACGCCCGCTCGTTGTCGCTGGTGGCGGTGCTACCGAAGCGTGGGCTAAAGTGGTAGCTACATAGGAGCGGAGAAAACCGAACGAGAGGACAGCACGCGCACAAAAAGAGAGGAAGGCGAAGGAGGACACTCGCCTTAAACGACGCTGACAGAGATTAATCTTCGCGAAGAGGAAGACCGCTGGGCGGCATTGGCGCTTTTTTCTCCTTCCGTCTCGGTGAAAAACGATTTAGCGTCGTTAGAGAAGCGCGGCCCGGTGTATCAAAGGAGAACTGCTGCTCTCCCTGGCTGCTGCAAGCGAGCGGTCTTCAGCCAGGCTGCACGAAATCTTCTTCAGGCCGCCCCACTGAACTGCTGTAGCTCGCCCAGCAGAGATAGCGCCACCAAGTCTCTCCCTCTTTTTTATTTCTGAGCCCAGGTAAGATAGCCCCTTGGGCCACTGGAGTCGTGTTGGGAGAGACGGCCGTCTGCTCCGAGCCGACTCTGCTAACAAGGCGTGGCTCCCTCGACGTGTATCGGTGTCTCGCTGGTAAGCGTAGGCGCAAAATCCCCTCTTCCGCGCTTTATTCTGAAATGGTACCGCGCTTCGTTCGAAGTTCTGGTGACTTACGATAAGAATAGCAAGAACTGGAAACAATGTCGACCATTTGGACTTCCAGAAACGAAGGGGGATGTGAGAGTAGCGCAGATAGATTCCCTTCTGATGAAATATGGACCTGCGGCGTTGCGTACAGATTGGGTCATGGAAAGAAACTTAGCCTAACGCTTTCAGTGCTTATGCACTTGTCTTAAGTACTTAAACATTAGGAAGGACAACTACCTTGGGTGCTGGCTCGTAATGTACAATACAAGTAACGAAAAATGACGTTGGTTGCGTGAATGGATGTCTGAGCTCTCTGAATGAACTTCACTTGCTCGTGCATTATTTGAACTCTTGATGAAAAGAAAATTTCTAATAAATTAAAAACGAGCCAAGCCAACAAACAGTGAACCTAAATTATTTTCCCAAAGCATTTCTTCGAGAATGTTATGAATGGCATGCAAAAATAATTGAACAGCCAATTATGCTATGAAATGTGATAGCCAGAATTACTTACTTGTGCGCCGTTGTATAATTGGGGAAAATGAAGAAATTAACATTATAAAATAAAGTTGAACAGTGCGCTTATAATTGCTACAGTAGTACATTACTCGACTGGCGGAAGCATAATGAGTCAATTAACGGTGTTGTTCTTTCCTGCAGGAAGACCTGCAGCTTATATCATTGACAACCCCATTTTCCCCCAAAGTTTTCGCATGCTAAGATTGTCGCGTCCGACTCCTGAGCTAATGCGTCGCTACTTGGTGAGAGTAACAAGAACGAGGCCGAGTGAAAGAGACAGTACCTTTTTGCCACCTATAGGTGCACGAGTGCTCGAATATACATCTCAATAACCGCAGTCAGCGGTGTTTTACGCGCAATGTTCATAATTTGAGCAGTTCTCGCCAAATTATTCCAAACAACCCATTCTCGAAACGTAATCGTACAGAATCACTTTTCTAAGAAAACCAGTGAAACTGCAAAGTCAGATGCGATTTACAAAGCTTACTCACCGTGTTGATAAGATAGTGCCTGAATAATGTCTGAGGTTTATTACTTGGTCTTGAAATTGAGGGAGTCACTAATCTTACTGTTGTCTTTGTGTGCTTCGTGGCGAATAACTCATTGGTGGACAAGTGTTTTGAGGATGGCTTCAAAGCGCAGGCGCACATCACGCTTAAAAAAGTGTAAAAATGCGACCTCAGCGTCTTTCTATGCTGGTGCACTCACCATTGATGAAAACAGAAGGCTTGTACTGCATTTGATAGCGCGACATTTTTTTTTACAAATAATGCTACATGATTCGCGTTCTGCGTCGACTCTATTGGCTACTGCCAGCCCTCTCATTGTCAGCCCTCTCTGAGTGTGTGCGGAGTACAATATCCTGGACTGATTGCAAATCACGCATGTTGCGCGGCAACGCAGATGACAGTTTAGGAGAGCACAGAGCAGAGCGTTAAGAACTTGGGCAGGAATAGGCGGTTTCGGTGTAGATTAACCCGACTGCACCAGCAGAATTCAAATCTCACGGGGGATAGTAGGACAAGGATTGTTTTAAGCACAGAACGACGAACTTTGATGCCTTCTGTACGCTATGTAAACGTATTAAGTGTCGCTTGTGTTTACAAATCAATGTGATATGGAATGCTGTCCCTGTAAAGCGTGCTTTGTCTGTAACATTGCCATGCTCAAACAAGAAGCCAACGTGCCCATATCGCTTACTTTATTTATTTATTTATTTATTTATTCATTTAATTATTTAAGTTTCTTATGTGCGGTCACTACTAACATAGTACTAAATACTAGCCTTCCTTGCAAAAATTGCTTCGTCTAGGGTTTATATTCTAAAAAAAAGGGAAAAAATGACGCCATATCTACGAAGTGAATGATGATAAACGAGCTTGCTCCGTGATGATTATTCCATGATTCCTTCGTACTTCCACTCGACCATCATACAAATAAATGCCCTATCAGGAGCAGCGAAGGTTTAGGGACTTTAAACCTCCACAATTCATAATAATAAATAATAATAATAATAATAATAATAATAATAATAATAATAATAATAATAATAATAATAATAATAATAATAATAATAATAATAATAATAATAATAATAATAAAAGAACCTTTGCTATAATAATATATTATTATTATTATTATTATTATTATTATTATTATTATTATTATTATTATTATTATTATTATTATTATTATTATTATTATTATTATTATTATTATTATTATTATTATTATTATTATTATTATTATTATTATTATTATTATAGCAAAGGTTCTTTGAAGCGTCCACGTACCCCCTGCTCCGAGAAAATCGGCGAAATCGACCGGAAGTCACAAGCATCACTTGCCCAGCGTGCTTTCTTATGCAAGAAGAGAGACGCGCGCATCGCGTTTCAATCTGCCCCCTGTCATTAGACAGATTTAGTTGCGCCTTCTCAGCAGCCATACGGACGCAGCCCGCCATTGCAAATGGCTAGCAGGCTGCGTACGTACGGCTGCTGTGGACGTGCAAGTAAATCTGTCTTTTTGCTCCAGAGGGAGCGTGGCTACTACGGTGGGATAGATGGGCAAGGCTCGAGCATAAGGAGCAAGCTCCTAAAAGGAAAAGCACTATTTTGTTGAAAACTATTATAGGTTTATAATACATATTAGTCCGACGCACCGTACAAGACAACACGTTCCATGTAGAAGGAACAGAGCTTTGGCAATCAAAAAGCTACGGAAAAAAACTGACCGGTGTCAATCATTCTTCTCAATGTTGTTAGCGTAACCGCAACTTGGCAACATTCTGTCAGCGTAATGAAAACAAGCCAAATGTCTTTATATTTTTTAGAAACAAACAGCGTCGTTGAACAGGTGACTTTTTCCTAAAATGCGAAGGGGGTGGGGGAGAGGCGGCAACGCTATGGTCAGTGGTGGTGAGGAAAATATTTTAGGGAAGAGTGATGCTACGGTGGGGCATACCTTCAAGCGCTATTTAATGGGTCTGTCGCAACTGTGCAGTGATCGTGGACACCGCTCGGGCTCCAAGCCCCTAACTTGAGCAGTAATTGAGCTTCCGATCGACTAACACACCAGTGTGCAGTAAACGAATTTATAAGGGGTGGAGAGAGCTACACCCTTACTAAGGGCCAACCTTCAATGTCGTACCGTTCATTTAACCTTGTCTCAAGACGCGTCTTCAGACAATGTTGAAGGAGCAAATGCCTCCTTCGCCGTCTGTCGTGTAGTCTGGTCAGCCTCGCCTGAAGGACCCCCTGCTTCCAACGGCACAAACGATAAGGATGTAGAAGGATTCGCTGTCGACGTACGAGAGAATGCACATTTTGAATAAATAGAACAACGTTCCGAAACTGACCCACGTCCTATTTTTACCTTGTTGATGAGACGAGCCTTTTGTATACTGACCATGAGACGAAGTTACTGACTCCGTCCAAGTTCAAGGCGTGAATATTTGCCGTATTTAGGCATCCTGCTCTGCGCAAGATGCGCACACAAACGCGCTTGCGGGAACGCACACAGTAGCTGGAACAATCATTAACGAGCTATAATAAACAGATCCTGGATATTTGCAAGTGGGCTGACGCAACCATGTCGGAATGGGACAAGCTCTGAAACTCCATAAAAGACTTGGAAGACACTGTCTCCATTACGTTCCTTGGGACGTTAAACCCCACATATCAATCAATCCATTACGTTCCTCCCGAAGAACCCGCAGTCATTGGCCCAAATCACCTCTTTATGCTAAAGTTACGAGCAGCTACACAGGCAGCACTCATTGACTCATGGCCATTTATAGCACGATGAACACAACGATGATTTGGCTGTTATCCCCGACCGGTCTGGACTGCTTGCGCAAATTGAAATGGTCGAGTTCACGAAAGATTAAAAAACCTGGTACACTTATCTTCTCCGATTTTTCTCGTTATCTTGTATACCATGACCATATGACCGAATAGCGCAAAAGCACATTTTGTTCTCGAATAAAAAAATCTCGAACCACAAAAACATTGAGAAGCATCACCGGGCGACAATGGCCCTTTTACGAAGGGTGCGTTTTCGATAATTTGCGATGATGCTAACAGCAATGCAAGCAATATATCACGAATATATCTCTGCTTAGCATGAATAGACGTAATAAAGGAATAACTGAATCTATTTTTTTCTAATTCTGGGTCACTTAAGTATTTTTTAAATCCCCCCCCCCAAGAAAAAACGCTGTGCTGTTGAAAGTTACTCGTATTGGGTGCATGATTTCTGCTTCTGTAAAAGCCCTAGCTTTTTCATATTTCGAACACTGATAGTATATTATGTGAATAATTGTTTCCTGCATTCAAATATGTCTAGTAATTTTTGAAGTAATAAATTTTGTAGCTCAAAACTCAAAAAATAAATCCATTGGGCACTTTTAAAACCTACATTAAAAAACCTTCTAATATTTGCGAAAAACTTTAAATTGTTCTCAGAGGACTGCGCTATCGTATTTTGACAAAACATCTTTTCACCAATTTTACAGGAACAAACCTACAAGTTTGCAAACGCAGTATTTTCAGAACGTGTTCGCTACCGCGTAAATGAAATCTCTTGTGCCAAGAATATAGCGCTATAGCACTCCTTTTCTTCCCTGATTTTCAGAAAGAACAGTGATAACGCATTGTCCGCTAATGCGAAGTGTTCTCCAAAAATAAAAAAAACTAACATTTGAATGAAACGCATTTCAGTGGTTCGCGAGTTCGCTTGTGTTCGTTGTCATTCAGTCCAAAGGCAGCCCCTTCACTTGTGCCCTCCTTTCCTTTCATTTGTTCGGCCAGATTAGAAACAATATCTTAGATGCTGACCAGTGAAATGTCTTAATGCGTTTTATTATATATTGTGCAGTCCCATTATTCAAAAAGGTTGGTATAATACACAAGGTCTCTTCAAGAAAGGAAATGAGTTTCTAGAAAGCGATTGTCAAGAAGTTGAATTTTGCTGGCACAACTTCGTTCACTTTTAAAACATATGCCATTAGCCATGCGTAAGACGTGACGATTACGTAAATCTGAATAACAGTAGTCTTGATTGATTGATTGATTGATTGATTTGTGGTGTTTAACGTCCCTAAACTACCATATGATTATAAGACACGCCGTAGTGGAGGGTTCCGGAAATTTCGACCACCAGGGGTTCTTAACGTGCACCCAAATCTGAGCACACGGGCCTACAACATTTTCGCCTCCATCGGAAATGCAGCCGCCGCAGCCGGGATTCGATCCCGCGACCTGTGGGTCAGCAGCCGAGTACCGTAGCCACTGGACTACCGCGGCGGGGCAACAGTAGTCTTGGAAACGGAGAAAGCATGCTTTGTGTGTATCTCACCTAGTTTGCATTGGCAAACATACCATGACAGGATGCCTTGCACGCGTGTAAAGAGCTTCCACTACCTTATTTTTGTTCTGTTGCTGGAAGCACTCAAGCACGTAGGTAGGTCCCGTGATTCTATCAGTTTTCTTTGGCTGCCCTTGCGATTGCGCAATCACTTCAATTGCTGACCGTATGAAACCACCGTGCGTTGCACGCTCTCGCACAATGCACGCTACTCCACTTACAGTCAGGCGCGGGGCGCGGGCACTCGATCTACCTCAAGACCCACTTACAGTATGTACGATGCGCACACAGAAAACACGGTCGGGCTGCGCTGACCAAAGAAGAATGTATCATGTAACCTACGCAATCTACGCCGAAGCGTTCCGCGTTGCAAAGTGGCAAAGCTGGGCGAAGCATATGTGGTTGTGGTCTTAAAGTTGCGCTGTGGTGCTCATCGGTCGGGATTGTCACTGTTTAGGGACTCTTAATTTATAACAGCGTCAGAAGGTAACCCTGACCTATACAGTATTTCGTGAAGCTCCATTGATTTTGTATTAGGTCGCTCACTGAGACAAAGGACAAATATACTTAGGCTTGAAACGGGTGCACGCCGCACGTCGACCAGCATTGCAATAATGTCGTGAACTAAAATACACTGAAACAAAACAAAAGTGCATGTCGACGAAGTTTGAAAACTTTCATTTTAATAGTTTCATCTTAATAGTTTCGCGCAAAAACACGAGGATAGCCGCACGAGTTTTGTTAGTTGTGCTCGTGTTTGTGTTGCTTCTTCTTGCCTCCGATTTTTTTTTGTTTTGCGCACAATCGTTACGACGTATACTCAAAATGCATTTCAATCAAGGGGTTGTGCTATTTATTTTTTTGGAGAACACTTGCACTAGCAAACAATACGTTAGTACTGTTATTTTGGAAAATCAGAAACGAAAACGCGTGCTATTTTCTTTTCTTGGCACAAGAGATGGCATTTGCGCGGTATCAAACAGGTTCTGAAAACGCAATGTTTACAAATTCGTTAGTTTGTTCCGTTAACAATAATGCTACATGTTTGTTTTCTTTCAGAATTTGATAGCGCAGTCTTCGGAGAACAATGTAAATACTTCTGAACGAAATTGAGAGGGGACTTTATTATAAGTTTTCAAACTGACAAAAGCTTTTATTTTTGGTGTTTTGAGCTACAAAATTATTTACTACTTCATATATTAATAAACAAGTTTGAATGCACGGAATAATTATTAACATAAAAGTTGATGAATGATGTTAATAAGAACAAGCCATGGCAGTTACAGAAGCAGAAATCTCGCCTTGAAAAGAAGCAAGTTTCTATAACACAGCGTTTTTCAGGAATTAAAAAAAAATACTTAACATGTAGAGAATTAGAAAGCATACAGCGAGCTATTCCTACATTACTTTTATTTGTGCTACGCAGAAATATATTTGTGATATAAAGCTCTAATCACTCTTAACATCATCGTGAATTAGCAAAAACACACTTTTTGTAAAATGGCCATTGTCACCGGCCGATGCTTCTCAATTTTTTTTACTCGAAATTTTTTTTCAAAAATTTTCTAGAAACTTTCAAAAATAGCTAGAAACTTTTCAAAATGTGGTGTCTAGCTATTGAGTAACACGGGTATAATATACAAAATTGTTAGGAAAATTGGAGACATCAAATATACCACGTATCTATCTATCTATCTATCTATCTATCTATCTATCTATCTATCTATCTATCTATCTATCTATCTATCTATCTATCTATCTATCTATCTATCTATCTATCTATCTATCTATCTATCCATCTAATCTCTCTGTTACAATCGCTGTCCATTGAGCCACAGTGGTTTATTGGAGGTTTAATTGATTGACTTGTGGGGTTTAAACGTCCCAAAACCACAATATAATTATGAGAGACGCCACAGTGGAGGCCTCCGGAAATTTCGACTACCTGGGACACGGACCTACAAAATTTTCGCCTACATTTAAAATGAAGCCACCGCAGCCAGGATTTGATCGCGCGACCTGCGGGTCAGCAGTCAAGTAAGTACCTTCGCAACTAGAACACCACGTTGGGGTGGTTTATTGCAACTTACGAAATCTCATAAGGAAAGGTCCAGAATTATTCGCTATAATCCAGCGTGATGATACATAGAACCACTTACAGAAGCATATGCAGGCAATAGCTTTTACTGCGTATTTCCCATCACCTCAGAAAAACAACCTGGCAATATGAACCCAGCAAGCCTTCGAAATATCACAAAATTTCTATCGAGGTCACTCGCAAGTTATCGCGCACGTTGAATGGCCATTGGATATCGACTGCCGATTGTCTGCAGTGAGGCCTCAGGGGACACTTACAGTAGATGCGCATGACCCAGACGTCTTCGGCCACCGCGCCGGGTAGCAGCGGGTTTTGAGCCCGGCACATGAGCTGGAGGCCATTGTCGGTGCTCGTTGGCGTGAAGTTGACAACCGAGGTGGTGACGTTGCCGTCCGCCGACACGTGGTTGAAGGTCTGGTTGAGTTGGACGCCGTTTCGCCACCAGCTGATGTTTGCTGGTGGCCGGGAACCCATCGCTTCGCACACGATCTCTACCGGGATTCCGGCTGACAGAGGCGTATCGCCACGGCGCACCACAGCATCCAGAGGGCGCACTGCAAGTGTGATACAGGAAACAGGTACTTTGACGCGAGTGAGAATTGATGTGAGGTACGCCGACAGCTCCACCTCCAATCGAGACTCGCGTCTGCTGTTAGTATACGGCAAGCTGCGCACACCATGGCCGCCTCACAGAAGCCGTAGGAAGTCACCGCTACTACAGGTGCTAACAACCTTGAATTCTCAACTGTGGGTTTTTTTAGAGTTCATCGAAACTAAGGGCACTGAACTTAGGGGCGCTCACCTGGCACTAAAAGCACTAACCTGTCAAACAAACGCTTTGTCACTTTAAATACATTTTGGAACATAAATATAAGCGCGTTTTTGTGCTCACACTTATAAAGCACGATTCCGCGATAAAATATTGAGCTGTACGGCAAAACTGTCACTATGCAAATTAAGCAAGCACGTACGCGCACAAGTAAAATAGCGCCAACTCATTCGGAAATTTACCTGAATATTCACAGCTTCTAACGTATATCGTTGAACTACAGTGGGAGAAACAGCGTACAAGAAGAGCCTCGGTCAATAGGCGCTGCCACTCACAGATCATGTCAAGCTTGACAGATGAAGAAACGGTCGCCGAGATGTTGTTGGACACCTGGCAGGTGAATACCGACAGCAGGTCTGAACGCTCCAGCCTCGAGATGATTGCGTCGCTGCGTATGTTGCCACGGGTTGATGTGCGTGTCAGGTTGGTGATGACCTTGCCATTCCTGAACCACGTGATGGATGGACTCGGTTTTCCTGGAAGGACGCGTCAGAGCACCACAGTTGTGCTTGAAAAGAGCAAAAGTAGCGTCAGAAGCACACTCAAGCGAAAAAAGGACCCTGGTGGCAGGCTCGGCCTTCCTGTTCATGCTAACCATATAATATTGCTAGTTTTACTTCGTTTCTTTGCGCTTAAGGCTTCGAAGCAATAGTGCCACAACGCTATGCATGCATTTTGTACATGCGTGAACGAGTACAAGAACAGATGAATAAATGCGTGTTGTTCAGTTGAAATAACGCGAAGAAAAGTAACTAAATTAAAGAAATACCCGAAAGCTTAGAGTATATTGACTTGTTTTATTAATTTCTTATGAAGTATTTCTCAGCGAGCACACAAGAAACAATAATGTGAGGAAACAAAACAAATAAGCGCTGGATTATGACTCGGTTTATTGGCGAAAACAAGGTGTACATGTACAGTACATTACATAGACCAAGGCTACCTCACTGGGACATGTGCAAGATAATGAGAAATTTCCCAAACAATATTACAAACATTGCAGAGAAAAATGTATGTCGATAACATGCAGCAGAAAAGGTCAAGTAGCAGGCAATTTTTTTGTCAGTGAGTACCATCGATCGCTGCTCTGTGTGCGCTGAGAAACTTTTATAATAAATTCCAATAAACTTCTGGTTTCCTATAGTTTTACATTCCTTTAATAAATGAAATAGGTAATCAAGATAATCAAGAAAGAAATTAATCACGCAAATAAAAAACAATGTTTCAAAGAATATGTCTGTGAATACGTGTTCAAAAAAGTGGTGAAACATTCGTTATAAAATTGACCCTGTGTTTCAAAAATTTTTCGCTAATGGAGTGAGCAGTCGCGCGTTTAATTGCAGTTTATTTTTTCAACAGAATAGTCGTAATCGATTATTGCTTTTGCTCTGTTACAAGGCTTGTTTAACGTTAGAAACACATGAAAGTAATAATCTAATGAAACAGTAACTGCATTCGCGATAGTTTCATTTGTTCGAACACATACTGAACACAAACACCCAATTTCAATCTGCGATAAGATAACACGTGCTTGCTAAAGCTATTCACGCATTTGTATGCGGCGAGTATTGCGAGAACAACGACAGGAAGTTTCTAAATAATTAGCTGGCTATAGTGAAACTTTGGGTCATAAGTGCGTTCATTTATACGAGCCGTGAAAAGCAGTAAACGTTACGTTGTAGATTGCTTATACGACTAATTCTGAGTGATGGACAATTTCGCCGATTGACTGCTACAGTCCCTGCATGACGCGAAGTTAGAAGTTGCTTTAGTGTGCTTAGTTTGTTCATCATAGGTCTTGCGGCAAGTCTACGAACGCCCGTCAATAAAAGAAAAGTAGCAAATAAGAAACAATGCACACTATAAAAAAGATAAAAAAACGTTATCTCTATTTTCACTTGTGGTGACAATTGCTACACGTTCTGATCCTAAATATTTGGAATAACTGCACGGTAATTTTCAGGCATTTACCATGAGCTTGTCTGATAATTGATAGAGTATACTTTGTCTTTTTAGTTCACGGCTAATTTCTCTAAGGCACGGAGATTGTAAAACTTTAAGATTAAATCATCTGATTCGTTCATTTCGTGTATTCTATTTTTGAGTCTTCTTGCTTGTGAGAAGCCATGGATTCTCTTTCTTTTCTTTTTTCACCCTACAGATGATGCAGCCGAATTTAGGGGGGAGTCATCAAAGACACTGAAAATAACATTAAAAAAAGAAGAGACCTGCATTACACGATACACGATACAGAGAAGCTGAGGAACAGAAACCGTGTTAAATGTAAAAGAAAAAAAGGTAGACATTCGAGGTTCACATTCAAGCCAAAATCTCCTAGGAGACAAGACAAGACAAGACATTCAAGAGCAGAACGCGATAGCCTAATCTTTCCCTCTTCGCATCGCCTTCTCAATTGTTAGCCGCGCTTCGCTTCCTTGCGGACACCTAAACCATGACGGAGGGGCATGGTTTAGGTGTCCGCAGGGACGGGCGTGAATGTCTATCTGAGTAACATTGGCTGTTTCAAACTATTTTAGATTGCCTAGCTAAAGTGAACTTGCGAAGTGCTCACTACGCCATAACTCGTGCTTCTGCGAATCAGTGAAGACTTGTGAAGTAACCACAACTCGTTGGCGAGGTAACATCCGAACCTGGGCAACTGCTCTCTGTGTGTATGTTTTTGCTGATGAAGATGATTTACACGCCTGACTGCTTTGTAATGGCTGGGCCTTCAACACTCTTTTACCATTAAATTTACTTGTGTCTCTCTCAAATTGTCGCGAACGGAGAACGCTGATTTCTCCCTTACAGTAAAGGACACCAACTCCACAATTTCTGTTAAACAAAATATTCAACGCTATCATGGTAAAGAAACAAGAATAAAAAATTACTCGAATAGCACCACTCAACGGCAGGTATTAATCACTAGAATAATTAAGCGATCTTCCGTGTCACGTTTACGATGAAAATTGGGGGGGGGGGTTGTTGGACGCAATCATGTCACAAATTTATTCCGCTATTTGGTCACGCAGAACAGGTTCCACCTGTCGTCATGTGCAATATAGCCTGAAGTGCCTGAATATGTTGAATGGTCTCTTCATTGCATTTGAAACGCTTGGCTTGCTTGTGCACTAGCTTGATGGAGAACATCGAAGTTGCTTGATGTTCTGAAAATTACAAAATTTATATAAATAAAAAGCAATGGTGCGAACTGCAAAATTATTTAGAAACAAGAAAGACGCAGTAGGTTTTCACTAACAAGAAATTTTAAAGTTGTTTAATGCTTGTATACATAGACAGAACAAAAATCACAGCATATCAATGGAGTGAATGATTATGAGCGAGGTGAAGCGTCCGTATGTGCCTCCATCGGTTTGACCGTCAGTGCTTCCGTCCGTCCATCCATCCATGCTTCCATCCGTCTGTCCATCTGTACTTCCATCCATCCATGCTTCCGTCCGTCTGTTCATCCGTGCTTCCGTCCATTCATGCTTCCATCCGTCTGTCCGTGCTTCCGTCCATACATCCGTCCGTGCTTCCATCCGTCCATGCTTCCGTCCGTCTGTCCGTCCGTGCATTCATCCGTCCATGCATCCGTCCATCCGTTCATCCAAGCTTCCATCCGTCCGTGAATGCTGCCGTTCGTCTGTCCGTGCTTCCGTTCATCTGTCTCTCCAGACGTCCATCCGTCTGTCCATGCTTGCGCTCGTCTGTCCGCCCGTGCTTACGTCCGTCTGACTCTGTCTGTCTGTCTTTGGTCTGTCCATCTGTCCATCTATCCGTTTGTCTGTGTTCGTTCTTCATCTGTTTGTCTGTATGTATGTCCATCCATCCGCCCATTTGCCTGTCCGTCTGTCTATCCGTCTGTCTGTCCATCCGTCTGTCGTCTGTCTGTCCGTCAGTTCATCTAATCAACTCTCCAAGTATAACCATCACACTAGTTTTCATCATATATTCATCACGTACAAATACCGCCATACAGCGGACATTCCAAGAACTGAAACTAGAGGGGGCTACTATGTACAGGAGACGCACGACCAACGCCTTAAGGAGCTTCGCCCCTAAAAAAAGCTATTGATGCTGGGAACGCTGGAGTCATACCCACACACATACACCGTAAAACCTAGTTACATAATTCGATGAGAGATTCCTTAATTATTCTGGTATAAGTAGTACATGTCACATTCTACAGCAGTCAGGCGCAGAGTGAGTAAGTAATGCGAACGCACACAACGCGCCTTGTCTGTCGTGCCTGGGAATTGAGCGAGTAATGTCCACAACGCGCCTTGTCTGTCGTGCCTGGGAATTGAGCGAGGAATGTGCCCCCATAAGCTAGTGCCCCTTAGAGCCAGCCAAGCGAAACAAAAGGGCTCGCTGTGCGAAGAAGGGGGAAACACACGCACACAAAAGAATACATTGGACAAGCACCTTAAGCCGCGAGGTCTTGTTCTTTCTGTCGCGCATATCTTCACGATTACTTTGTGCTCGTTGAGAAATGAAGATAGAGTCAGTAGAGAGCGGTCTGCTTGAATTGACAGCGCGGCGATTAAGGAATCGAACGGGAGCGCATGGGGCTTCTAAGACAGCGGCGGTGCATGTAGATTAGCAGCGACGTTGCGCGTCCGTAGCAAGGCGCGAGAAAAAAAAGCGAAGGAGGGCTGTCTGTTCGTTAAATCCGGTGAAGCCAGTGAGCTAAATGCTTCCGAAGTGCTCTTCAAAGCTTTGCAGGCGAGTCAGAGGCCACGAGCAGCGTGCAGAGCGGGGATAAAGAGCGCCGGGGGAGGTGCGAGAAAGGGAGCTGATGTGCTCGATCGATAAATGCGTACATGAACAATCGGGCCGCCTATTAGAGGCGAACCAAAGGGCATCCGGCGGACACAAAACAGAGAGATAACAACAGGAGCGGAAAGCTAAGAGGCTGTCGCGGCTATAACACAAGTCGTTCATTTTTCTTCCACGTGCTTCGCCCCTATTCCCGATAGCCTAGCGTATAATTGAACAACAACACGTAGGCGGGTCACGATCGGCTTCCAAGAATAAAAAGGAAGAGCCGCGGGGGGGGGGACAAAACGCGAAAGCCGAAGGGGGAGACGTCACTGCCATAAATCCCGGCCTCTGTTTTCCTTGGAGCTTCGGCGCCGCATTCGGTCAGCTTAATTCCGTATTGGGACTTCGCCGCCGCTTGTTTCTATTTTATTTTTCCGCCGCTGACTTGGACCGGCCGACGTATTTTTCCGACCATTTCAGTCGCTTAATTTGTTCAAACCCTGAGCCGTGATCCTGAGATTTTGCAGACTCCGCGGAAAAAGAAAAGAGAAGGGTTTCGGTCCTTTTCTTTTATTGGAGAGTAAATGTGTTCCACCACTCGCAGTCTTTATTTGATGCTTTGAAAACAGTTAGATACGCTCTTTATTTTCTCGCTACATGGTATAGGAAAAGCATGCCGGCGTATTTGCTTTTCCTTTTGCCAGATCTCGAAAGAGGAAAGAGAAAGAGCACGGGACTTGCACGCTTTTTGTGTAAGACACGGCGCACACTGCCCATAACTCTTCGAGCGCTACACGCCGAGCCCGCTGTCTTCCTTTCTCCCGTCATTTATTTTCTTCACCATTTCGCCCCCATTTTTCTCTATGAATGGGCCAACCTGCCAGCTTATTAATCGGCTCACCGCCTGCGATTTCGTAAAAAACAAGCTATGAAACGCGAATATTACGAATTTTTTTACAGCTTCAGGCTTGGTAGATTACCACTTTTGAAACCTGAGGCGCAATATTCAAACTAACACTGCATCCGTTTCCTGAAACAAATCCTTATTTTGATAGTCTGAAACTCACGTGAAACTTTGACTACAGGTAGAACATGTTTCGCTCTGTGTAGATAGCAAAGCAGCAAAGGTGGTCAGTTGTATCTCCTTCAATATAAAGTCATCAAGTAAATGTTGTGTATAAATAATGGTTAATCGATCTTGAAGAAATATTTGACCTGAGAATTACGAGCATTGTTTACGTACCTTATTATGGTAACTACAATTATGTGTAAGATAATGAACCCAACATTTTTTTCTTATCAAGCACAACTTTTGGAAGCTTCCAGAGCTAATAATGACGTCTGAACAGTTGGTGAGAAAAAAAAAAGATGGGTTAGAACTCTGTTTAAGAGGAAAATCAAGCTACGTAGCAATGATTGATTTTGCCGCCGTCCGAAGGTTGCCAGAGAAACTGTATACGAGAGAAGGCTGTAGGCGGCATGAGATGAAGTCTTTGCGATGCCCTTTGTGTTGCACACTTTTACGATTGATAATCTAGTCACTGATGGCGAACTGCGTGTGCATACAGTCCACGAAAATGGCAGCAGCGAATCTTGTTGCAGCAGCCAGCCAGTTTATAGGGGCGGATTGCTGTGGTGACCCCGCGTAAGTCTCCACTGAACATGTCGAGAACAAAGACTCCACTGAAACACGAAAGTGCGATAACTGCATTGGGCTATATATTTCCTCCTCCTGATTTTGTCATAAAGTTTCCCGAGCTGTGTTAGCATCGACCTATACCAGGTAAGAGTAGTGGTACCATCTGCAGGCACGTATATGAAACGCAGACGAATAAATAAATGATGCATACGAAGATTTCTGCAGCCTGCGAACAATATAAAAACCCACAGTGAGCGACAACGTCTCTCAACGCTTACTCTGTCTCTCTGGCGGCACATTCCTAGCAGATTAAAGACACACATTTCGTTGACCACGGGGTCAAACTAACGCGAGTCTTTCACATTATGCACTCACAATCATGCATTACTGGCCCCTGCTTTTATATTTTCCCGCCACTTGAGAAAACTACTGCACAACCTTCGAGTTATCCTTCCATACATTTATTAAAAGCAGAGATTCTGCCGTCTAACGGAACAGTTCCTATTCACTTAGGGTTACTCTCGTTACATATTGAGAGAGGAGCAGCGAGCTGCGGACAGTGTTTAAGTATATATAACATCGCTGAGAGCTACCGCGTGCTGTTATTATTACCTAGCGACACGTCTCACCAGAGTTTTTTGTCAATATTGAGTGCTCAGTGTCCATCCTCAACACTCGACGGCTACATACACATTGATGAGGTCTCGCACTTACAGGCAACGTCGTTATACAAAACATGAAAGTGGGCAAGGCGGTATTCTAGTAGTGCAGAAGCAAGGTTGCCGCAAGGGCCGAGTAACCGACTGGAACAAGTTCAAAGGTTGCCACGATAGTTCTGAGAAAATACTTCACGGCAAGTATTCGCAAGAGTTACAATGAATTTCTTCTATAATTACCTTATGTTGATGTCATGCCGGTCCCCCTACCATGCTGGGCTTGAGGGCAAGCTCAACACCATGTATACGAATGCAACACGAAGCGCATCCTGTGCAAAACCATTTCCTGCAAGCTCAAGCAGACCGATGGCTCAGCATTATTATTGAGGATGTCTCGCAGCGGAATTAGTGAAGAAGAGTGGCGTTTTCAGGTTCCCTTCCGACCGAGTTTGTTACACTTGTGCCTTGCTGGCTATGTCGAAACGCATTGTGAAGCAGTCGCTGCAAATAGTGCCATAAGGACAATTCAAACGGCAAGCAGCGACTTTTCACTGTGCTCATCTTGGGCATTCGCTGGTACTTAACCAGTTTTCAACTGCTGAAGACAAGCTTATTACAGGGAACACTAAAGAAAACGGCAAAAAAGTAAAAGAAAAGTTATCACAGCAAAAAAAGAGCTTTTCCTCAAGACAACACGTCCAAACTAAGTTCAAAAGCAGTAACTATCAGAACCTACCACACCTGTTGCAAGAGGGTTTTGTAGTTAAAATGCGTAAACAAAAAAAAAACACGTGTTTTGCCATGAGCATTGTAAAACTAGGAAAAAAACAATTCATTCGTGCGCTTCCTCTTTTTTTTTTGTGGCGCGATTATATCCTCGTTTATATATTTAATTTGACTTTTATACTATTTACAACAGTGTTCGTAATTCACATCTTTGCTTCCGTATTTCTAATGACTGTAAACAACGTAGGTTTAACTTATATGTCCCGAAGTGTGCCCTGCAATGCCTAGAAAGTATAAAACGCGCGGCTAATAATTTTGTGTTCTTTGTTGTCCTATTAAGTGACTTTCACTCAATAACTTCATGCCACCGATGCATATTTGCTATACCAATCTTATGGGTATTTTGTGTACATTCTGCTTTATTTCCCGCTGCTGCACACTGCACTTTCTTTCTAAAAAGGTGAAAGTTACGATGGAAATGTCTGAATGCATTGTTTACATGATCCTTCAAGACATGGTGCATGGCGTCTCTCATAATCATATGGTAGTTTTGGGACGTTAAGTCCCACCTATCAATCAAGATATGTTGCGTGTGTTGTCGCAAGTGAACAACGAACACATAGCGATAAAATATCTGCACGTTCACATCAAGGTGCGATTGTCAGTATTATATAAAAATATTAATTATCATCCTTTTACTACCGTAAGTACAGGCCAACTTTAATTCATTTTCATGTTTCTCTTGTCACACCAATAGTTAAAATGTTGAAACATTTTTAACATTATGCTGCTCATCGTCAGAAGCAGTACGAATGTGACAGGCAACTATAAGACCGTCCCTAGACAATGGCAGTTGTGAAAGATTGCGGGGAACCGTGACGTGAATGTCATATATGGCCCTTAAAATATTGCCACGTTCCTTTTTCAAGCTTTGTTATCGCCCCGTTACACTATGTTCAGCGCAAACCGCGCCTACCATGTTTTAGAAGCTTCGAGGCTGTAGTAGATTGTTTTGTTAAGATTATGCCCATTTCGTGAACATTACAGATTTTTCTGGAACCTACGTCACCGCTAGCGATAACGCTTGAATATTCAATGGCAAGACTATAAATGCCGACACGCTTCGCCATTTGTCAGTTGATCCACGGCCGACGCTCTGTTCGCCGCTATCAGTGCCAGTGTCTCGCAGTAATCTTACTTTCCTTTTACGTGGCCACAGGTTCAACCGAATAAATAGATTATTTTTTATATTACTGTCTGCTCCCCTTCGTCGACGTCACAACCCCGTGGCAATATATTATATGCGGTCATATGTGAGTGCCTATAACAGCGTACATGCTTACCGTTTGTCATGCGGGTCTTATATAGGGCCCTATTTGGCGCTGTGTCTATATATGTCATCAAATATGGCATATATGAGACGGCCGCACCATATATGACATCAATTAGAGCCATATTTGGTGGGGCACAGGCATATGTGTATGCAGCTACTCTGCTTCCGACGGATTTCACTGCGTTTCGCCTCCATCTAAATGGGGCCATGGCAGCCAAAGAACAAGGATGCTTACTACGTGCATTGAAACTTGGAGTTTTTCCATGTGCGGGTCAAAGTACCGCATTACGCTACCAGTAAATTGCGCGTCTATTCGCGAAATTCATTATTTGATTTTCACACTCACCTCCAGGTGTCTCACAGGTGAGTCGTAGCTCATCGCCTTCGTAGTAAGGTCCGACTAGATCCTTCTTAGTTCTTCCTTTAGCGTCCCGGATAATTGGAGGCTTCAGTGGCCCTGCACAAGAGTGAACAAAAAAGCAATAAATGTTTACTAGGAACCACGCAAAAGAAACTAATTTATAATTAGCGAGGTTAGCCAAATCATGAATCTGTTACTTGCGACACAAATCGTGATAATTTAATTCTCCTCTACAGCAGCCACAATTCTATAACGGCCCATTTAAATGTCAAACTTACATAAATTAATTAGAAGCCGGAAGGCAAACATACAATGCATTTTTTGGCAAGTTATTTTTGCCATTGGCCACCAATATTTCTCAGTGTAAGCCAACATACCGGTAACATACCACTTCTTTTATGCTTTTTAACACTGCCGTATTTAATCTCGCTCCCGCGCCTTCTGTTATTCTGTCTTGACGAAAAAAAGCTTGACACACCAGCCTCTTGGCATTCGAAGTGTACGGAGTGGTATAAAGCACGCTCCACAGTCCCATTTAGATGGCGCTGAAAGTTCATATTTATGCTATGGTAGTACACGTGGGTCATGTTAAGCTGCGGCTCACCGCATTTGCCAATGAGTCCGCACTTTTTTTCCTTATAGGCCATTTACCTAAGAAGCAACGGTGACGAAAAAAACGTTTTCTGTTCCCGTTCTTTGCGCTAGAGGGAAGCGGTGCACCGAGAGCAGGACGCATAAGCGTGTCTCTCGGAAGAACACGTGCCTTTGTGCTCTTTCTCACGTCACTCAGTACAAGAAACCACTTGCCAGCACCAACTTGTCCAGTGTTATCTGTTACAGTAGACATAAAAGCCTCCACGAGTGCTTAGCAAGACCAAATTCTCTTGTTACCAGCCGTGACCAAGCAAACAGAAGATCAGATTTCACCAAATCTTTTCTTAGAAATGTATTTGTTGATTGAGCAGCAGCCACGTGCTGAAAGAAGTTGCTTTGAGGTCCAGGTTTAAATTTTTGTATTTTCTTTGAGCAACAGTGACAAGACGTGAGCTTACAAATAGGCTCCGACATAGTGATCTTAAAAATTCGTCTGTGAAATCGGAACCCTTCGACAGAAAAGCTTTGTTCTTATTTAGGTGACCAGGAGCTGTATTTATTTAATATTTTGAATGTCTGCTTTCAATTCCGCAGTTCATAGGGGGCTGTTAAAATACAAGTGGCGTTAAAATTTAACGATGCACGTGCACTAATATTACAATGTAGGTTACCTGTGCTCTGGTGACTGCGAAACCCTAATGCAATGCATTTAACAGCAGTGAATTTCAGATGCGAAGATTTTATGGTTCAATTTAATCCAGTGTACTTGTGGCGTGACTGCCCTTATTACCCATCTCCTACCCTCTCTCTCCACTTCTACGCTCCCTTTCCCCTCAACGCCAATGCGGGCAGCGTCCCATAGTCTACACTCGCTCTCCCTTCTCTCTCTTCTAGACATTCCTCCCCGGTGCATTTACACATCCAGTGCACATTCGCAACTTCACCTCTTTCTCTTCTAAACTCCCCACTCTCTCACCTCAAAACATCGGCTTCGACAGCGTCTGTTACCAAGTTTCTTGATTGAAAAGGGTGGCTGCTCATGCTACACAACCGCTCACTGGCCACCCCATATATATAGGCCCTGTATTTCGACCTCCAAAGTAGTACCAGTGGAATAGTTCTCCTGGGCTTTATTGAACAATAAAAATTCGCAGTGAGCGCGTTAACTAAAAGCAGACTGCGTGTCTATGTGTCCAATCGGCGTCTTGTGTCTCTTCTTGACCTTTAGAAACGATTGGCATGTTCCAGTATGAAACACCGGTCCATCACTGCGCGCTTTGTGCCTCCCCAGGTCTCTCTCCTACTCAACTCCGCAATGAGTGCCAGCGTCAACAGCGTCGCCAGTGTAAGCATTACCGTCCGCTGTTTTGCATCTACACATGATTTCCTTTAGCGGGAAATGGTGCCATTTTTAATCGCGCACTCACTGCTATTATTTTCGCGCTGGCTTTAGATGTCTGTTCGAAGAGGCCATCATCTTAGTTATTATCTTCATGATGGCTGTTACATTGAGCCAACTATTTGTGTTCTGACGAGGAAATATAGTGAACTCTCACGTGAGTCAACTTGAATGAACGGAGAAACAAATAGACCTCTCCCTGTTTGCAAACAGTGTGACGTCACTGCGGGTACCCCACCCACCATACTGACCCTCGAAGCAGGGGCTGGTTGGCAAGAAAGTTCCGCCGGTGGCATCTTTCAGCATAGCACAGCTGCGTGTCTGCCTTCCTTCGACAGAAACTTCTACATTGCTATGTTCTAAAGTCACAACTTTTGAAAGAAGACGGTTACCGAAAGGTCACTGCTCACACAGTGTAGAAATTCACTCATCGTAGGTGTATGGATAGAAAAACGTTAATTTAAAGTGTTGAGAGACGGGACTATAGCACGCAGTGGGCTTCACCCACGTACATGACACCCATAAAAAATCTTATCTTTTTTCGAAAGCGAACATTTTTGAAAGCACACAGTGAATGCACTTTGAGAAATATTTGCATAACATAAATGTAGCTTATTCAGTTTCCATCGTGGCATGTGCAATGCAGTTTAAAACGAGGCACAGCATTGGCGGCAGCGAGGTTATCAGCTGCTGTGCGCGACGTCACGAATAAGATGCTAACTCATTGCGTAAAAGTCTGATCAGAGATGAATGAAAAAAAACACTTCTTGCTGTGTGTTAGGCGGACGTTAACTTATCCTCGTGAAAATTAAAGTGACATTCTGCCGCAGCGTTTCTCAATAACCCAGTCAAAATTTATGTGATGTAAAACCCGACAACAAAATAATATATGATATTATATGGCACAGTTACCTTGCTGCAGTTACACCTATAACATGTTTTCGTACCAATATTGCTCCTTTAGTCCTGATACACAAACTTATAATGCGCATTATCACTTCATAAGGATTGAGCCATAAAAGTACAAAGTAGATAAGAAACGAAAATCGCCACTGTTTTTATTAACACGTGTCAGGTATACGATAATACGAGTTATAGCCGTGGTGACGCGTATATGCAGATTCGGCAACACTATAAGTAAATGCCACATACGAGATGTACCCACTCGCAGATGATCACGTGAAATGCATTTTTACTTTCAATTAAATGTGAGATCGTAAAGTTCCGTCGACAACCGGTTACTGCAACCGGCCCACAACGAATACCAGTGTTTTCGCACAGGAAGCATCACGTTATTCACACTGCATACACCACGCACAATATTCCCAGTTTCACCGTCCATAAAGGTGAACTAATATTATCGATGCCTTGCAACGCACACTACACGCCGCAGTCAATACTGTACTTTCTCGAAGACGATGCCACTGTTCCTCGCACAGGCCGCCAAGTGTGTTCACTTCTCCGAAATAAACAGCCAGCCAGCGTGGCAAATATTTCATCAGCACTTTACCACACACCTAGATGTTTTCTGACACATACCACAGCTAATGTTGCCACTGTGAGATGAAGATTAAGCTTTCAAAAGAAAAAAAAAACTTGCCCCAAGCACCGAGCGACTGCACCCCACTCAGCCAAGGGTGGGAGTGTTTTGCCAACCACCGCCTTACACGTGCACCGGTGACGTCACGTCGTGACGTACCCCGGTAGAGCTCCGTTGGCCCCGTATCTGCGTGGTTCGAAAAGTCGTCGAGAGACGGTAGTCTTCTGTCGGCCATTTATGTTTTGCCTTGCCTCAAACAACACCTCTTTTATGACGGATTGGCCTCTGTTGTGATTGGCCCCGTGTCTTGGCACCGCTTAAACTGGTGGAAGAATTTTGACATTGCCGCGCTTCCGGAGGTGTCCAGAAAGTGACAGAACAGCGAATTCTTTGGGTCCATCGGCTCGCTTCAAGTAGAAAGGGCTGTTTTGTGGTGTGGGCTGCCTAGAAAGACTGAGACTGGTTCCCTCTGTGTTGCTGGAGAAGTCAGAATGTACCTGGCAGTGAGTCGTGTGCCAGGAAATCGTCATCGGTGACTTTTCTCGCATTCCAAGGACCTTTCGAGTGTTAATTTTCTGTGCATCACGACCTGCCCGGCAACAATGCCTGGGGGATGGGTGAGACTTGAACCTTGCCAAACCGCATGGGTCGACTCTGTGCGTGGGAGCTACAGGTCATCGCACTGTACCAGTGGTGCCATGGTCACCTAGCCTATTATGTGTACTGCCCCCTCTCTGTGCCACGAACTGTGCTTGCCTTTCCCCCTTTACTGGTAGGGGTTTGTGACTTTGCCTCTTCATCGGTGGAGTGGAAAACGACGATCCCGTTGGAGAGTCTGGGATTTGATTGTCTTCCGTCGCAGGGAATCTTGGGAAGACGGAGGGTACAAAACGTGAGCGCAGAGACGCTCGGTGTGCTCTTCCTTTTCGTCATGTAGTATGACGCTACCTAATCATAGAAATACTGTAAATAAACGTTCCAGTTTTGAGCCCCAACTACTCGGTTCGTCTTCCCTTTGAACTTTGGATGGCTCCGGGTACCGACAAATACCCCCAGTCACAACACCACATCTGGCTGGCATTGATAAAATAAGGGAGGCGCTGCGTGAGACATGTACGCCATCTGGCCGTGTCATCGGCAAACATGAGTTTGTGCATAATCTAGGGCCACTTCCAAGTGGCAGGACCTCACTGTCGGCCGAGCATTTCTTTTCGTGCATAGTGTCGCATTTCATGCTCAATGAAAGAAACTCTAGGGTCTTTAGAATAACGTATCTATGAATTTTCTAGTTAGGAAATACACCACCTAATACTTACTTATCGATGTCGTGCCTACGTTAGGTGCAATGTTTGCTTTTTGATCGACAATGTTCAGAAGTATGAACACAGCCACAAGTTGAAGATGGCTCGGCATTCAGCAAGTGCCTAAACTTAGGCCTGGTGGCGGAATCGTGTGATAGACAGACAGACAAAAATTTCTGCGTTTAAGAATTCCAAAACAACCATCATCTTTAATATAGTTCACGCAACTAAAAGTTCACTAAACTGAATATTCAATAGAATGCTGAGCAGCATTGAGTCCAACAGTTGTCAAGTCAAAAGTGTGAAGTGCGATTCTTTTTGAGAATGATTCTGTTACTTTTTACGTTTGGACTCGCATCCTTAAAGGGCCTTTTACCACCCCACGTTCAATGACGAGGGGGTAGTTTTCTCTTCTCCTTCAATACTCTTTACACACAGATGTATACCCTCCTCGCCCCTTAGATAAAAAAAACACGTGAACAATGTCAGCACTAAGCTGATGTGGAGCCTATCGAGATTTCGCGCTTGTCGGCTACCCGTTGTTATAGCCGCTTGCGCAGAAGTAAACGCACAAAATAAAGTGTGATTGCTTCATTGTGCCCGATATTCATGTAACACAAGGAAGAACGAATGGGCTGCTCCATGGGAAAGCAGTACAGGAGGCAAATCACATTTATTATTCCGCGTATATAGACCAATCGAGAGCACGTACACTTTAGACATCATGGGAACTACTGTGTGCGTCAGAAAAGTGCTCAAGAAGGACAAGAAATATCAGGAGAGAATATTGCGCTCGTTTTTTTGTATTTCAAGTGAGAATATTGTGCTTGTTGTTTGTATTTTGAGAGCCTAGTGAGTGGCCTTGAATCCACAAGGAGACGCAAAGCTGCCCGCGCAATACGTTTCTGTGTGTGACCTCTGGCACAGCTTTCTGACAAGTCTCACAGCTATATCTTATATATCCTACAGTCAACACGAGAGAGCAGTAAGCGTGTCTGCGCATCTTTGTTCTTAGACGTCAAAGGGGCGTATGACAACGTTACGCATGAAGCTGTCCTCACCACTCTCGAAGATGTAGGAGTAGGTAACCGGATGTATAGCTGGATACGTAGTTATCTGTCAATGCAATCTTTATTTGTGAGCAATGAAGACGGTCAAACCTCTCCATATTACAACCATCGTGGCGTCCCCCAGGGTGGCGTACTCAGCCCTGTGCTGTTCCACCTTGTGCTAATTCCTGTCACTGAGCATCTTCCAAGCACAGTCAGGTTATCAATGTATGCAGATATCTGCGTTTGGACATCAGTAATAGCATGCCTGTAGTTGCGAGTGAGAGTTCACAAAGCTGCTACTGAAGCATCACGTTACCTCCAAAATCGACGCTTGGAAATTTCTTCCGAGATTCGCGCCCTCCTAGCTTTTACACGCAAGCCTATGAATAAGTACACCATAAGCATCAATGGTCAAACAGTACCATACATTCGATCGCACAAGTTTTTGGGCGTCATAATTGACAGAAATCGATCATGGAGCGATCACGTCTCCTAGATGAAAAAACGGTTAATAGACATCTGTAATCTACTGAACTTGTTTGCAGGGAAAACTCGGGGAATGTCAACTTGTGCAATGCTACAGCTCTACAGGGTACGTTTTCTCAGTTTCCTGCGGTACAGCTTACCGGCATTGACCAATGAAAGTAAAGCAAGCCTAGGAACGTTACAGAGTGTTCCGGCCAAGGCACTTCAGATTTGCCTAGGCTTGCCTCGTAGTGCATCGACAACGGCTTATATAGCAATCGCCGGTTACCACCTCATTGTGACACATATTGAAGTTGAGACACTCAGCACACATATAAGGCATATTTCTCGGACACCCTGCCACCACCTAGCCTCTTTACCAGCAGACAGACCACGTTCCTTATTTTTTCAAACACTAACCACGTATCGCGACTATTTGCCAACATGCTTCACAACCACCGCCAGGCCTTCGACTCCTCCTTGGTGCCTGACTCTGGCTAACATCAGGCTAACAATATCTGGCATCCAGAAACAAGCAGATGTGCCGTCACTTGCTCTTAAGCAGGTTGCTCTACTTTTGTTATACGAGACGTACCAAGGCTGTATACACGTATATGCGAACGGTTTTGTTTTACAGAATAGTTCAACGGCATCTTTTGTTATACCATTAAAACTCACAACAATAATATTCAAGGCCTCCCACCTTACCATGTCGACGGGAGCGGAGCTCCTAGCTCTTCGTACCACATTTAAATTCGTTAGTGATGAACAGCCACAAAAATGAACAATTTTCAGTGACTCTAAAGCGGCACTGCATTCCCTTGTATCACATTTACGCTGCGGCCCGCACGTTCAATTGGTGTTTGAGATTGCACAAGAGACTCACCATTTACCTGAGAAAGGACATGAAGTAGCCTTTCAATGGCTTCCAAGTGATTGTGGAATAATTGGCTATGAACGGGCCGATTGGCGTGGGCATTCTGCCCATACTGAAAGCAATCAAATATCAATTCCGCTCTCCAGAACTGACGCTGCATGGAAACTCCGCATGCTTGCTCTCAAACACACCACGTCGCAATAGAACAATTTCACCCACGCAGGATTATGTACCTTACACCAAACTCTCAGTTTTTGAATTTCCGTAGAACTTCGCCGATGAGACGCTACTATGCTGTGCAAGTTATGATTGGGTGTCGTATTTACCAATGCGAACGCGTTCCGCATAGGAATGGCCGACACTGCTGCATGTGACAATTGAGGGGGTGACCAAACAACTAGGCATATTCTGTGCGAGTGCCACAGTACTGTTCGCAGAGACAGCCACTCTACAACGCACTAGACGAACTGGACAATCAGACTCTTTCGGAAGGAAGAATCCTGCGCTACAGACAGGACTTTATGTTGCAGAAGGAAGCTGTGAAGGCGCCCCTGCGCTTCTTACGTTCAACCGGTCTTTCCAAACGTCTGTGATCAGATCAACCTGCATATGTGTGCATGTTTATTTTTTTGCTAGTTTATTTTATATCTATCTCTCTCTACCCTCTTTTCGGCCCTTAATTCACCACCCCTGTACAAGGTAGAAAACTAGTTTTTCTAGGGTAACCTCCCTGTCTCTTCCTTTTCTTTACTTTTCTCGCTTTCTCTCTCCTACAGTCTCGGTTAAAGATACGAGATGGAACTGGTTGGCTGGTTGCTCCTCAAACTGTTGGTGCTACCCACCATTGGGGATCGGCCATGAAATTGATGGTACCTTATTTTTGAAATGAAATTGTTTTACTGGCAAAATATGTTTAGATAGGGGTGTTTTAATAAAGAATAGATTGGTGAAGTATAAAATAGATATACAATAAATAAAAAAAGAAAAGGAAAACCCAACTAGTTATTATATTTCAAAATAAAGTGAACTTACGCCTAACTTTAACAATCTATTTGTTTTGTTTCTCTTTGAAAATCGCATACCACTTCGCAATCGTTGCTGTGGCTAAAGCCCTTTTCAGTTGCTCCAAAATAAATAACTACCGGAAGGGATAAATTGAAAGCCAACCTACGGGGGGGGGGGTTCTTCTAACGGTCTTTTTCCTTTGATTCGTAGATACCCTACATGTCAAGAAGAAATGATGCAGAGATTCACTCTCATTGCAGTGGAAGCACAAGGGAGGCTGTGCTAGACCAGAACTGTGTAGGGGAAAATTCAGTGAGGGGACTCGGCGTCAGTCTCGAAATTGACATTTCCGCCATTGTAGAGAAGCACCATCAATTTTCAAAGGTGCTTAATATGAGAGAACTCAGATGTAGTCAAACGAGACTTCTCAAAATTATCTGAGTGGAAAAAAAATTTCCCGCAGCTTCCCTCGGGGGAACACTGAGGAGGATGCGGAAATTGGTTAACGGGTGTTAAATTGCGACTTACTTGGGTCGATGGCTAAATTGGTTAACGTGGTTGTGAAATGGGGTGTTAAATGAGTGAACACGTACGGCACGTATGCGAAAGGGCGGTGTTTTATTTATTGCGACGAACTTTGAGGACGATGGCTTAGGGACGTCGATCATTCTGTTTGTGGATTCGTTGGCATTCATTTCACGGCGACTTCGGACGTCGACGTGCCGTACAAACCAACGGACGAGCGGCAACTGAGCGAGCGAGCGCCGACCTTGAGTATATATACAGCACGACGGCGCATGCGCTGTCAGCTGTCGAATGTTCTCGAAGGAGAAGCGCGCGCGCGGCACAGATGGCGACGGCGCGACGGCGCATGCGCTGTCAGCTGTCGAATGTTCTCGAAGGAGAAGCGCGCGCGGCACAGATGGTGGGCGACGGCGCGACGGCGCATGCGCGCGCGTCAGCTGTCGAATGTTCGAGAAGCGGTGCGGACGGCGCACTACAAGGCGCGAGTATAAGATGCTTCCGCATCTAAAAATTTTCAAATCGTTTCACAGGGATAAATTTTCGCGTCGGCAATATAGAAGTTATAGGACCATTATGTGAGGCCACTGAAAGTGCATATGCATATTCATTGAAGATTAAACCTTTAGGTACTGGTACCCTACTAAGCTAATGAGACGTAAATGTCTTGAAGCAAAGGAAGAAAACAATTCTAAAGTATTTGACATACTTGGTGCAGGTAATGAAGTTTACATAGAGAGGCAGTTTGTAAGAATGATAGCATCAGTTATGGATAGAGGCTATTTCCGTAATGCTGAGAGAATTGCAAGTAATTCCGTTTGTTAAATACGTGTAACGTAAATAAATTTTAAAGAAGACCATTCCAACACTGAAGATGCAAATTCGACTCCAGGCTTTTGTTTCACAAATTAGAGCATCAGTGGCTATTACAATTTTTAAATATAATCTTGCCAGGTTGTCTTTCAAAATTACATTTAGGTACCTAGTGGAAAGATTTTTGCAATTCTTAGATAATATATTCTCGAATTCTATTTTGATTGTTTGAATAGCTTTCATTAGTACCAGTACTTCACAAATGTTTACTTGCATTGTTTCCTTGAGCATCTGTACGACGATAACTTGTGGGCACCTTATTCTATAGACCACTAGAATAAGGTTTAAATGTTGGTTAAAAAAGGACATCGGCTCTACAATGAAAGCTTACTATGTCCTCCTCTGTAGGGATGCATATATTTTAAAAGGGTTCGAAGTGCTAGTTTTTGGAACCTTGCAAGAAGAGAAGGCAGGCATGCATCCTTATATAAAATATTGATTGTGAGAAATTTTGAGATCCCAAGGCATAGTCGTAATGCTTGGCGTTCTAGAAGTACCAGTGGTCGAAGTGTTTGGTTGACTTGTGGAGTTTAACGTCCCAAAACAACCAATGTCATTATGAGAGACGCCGTAGTGGAAGGCTTCAGAAATTTCGACCACCTGGGGTTCCTTAACGTGCACCCAAATCTGAGTAAACGGGCCTACAACATTTCCGCCTCCATCGAAATTGCAGCCGCCACAGCCGGGATTCGACCCCACAACCTGCGGCTCAGCAGCCAAGTACCTTAGCCACTTGACCACCGTGGCGGGGCATGTGGTCGAAGTGTGTAGGTGGGTGCTCCAGAAAACAAAACACAGCCAAATTCTAATATCGGGCGAATATACATTATAACGAGCGCATCACGACATAAACGAGATTGTTTACTGATGAGTATACGAAGCATTGCAACCACACGTGCTCCTTCAGCTGCCATAATTTTTATATGCAGACTCCGATTTAGGTTTCCAGTACATGTCACTCTTAAATATTTAATCTATTCCACCTGAGAAATAAAGCCCTGTCTGTAATGCACGAAAATCTGCACTGGAACACTTAGCGTGAAGCTACTATTGCGCCTTTCCTGATGTTTGATGAAAAATTATTTCGTCTAACCACGAGTACACAGCGTTCATATAAAACTGTAGCTTCTAATATACTGCATACATATCTGCAGCTGTAGTAAAAAATGTGATGTTATCAACGTATACATACACCTGTACGTCGTTTAGTACAGGAATCGTACACAATAAATAAATAATAATGGTGAGAGTACCGAACCTTCGGGGAGACATTTAGTTTGTTTAAACTTTGAAGAAGACATGCCAGATTAAGAGCAATAAAATTGTCTGTCATTTAAAAAGGAGTAAACTCATGCAACGAAGTAATTTGTTAAACTTACGTGCGTAAGCGAATTCATTAGTTTAACGTGTTAAATACTGTCCTAAGCTTTAGCAGTATATAGAGTTGCTAAGCCACCGGAATCGTTTCCGACGGCTCTCCGTCACTCCTTTCTAGTTCCTCTCCTTCTTCTGCTTCTTGTTGTCTGTTGCTACCTCGTTCGCCCGTTTGTCTCGTTTTTTTTTCTTTTTTAGGTTCTTCAAACTGTGAGGGTGACCCTCTGCTACGGGAACTTGTACCATTTCACTTAGATCTTCCAAAGAAGGCTGACCAGCCGAAACTGTTAGGATTAAATAAATATTTTATTGTTTTGTTTCCTAGACTGCACTATTCTCGAAGTTTATTTATAACTAATATATATATATATATACATATATATATATATATATATATGTATGTGTGTGTGTGTGTGTGTGTGGTTACAACTTTACGTATCAGTACACTATCTAAAATAACAAGTCATACGAAGAAGAAATAAAGGAGACCAGAACACTGCCCTAGAGCATAGGAATGGTCAACCCCGTCTACCATCCACAATTGCAAATCTTGGCAGCCACAGACATTTCTAAGGAGTATTACATTTTAAGATACAAAAATCATCATCTCATGCTTACTACTTTATCGTCAGAGTGCATTTGTTTCATCGGATACCATTTGCCACATATTGTGTAAGCACCACTGCGTCCCCCCAGCCCGCTAAAAAAAAGTGACAAAATGAGCGTGTCCTGAGAAACACACTGGTGCAGTAATTGAGCTACCGAGAAAGTGACGACAGCTTGAGTGGAACGCACGAGGTCATTTTTGTTACTTATTATGAAGCGCTTTTTGCAAGATGGGAGGTACTCTAGGAACTCTGAAAGATTGCTGGTACTTTGTTATACCAGCCAAATCTTGTTTGGATGGCTGTGACGGTGATAGTGTTGAAGAGCTATTTTCGTGGGAATTCCGGTGTCGGCGTAGGCGTTGTTCTTTGTGAGCGAAAAATTGGCGTTGTCAGGGCGGGAAATTCTGAGGTAGACGCAAATGAATAAATACAAATCTTCAGTTCAAGAGAAATCGAACACAGGCTTTCTGCGTAGCAAGCAGGTATGCTACCATAATGCCATGCAACTGCTGGTAACTGTTACAGATGAAAAGATAAAAAAACCTATACGATTGTCAATCAATGCAAGAAGTCTTCTTAAGGCATGTACTACTTCGTGACAGAAATGCATAATAGCACCGGACCTGGAAACATGTGAATTGCGCAGCAAGTGCGCGGTTCAGAGACCCACAGTGCTCAGGCATAATTACTATGAAGTGGCAGCAACAGCATCCAGAAAGCGTGCTCGTGTAATCTTATGGCTGCTTAGTAAGTGCTTCGCCAATTCGCAAAAAAAAAGCACCGCCATATCGAGAAAATGAATGATGTTATAGGAGCTTGGTCGGAGGTGCACGGGGTGTTTCTTGGCGAGACCATTTCGGTAGAAAGGCTTGTTAACAAGCTGGTGCATAACGTACGTCGAAGGCAGCGTTGTCGGGCACGTTCCGAGACCGGTACTGCGCACTGTTGGCCTTGTTGATTGGCAAGGTAACCACCTGCCTCTTTATGCCATACTGGCCACTGTCACTAGTCAGATGCCTAACGCTCATAAATAGATGACGGGGAGCTATCAGGAGTTCGTCAACGGGGTTGAGAGCAGGTATGTGAGGGGACTTGCGAGGATATCGGTACCCGTGCGTAACGCTAAACTTGTCACGTGCTGCTGCGCCTACGAAGTGACGACGACGAAGTGAACGTAGTCGCGAGGAGGTGAGTGCTCGGGCCATTGAAAACCGATGCCTTGAATGGCGGCACGCCATTTTGTAAGCATTGTTGGAATCACCGGGAGAGGTGACCGGAGTGGCAACCTTAAGCGTCGACTGAAGAAGGGTACTCAGGCCATACAGGTGTACACGGCGGAGGCCGTTGTACAAAGCGCGAGCTTGCCGAGCAAGCTTCTAAAAAGAAAAAAAAAGAAGAATGATGACGTAGTAGGCGCTTGTAAATTGCACTTGCAGCAGGAATTCCATGATACATCGAAACAAAAAATGTTTGGATTAGGTACTCGGCTGCTGACCTACAGGTAGTGGGATGGAATCGTGGCTACGGTGGCTGCATTTTCGATGGAGGCGAAATTGCTGTAGGTCCATGTGCTCATATTTAGGTGCACGTAAAGAATCCCGGGTGGTAAACATTTTCGGAGCCCTCGACTGCATCCTCTTTCTTAATGATAGGGTAATTTTTGGGCATTAAACCCCACACTACAAATAAATGGAGAATGTCACGTGCACAGACTTTTATTCGCGGAATGGTTTATGTATGCACCGAGACTAGGTCGGCATTTGAGAAAGTAATGCGAACAAGGGCAAATTACGCAATCGTGATTTTGTCTTGAAGACCAAGCTCGAGAATCCTTCAAGTTTCAATTCACGCACAGTCAAAATAAAGTGTCCTGCACAATGCCGTCTACACTGCGATGAACTTGTAGCCCAAGTTTAAATGAGAATGGGGATTAAGGCGAACGTCGAAGTGAGTTTTGATTGAAATATGCGGTAAAAAGAAGCACAGTCGCCCCACATTTGGTTACAAGAATGAGCAGGTTATATTGCTACGCAATGAAAAATGAAAAAAAAGTTTGTTTGCAGCGCGTAGTTACACTTTGTGATGAAGAGCTAAGTAAGCTAGAGGGCAGATTTTTTTTTATTGGGCGAAAATTGGTCATATACTTTCCCAATAGAAAAGTATTGACGTGCTGCCCTTCGGTTCTTTAGAATCGAACCCTTTTTGCGTCCTTTAAGGTGTCCGATGGTCTGAAGTAGATGGACTGAAAAGGGATGCTGGTAGGATGAACAATTCTATCGAATGTATTTTGAATGGAGTGTATGAAGTGCTTTAGCATGGTGAATGAATGAGTGAGTGAGTGAGTGAGTGAGTGAAACAACTTAATTAGGCTGTAGCATTGTAGTATTTTTGACGTCTCGCAACGGCAATTTCTAAAATGACAATAAAGGACGTTGTTAAAAGAAAGCTAATATTTTTTGAAGAAGCTCCAGTGGTTGTATGGTTTCTATGGAACGTTTTCTACAGTTAAAGATGTAAAAGGGGGATACAAGTCTGTGCCGTATACTCAGAGCCATGCTTTTATTCAAGACGTGATGATATTAACGTTATCAATCAGAACGAAAATCTCACGTGTGTGCAAACTGCTCATGCCCTCATTTTAATTGCAGCCTAAGGATCACCACAACTTAAAGCGCACACTCTTCTTATCTTTCACGAGAATGTTTTCTGGACATCAGGTTGCCTGAAAATCAAAATATTGCGGTAGTGACAGTTGAAACATCCCAATCTCATCACTCAGGTGCCGCCGACATCAGCGTATATTAAAAAAAACCAAAATGTGAGGAAACACTCGGCCTTTGTGACGCGTGTGTGTAGCGTATCTTTTCTATCCTTGTTTTTCGCTTCTGTACTGACACTACCTACTTCTAGTTGCGCTGTTCGTATATTCAGTTATCACCTTCCTGATGGCTTGCCTGTCGATTTCTCTGCCGCAGCCTCAGTAGTCGCATATTTCGCCGTTGTCTGTGTTTAAGATTTTTTTCTCGCTTGAACGGCCATCTCAGCATTCAGTAATAGTAGACGCTCGACGTTCACTCCCTTCAAAGCCAAGTTTAAATCAGTCTATGTTCTACTTTTTCATTGCGCTACAACGACCTCGCCCTAACAAACTATTCTGACCCGTACATATGACATGGATTCGGGCACAAACTGTTAACGCATGTCCATGAGGTGTTATTTAGCAGTGATATTCTTAATTATTTGCGCAGTGCCAGACGAATTGCTGTACACCAGAAAGCAACAAATAAAGAGCACATGAAGTAAGGTTGCGTACGTAGGGGTAATAGAAGGTGGATGTCTTTATGTGCGTTGGAGTTCATTCAGCCAACGCCCACGAAAGAAGACACAGCTAGTGAAAAAAAAGAAAGAAAAACTATCGCTAAGTTATGGCATGAGTGACAATACACGCTCGAAAGTTTTCAACTTGCAATAGCTCCTAAAGACCAAATGTTTAAACTGCGTTTAGATACTCAACGTGCCTCAACTTCTTTTTAAATGTTGTTTTCAACGCAGTTGCGGGACTTAAAAACTTAATAGACGAGAGCGAAATGTATAGGACTGCTGTTTCTTGCATATTGCTCGCGAGACGGCAACTGTAAAAGTCGTCCTCAATAAAAAAACACAGCCGTAGTGATGTGCCTCCGTCAGGACTATAGGGCAAAAAAAAAGATGAGCTCAATCTTCCCCCTGTGAAAAATCGCCAGAGAAAAACGTAGACACTACAGGGCCTATTCAGTCAACAGATGGCCTCACGAAGTCACGTTTGTTTCAGCACAGCGTTATTTTTTTTGTACGTAACTGGCGGCTCAATAGCGCACCTGAGGACAAGTTCAAGCACGTCATTCGTGCGCTATAATGCAACCACCTGAAGGCATCGGCTGGGTTAGGGTCTGTGGTTTTTCCACGCTTGGTCAGCTAGGCAATGCTAACCAGTTTTAGCCGTGTTACAGCGTCACAATAATTTTCTGCAGGCAGAAAGCAGTGCCGATGATTCGATACAAAGGTTCTGTGTGGCGCATTGGGGAGATGAGAAGACCCGTCCAGACCCGAATGTGTTGATATCGTGTCTTCGAGAAGGCTGAAGCGTGGTTACTGTGCGCAGTCTTCGAGTTTTTACACTTCTGTAGACTAATGTATTTGTTGTGGCACAATATTGCTTTTCACAGCCAGACGAGACTGAGTTCGCTGTAGCAATAAAACCATTGGTCGAAAAAAAACGAAGCCTGCATTGTCCTGTACTCTTCTCCACGCATCACCCATGCTGAGGATACAAACATCCTAATAATGCGTTCCCTCCGTTCACAGGCAGCTTACCGCGCAAGTCGTGGGAGCAGTTGGGCGACGGGCGGCCGACAGCCGAGCCCTGTATAGACGTAACTGTCGGAGTCACTCCCGCCTTTCGGCCCCGGTGTCATCAATATGCATGAAGCAGTCCCTTGCTCGTATTCTGGGCACACCCTCAGTGTATCAAGCGACGGCACTTATTATCATGAAATGGGATGTGAGAGTTTTATGGAACCAGCGTGTGCACGCTCATTAATATGGTGTCGCGTAGTTTCGCCCATATCGCCTTTCATGTATTTGCAACGGTAAGTAATGAACTCGCTTTTTGTATTTGCAACCTGGTGATACGAAGCACAGTATTTGTTTTTCTCACTCCACTGATCGTCTGTGATTGCCTCAGCTATGGCCATAACGGGAAAGTGAGCGAAATGTTTTTTACGTATGTGTATTGCAGGACCCAACAAGCATGCCTGCGCGCGTGTGTATGTGTGACAGAGAGAAATAGTAAGAGAAGAAATACAAAAGGTATTGTTTTGACGTGAAAGTCTCGGCATTATGAAAACCTCACTATTAAATACGAAGCATTTCTTAGTGAACTTCGGTGACTTTGAGCGTATCTATCTATCTAGCCGCTTACGTTTAAGGGCTCTCGTGGTCGCCCCCTTAACTTGGCGTGAACCAAAATAAACATGGGAGGGTAAGATGCTTTGACGAATATGACGCACTGGTCAAGACATAAATATTGTCCCATTCCCGTCACATGCGTCGTCAAACACTACCCAAGAGCCAGTGGCACGTACCCATGAACGGGTATGTGCCGCTGGTATGCGGGTATGTGCCACAGGTGATTGACACTTATAATATAGTATCTACCCAGAAACGACGAGAACACACATGGGCAATATTAACGCGTGAGCGTTAAGCGCACCCGACACCGGTAGCGTCAATTTAACGAAGGCATATAATAAACGTCAGTGTTAAGAAAATCCCGACATAGGCAGCGCTGACCCCCAACGAATTATAAATTTCAGTGTCCCAGCAGAAATCGAACCCAACCATTCTGAGTGGCAGTGAAGCATTCTGCCACAGAGCTACGCCAGGTCTAGGAACTTCTTTTCCAATAGACGCTAATCTTCGTGAAATGCCTTTAGTGATTCACGCTCAACATCCCTCTGCATGCTTCGTATAACGTCGATTCCCAAGTACGTGGGATCTGCCACGATTTTTCTTCTCACTCCTTTTCATTCAAATGTTCAGATATCAATTAAACTTTCTCTTTTTGTTCGTAATTTTTGAATTAGGTTTTATAATCCTTGATAAATACATAATAATGAAAACATATCTTCGCAGTTCCTATCCGATAGTCATTCGCGAAGAAGAGATGACCTTAGCATCGAGATTTATTTAGCAGTGCCTGTTGAACATAAAATATTGTACTCTTAGCCGGATAGTAATAAAAAATGTCTTACTTATAAAAGCCACCATAAGCAATTTACACAAGCTGGGTTTTCATAATTGATCACTGAAATCATTTTTGGTATCTTCATCTACGCAATCTTTTCTTTGCAACACACTGCTCATTTCTGCCTGTACATCAATCACAGAGAACCACCGCTTATGTTTCGTACTCTCGTTTAGCTCTAAATAAGAGTTTCATGTGAAGCTTAAAAAAAAGGCACGCTCTTAGAGAGCAAGCTTAAAAACCAGAAATGTATATTTACAGTGAAAGAAGTGTATTTGATCACTGTGGATTAGGTGAAAGATCGGTAATACGTTTCAGCGTTTTTCTGCGTAAACCTCTTTTCATCTTTTTGAGTGGTTGATGTTTCGATCCTCTAGCTGCGATCGTGCTTCGAGGCCAAACGCAGCGCGAGTGGCTTTCTCTTCAGGCTCAACTGGTTGGCCCTCACGATAAAATGGAATGAATTCAAAATGAACTCGGGCAGCCCTTGTTGTGGGCTGTGCGGAGCGGCAATAATGGTTCTGGGCGAATGAGGCCGATGCAGCGCGTAACCGGCTCAAGCAGAAAATGCAGTGGTCCACATTGCGAAGCGAGGGGGCAACCTAACGTTCGGAGCCATTATTCAAAGGCCCGCGCTTTGGTGCGGCACATCAAAGCCGGGCATGCATTACACGGCATTTGTTTTCGATCAGAAGTAGCTGAAAATCTTTTAGGCGGTGGCATGGGCGGCCGTGCGCGATTTGGAGTCACTTGGATTCGTAATGATCTTCAGAGACGAAGAGCAAGAACAGCTGGAGCAAGGCCCTACTGCCAGCCCTCCTGCTTTCGGGCAACCCAACGATTGCGCCGCATCGCGGCCGTTCCCACTGGCGGCGCCGTCCATCATGCCGCTGGGGAAAATTGCGCCGCTCGAGACGTCATGGCCAATGCAACTGGAACAAATCTTCCGGGGCCCTCGACTCTCGAGAATTTCTCGAGACTCTACGTGATTGCGTTTTAGTGGGTATTATTCTTTATTCGCCCCCGCTCTGTGTGCTTGTCTGTCTGGCCAGAACCTTCCACCGAAAAAGAGCACTGGGCTTCGCCGTCTGCTTGGCGATTTATGAACTCTGGGCAACGAGACCAGGAAGCGCGGTGTATACGCTTAACGTGTGGGCTTGTTGCACGGGGAGTGAGTTGTTCCGGTCGCTAAAGTCCGCTCTGCTAGCGCCACCCACAAACTTGCTGCCGTCTTACACCTCCGGAGACCGACGCACCTTATGGCTCATGAGGCCTCCCGGAATGCACCTTCCGGATCTCCGGAGACGCTCCGACGTGAAACAGGAAAGCGGTCTGAAACTAAGTCTCTTATCAGTTCTTGGCTATACCGGGGAATGTACTTTCAACTCTTTGAGCTGCACCGTATGTGTGCGTTTGTCGCGTTTCGCACTACTTCTGTGACCACACGCATTATTGTTTTTCACCTCGCTGAGGCACTCCTGCGTCGTCCTCTTACCCTCGGTTTTGCTAGGCAATGTTTGTGCATGCTTGTATAGATACGTGCGCTCGTTTTCACAACGCTTCACAGATAATCGACTTGCACGCTCATTTCCGTGAGGCGTCTTAAAAAGTGTTGGCGGCCGATTGATTTTGCGCAACGAAGTGCGCTGTGATAGGCAGAACTCATTCATGACCGTTGATTTAGTGCTTGTCTCTTGTGGGGCAGAAACTAAACGTTCATGTTTGTACCAAGGAGTGGAGCTGTCTCAGACTATGTATAATCGTGTAGTGTGAGCGCTTGCGTGCTACTAGAGCAGATGCAATTTTGAGAATAAGTGAAGAGCTAACAAACTAGCGAACAAATAAATACGGATCATTTGCTGGAATCTAGCTATATAGACATCTTCGATTATGTACGCACTAAGTACCTGAAAATCATTATGTGTATAAATATGTGGCCGCGGCTCTCACGTTTAGGGCAAGGGCGAGCGAAAAACTGAAAAGCATCCTTATTTAAGAGTATTCTTATTGAGCATCCTTATTTAGGAGGTAGGGGGGGGGGAGAGGCTTATTCGAGCTCGCGACCTGCCTTAGCTGATCCGCGAGGTTGGAGCTGGGAACGCGCCACCACAGTTGTGTAGTTGCCACGGTGCTTGACTGCTGACCTACAGGTGGCGGGATTGAATCCCGGCCCCGGCGGGAACATTTTAGATGGAGGCGAAAATGATCGAGGCCCGTACTTTGTCTCAGTGGCACGCTGAAAAAAAAAGCGGGAGATTGTTTAACTTTCCCGATCCCCCACTATGGTGCCTCTAATAATCATATCGTGGTTTTTTGATGCTAAACTCTACAAATAATATTATTGTTGTTGTTATGAAATTCGAGTTGGTGAAAATTTTTAATAAAGCTCATTGGCGTGGTATGTGTCGTGGCGTTTCAATGGAGATTAATTTCATTTAAAAAAAGATACACACATATTTAGTAGGGCTCCAAGAATAATTTTTTCTCTTTCTGTGGTATCACACAGGTTGTATTTATAGTTGAAGTCACTCGTGACATTTTCATTAATGAGTTCTAATAAATTGTTTTGTTATTCGATAAGTTTGGGTTTCTTCGCATATTACTCGCTTTGTTTGCTATAAACTCAGTCTTGCAGACAGTTCTGTACTTAATTAAATGTTCATCTAACGTTTTTTTATAAGTTCTCATAAGAATTTGTAAATGCGGCTGCGTCTTTGTTAAAACATTTAAATTATGTGTACATTGCTGCTTTTTTTGCGCTTTATAGTCTGGGACGGGTTACGGCACCTTGTCAGGCAATAATTTGCCTTTTTGCCAACTCTGCCCCTTACTTGTGTCTACTGTACTTTGTGCAGTGTACATTGTACTTTGTACTTTGAATAAACTTTGTAACTTTAAGATTGTCTGCAACATCCTAACTTGTTTAGATGACACCCGGGTTCACTGCAAAAACAGCATTGCACAGAGCATTGCGGGGAGGGGGGGGGAGGGGGAGTTGTCTGGTCGTTTGCGGTTGTGTGTGCGAATGCGTTGACCAGCAGAGCTTGAAGTAATCTCTCCTGCTCTCTAAAGATTTCTGTGCGAGAGGGTATGTACTGCGGGTAAAGTGGTAATGCGTGATCCCATGATACGTGACCAGAAAGTGCATGCGCTTGGACTCGGCTTCTCTTGCATCGAATTGGTGTCACTAGTACCGTTAATAGCGAGGCAATTGTCGGGCAGATTCTAAGGGCGGACGTATCATCGGCCCCTCTAAACGCCCCACGAAAGCACAGAATAATTAGAATTGGTTCTTTTTTGTGTTTCAGCGAACGCTGGCTGTGGTCCAAAGAACAAAGCAGAGCCGAGCATTGATAACAAAACAAAAAACTTATTCTCAGATAAGGCAGAACAAACAACAAACAAACCAGCACATTTTGAAGTTATCAAATACTATACGACACCAGTCACAGGATACTCGAATATACTCAAAGCCCCGCTGCTGTGGTCTAGAGGCTAAGGTACTCGGCTGCTGACCCGCAGTTCGTGGCATCGAGTCCCGGCTACATTTTCGACGGAGGCGACAATGCTATAGGCCCACTTGCTCGGATTTGGGTGCACGTTAGAGAACCCCAGGTGGTCGAAATTTCCGGAGCTCTCCACTACAGCGTGTGTCATAATCATATGGTGGCATAGTACGTTAAACCTCACATGTCAGTCAATCTGTTGTCACCCACTGCGCCGGAGTTTTTTTTTAGAAAACTCTTGCGTCATCAACTGACCTCATTTCAATAACAAAACTTTTTTTGCCGGTAACACGTCGGCCACTCACACGCTGCTACTGCATGACACGTCTTCGCCCACTGGCGTTAAACACACACTCATCTTCTTTTAAGACAAGCCTCCACCCGCAGGTGGAAAGCACACTTGATCCCAAGATCGGCACCCGCAACTGCTTGCTTATATACACTAGCCGATGGGTTCTAAAATTACCAGGCTTTTTGGAGGTGCACTGCACAGCCAAGGCTGTAGAGAAGTGGGACCTCTCTCGTAACGTGACACAACTCTGCAGCCTCATGCTCCTTTCCTTCGAGATATTTCTAGAGTTCGCTCGGTATTCCGTCCGTGACTTGGTCGGCGCGGCTGCTACTGTTTCGGGGGAGAGGAGGTGTGCGAGCGGTGTTTTTTTTGCTTGTTATTTTTTGTTGCACCGGTTGTTGTCACGTATGCTGTTTCACGTAGCCGTTCAAAATCGGAGGCGAGCGCTTTCTTGAGCACTCGTTTGTGACAATTGATAGGTCAAATATCGAGACATGGGGTCTGCGATTTCGTTGCTATGAATGCCGTAGTGAGATGACGACCATATTACCATGACTTCTCTTGTTGGCGGCTTTCGGTGGTTGATTCTGGGAGTGCTGGGGAGTAATTTGCCGCGAGCTAAGCTGCAACACGCCTGTTGGAAGTCTGCAATGATATCTCCCACCTTGGTTTTAGGAAAGGCGAGGGCTATGGCCGCCTTTTCAATTTGAAGTAAATTGGTGCCCAGATTTATATGCTACTTTCATGTTCATAATTCACAATTACAATAGCTGTAGAGGCTGACCTCTCGGATTAAAACGCTCCAATTGTGTCGGTTGTGGAACGTTCACCCCTATATCGCTTGTGAAATTTGCAGCTCCAGGCATTTCTTCGCTGCGAATCACTGTAAAATACAAAGTTTTTTTTTGCTGAGTTCTTTTCTCAAGTAAAATAGTCGCTGTATCAAATCAAAGGCGAAACACTGATAGGTTGATCAATTTATTGCAAATCTACACGAACAAGTTGAAATCTGTTTTCGTACAAATTGCAGCGAACGTGGACCTGTCACTTAATGAACTGTCACGTGTCGTACAACGCGCACATAGCAAGCATAAGCGGAACTGACTGAAAGATCGCAAACACTCGCTGTCACAACATTCGCGAGATCGATAGGGCGGGCAGCGACAAACAAACGCATTGCCTTGTCACTCGCATCAACATGCCTCTATAACTTGAGATCGCGTGATCTGTAAAACTAGGCGCACAAAAATACAGCGCCTACGATGCACTCAAAAATGCAGCATACGAGCGCTGCATGACCAGCGCAAATTAGCGAGCATCGCATTTGTACCTGCATTGAGTGATGCACGCTACATTTACAAACATTCTACCTATGCTGAACCGCCCTTGCCGCTAGTATTACTGTGTACGGCTCCTGCAAGAGAGCCGTCATACATACAGTAAACCTACATGATGAGCACCCAGTGGTCCGTGTGCAGCGCAGTAAGCAAATAAGTGGGCATCCACTTCCGTGACTCGCTTGCGTGTGCCTACTACATCACAGGAACGTCCAAACGTATATACTGAAACGACACAGGGACACGTTGTCTGATTGGTCATCTCCTGCGTACTGCAGCTCGTGCATCTTTGATAAATCACTCCCAGTGAGCTTCGCCTGCCACGTGCTCACATTGTCCCCACTTGCGATATACTACCTTCCCAGAGAAGTAGTATCTGAAAGCGCTGTTATATTAACAAGTGGTAGCTCACAAAAACGCGCATATTGATCCTCATACCTTAACCATAATGAATGGGCACCTTTTAGTGCGTTACGTGTGTTTGTAAAGTGAAAAGTTCAAGACGCGTGCACACCCACGCGCGCACACGCACGTATTTTCAGTTCGCCATTTCCAAATCGCTTGAAGTGTGTTTTAGGAGCCACATTTATACATCCCCAACTGCTGGTGACGAAGCTTAAAGTACGTGAGCTATTTGCCCCCCCAAAAAGAGTGGCGTGCGTAAACCTGGCCGCATATAAATTTGTTTGGTGGGTGAAATCACTCCATCAATTGGCTGCTCGAAGCTTAAGCATGGTAATCAACAACGCGTGAGCCAACAACCTGTTCAGATAGGAAGAACGCAACTTAGATAGGGCCAATTTATTCGAGGCATACTCTTCTTTTGGGAAGGGAAATACGTAGACATGGTAATAATATGTTATTCCACGCATGAGTGCTGGTTTGACTGTTTTTATTGACGAGTATTACACAGAGTGAAAATTTAGCAAGCAGTTATTGTGTAGAACTAGACTACGATGCTTTCCACACATATAGGTATTACACAGAGTGGAAATTTAGCAAGAAGTTATTGCGTAGAACTAAACTACGACACTGCCCACACATATAGGTAAATCAGCGTCGTTCCTGTGTTGTTGCCCCGCCGTGGTTGTCTAGTGGCTAAGGTACTCGGCTGCTGACCCGCAGGTCGCGGGATCGAATCCCGGCTGTGGCGGCTGCCTTTCCGATGGAGGCGGAAATGTTGTAGGCCCGTGTGCTCAGATTTGGGTGCACGATAAAGAACTCCAGGTGGTCGAAATTTCCGGAGCCCTCCGCTACGGCGTCTCTCATAATCATATGGTGGTTTTGTGACGTTAAAACCCACATATCAATCAAATCAATCAATCCTTTGTTGTTCGCTCTCTTTGGGAAAAGCATAAGAATACTGTAACTTGCAATGGGTTGAAACAAAAGTAGCTATAAAAAAGACTCTGATTGCGAAAGGCGCTTTACGAGAAAAAGAAAAACGTGGCTAATTCCACTGTATAGGAATCGGTATAGCACGAAAGTGAAACGTGTCTTTGCAAAGGTAGTTGGGCGTTTATTGTTTCACGAAGAGCAGACGATTGCAAAGTCCCGTTTGCAAATCCCGGCAAGCAGCTCGAAACTTGCAGCGCACACTTCCAGCAGAAAGCAAGAACAAATATAGCATACACAGGTCGAGCGGGGACAAACAATTGCCACAATTCATTCTGCGTCGTGAGTCAGCAGCACGCTCCTTTCGTAAACACAGCCGTGGCAGCTTGCGAAGTGACCTTCGTCTTCTCCCAATTTATGAGTCTGATAAGCACGCGCTCAGGAGAGACTATGCTCCGTGGTGCCGTGGGGGCGGTGCTTCGTGGAGGCGGTGACCGTGAGAGCACGTTGAACGCGAGACCATCGCGCCATCTCACTACTGATAACGAAAACGCACTAAACCTTCAAAGCTCTGAGGTTCGATTCCGCGCGACAGATGTTGGCCTTTTGACTTTTTTTTAATCTCTTAGTATATATTTTTCAACCTCACTTTCGTGACGGAACTACGTCAACGGAGACGTGGTGAACCCCCGCCATAACAGGCTTTTGTTTTTAAAAACCTTTGTTAACACGAAAGTGTTTTATGCTTGGGCCCACAATGGCTCCTCTGATGTACTTCTGTCATGGAAGTGACGTTGAAAAATATACACTGCCCCGCCGCGTTGGTCTAGTGGCTAAGGTACTCGGCTGCTGACCCGCAGGTCGCGGGATCAAATCCCGGCTGCGGCGGCTGCATTTCCAATGGAGGCGGAAATGTAGGCCCGTGTGTTCAGATTTGGGTGCACGTTACAGAACCCCAGGTGGTGGAAATTTCCAGAGCCCTTCACTACGACGTCTCTCATAATCATATTGTGGTTTTGGGACGTTAAACCCCATATATCAATCAATCAAAAATATACACTAAGAGATTGCTAAGAAAAAAGCCAGAAGGCAAGTACATGTGCGGCGGAATCAAACCAGCAACTTCTTGACTTTCCGCGTGTGGCGCTAACCGCTACGCCATAAAGCGTGTATTTTCTGAAGGGTGACGGCAAGCCATTTATATACACCATAGATCGTTTGACAGTTTTCAGAGCTTCAAAACTTTAGCACTTTATCGTTATCAGTGTCGAGATGGCGCGACGGGCTCGCGGGTGGCAAGCTATAAAGGGCGTCGCCTCTAGGAAGCGCCTCCTCCGCGGAGCATGATCTCTCCTGCGCGCGCTTATCAGACCCGTAATTCGAGAGAGGCTGATTGTCACTTCACACGCTGCCACGGCCACATTTAAGAAGGGGGCACAGTGCTGACAACTGTGACAGTTGTTCGCGCCTGTCCCGTGTATACTTGTGCACTCGTTTCATACGTCTTTCTTTCTGTTTGAACAGCATACTTTAAGTGTTGAACTGTCAGTCTTCATAGTCCGCGCTCGTCCTTTGTATGCTAATTTTTTGTGTGGTTTCTGCTGAGCCGTACACTGCAGGTTTCGAGCTGCTTCTCGTTCTTAACTTGAATTTAAATTTGTTGTTCTTGCTCAAACAATGTACAATAAGCGCTCAACTACCTCTGTAAAGAAACGTTCCACTTTCGTGTTATACCGATTCCTATATAGGAAGATCAACCACTTTTTTTTTAATTCAGTCAATTGCGTAATGCTTTGTCCGCGTGAGCAATATTCTTAAAAAATGAAGAAAAGCATCGCAGAACATGGGGGTGAAGGCCGATGTATACTCTTATTTTCAAAGTTTGATGCTGCAGTTGAGGTTGATGAAACAGCCATTTATAATGTTCCACATATTTGTGGCAAAAGAAGATGGCAATGCGAAAGAGTGTGTATGAACGCATAGCTTACTGAGTGCAGATTTTTTTAGTTAACCATCGCCAATGCAAGAACAGTGTTTTAATTATCAATATTTAGAGCTTCATAATATGACTACCATATATTATGGCGCATGAGCCAACTCAGAATCAGTCTGGTTCTTCTGCGTGAAATACTTCGTGAGACGTGGATAAAACGGCCGTTCACGAAGAATTTTTTCACTGCCCAAACACTTTCGCTAATGGTACTTCCAAGATCACGTTCCACTCGGGCCCGTTCTTGCAAAAGCGTTTAGTGCAAGAGCATTGTGGTGAAATAATTTAATTACGTGAAAAATGAGGCACGGCAAAGGCGGCTAGTTCTGTTCTTGTGAAGAAATATGTTCATTATGTAACGTACACATATCAACTTTACATTTCAATTCAGAGGAATAGGTTTCTTGCATGGAACGACCAATCTACCAGTTTTCATGCATTAATGATCAGCACAAGCGCCACGCCTTCTAGCACACATAGTATAACGCAGCGGATACTGACCATTTAAAGGGTTCAGTATATGATGTTGATTAGGTATGAACACTATTGTCTCGCCACAGATTTTATGCGCCATCATGGTGGGGGAATTCACCCATAGGTGAAAAAGCTTTCATGAGTTTTTCATTTTCTCCTGCATAGGGTATATTCAACCGGAATAATGTCTGATGAACCTCCCTGCCTTCTACCATTTATTTTCTTCCTTTTTTCTTGGGTGAGCAGTTTTTTGACTTATATTAGGCGATCGAAGCGTCGAAAAGACCCTGCAACACTTATTCAGCATGGTCAGAAAACGCTGTAGATTGGTAGTCAAGGTCCCAGACAACGCTCGCACCCAACGTTACAGCGCACCACGTGGCCTGATTTTTACAAATGATTCTCAGGCAGCGAGAAACATTTCCATATTCTCTCGACAAATAATGCCATAACCCAAAAGGGCCACACCATAAAGCCGAAGTTCAAAGTCATTGGCTGATTTGAGCATCGTGAGTTGCATAGTTAGAATGGCTGCTGCGGAATGGCGCCAGGCGCTCAATTGCGATCACCTTGAAAGTAAGCCGAACGTCCGAAGAAAAAAAAAGAAAAGAAAGTGCTCGCTTAACGAAGGGACGCATCTTGCTGCCCCCCTGTCGTCCTGAGTAGCCTTTAAGAAGCTCGTTAGTACAAAACTAGAGAAAAAAAAAACTCAAGAAATGTGTGACAAATCCCTTCAACTCCTTTCGTACTTGACATATACTAAAAGTTAATGCGATGTTTGATTCATGTAGCCATAAGCTCTTTTAATGAAAATATTTAGAAAAACATAAAAAAGTGTTTGCAGGGTACTTTCATCTGTGTTACTGTGGTTCAAGTGATTGCGCTCCGCAGAGCCAGGTGGTAACACACGCCGCATTTACGTACGTGCGTCACTTACCAGCTCTTTCTCGCTGACACCTCTGCGAAGAGGGACAGTAAAACAAATCAACGGACGCGTATAGGAAGCGAAAGTCGGAGCCGGTCGCCGAGATGCAATTGTCACCGAAGCTCAGCTGTCGCGATATAGCGCCGCTGGCAGGAGGAGAAGCAGCCGTCTCCTGACTGCCGAGAAGGGTTGATGAGGGAGTGCACGAAGCGGAAGCCGCAGAGGTGCGCGCCCTGTCCGGCTAGTTGAAGGGCCGCCGATGCTGCATCCGCTCTCCGCTTCCTATCTCCACTCCCTCTTGCCCGAGCCATCCATCTCTGGCCCGAGGAGATGACATGTCTATCACCGCTGCTTTTGGACGCCCTTCGGGCTTTTCTCCTGTCCCTCCGCCGCAATATAAGCGCGCGCATCTCTCAATTCAGGACTCCGAGCTGCCTCTTGCCTATGTGCGTGTGTGGCGCTGCGACGACCAGTAGGGTACACAGACACGCTAGCGCGAGGAGCACGTTGACGCAGACGGGGCGAAGGTAAGAAGGTAGATAAGTAAAGAAGAAAAAGAAATCGGGAAGCGTGCGCAATGTCGTAGCGGTGCTCCCCTGCGAAGCTGAGCGCGTGTATTCTCGATAGAAAAAAAAGTGAATGGGGAAGCAGGGGGTCTCTGTGAGCCGGAATATTGGGCGGAAAGAGTAGTACACCTATGACTGTGGTATATCTGGGTTAGGGGATGGCTTTTATTATACGCCTAGGCGGCTCCATCTCTGGAGGCCAAACGACAGCGGTAATACATGCGTTTTTCCGGCACGGCGTGTGTTTGTACATATTTATATACGCACGCACACACACACACACATACACCTACCTCGCTTGTAGAACTGGAGTAGCGCGCGACCGCATAAAAGCTGGCTGGGTCGCGCGGGTCACTCTCAACGCGAGTTGGTCGCGCTGAGCTGGAATGAGGCGTATTCTGGGCACGCTCGCGCACTACGATAGCTTCTCCTCAACCGGTCTTTTCACCAAAATACGGCGTATTTTTGGAGAATCCAGTGAAGCATCGCGTTCCACTTTTTAGGTCTTGCTTACGTCGTTTCTGTAGCGCGACCGACGAGTTTCACTCGCAAGCGAGCGAATGACCCGGAAGCCGGCGGTAAGCCCGCGTGGACGGGGCCGACACGTACGGAGAGGAGCATGTGGTCTCACTGTTTTTTTTTCTCGCAAACCAACAAACCTCAATGTCCAGTGCATAGTTTTGTTAGTGTAGTCCATTCAACTAAACCTTCTCTGACAACGTATAAGAGTATGTTTTCCTTATACGAAGTGCTTCCAGCATGGTTTCTTTTTCTCTTGACTCTCTCACTCTGACCGCGAAAATGAAATTAAAATTCGTATTCATTTAGGCAGGATGAAGTGAACTAGCCTGTATTATAAGTTAAAACTTCATGATACACGCTGGCTAATGTGTAGATTGTGAATGCTATTACCGAAGCCACTGACAGAGAAACCCTACACATGATACACTTGTAAAACTGGCCTCGTAACCACCCTAACCAGAATGCTGAATACGCGGCATTCAGACTATTCATTTAGACTATCCATTTATTCCATTCAAACCATCCACCCATTTAAACCATTCAGACTATCCTCGTTCTAACGCACCCTTTTTTCTGCAGGTGTGTTTTTCATAGATAACGTACACACTTTCACTTCTTTACCGGCAAAGGTTAGATATACTAAAGACTCATGTGCAAGCCTTCTAAGCGCACACAAAACACGTTTTTCTGTACACACAACTGCTCCTTTAGCTACTCATGTAAGTTCTTGTTTCCTATTGCAAGTTGGTCATACAAGCTTGTTCTTTTTATTTTTAATAATAATAATAATAATAATAATAATAATAATAATAATAATAATAATAATAAATAAAGCCAGACTTTTATGAAACATGTTCAAATATGCACACGAGAGAGGCGCAGAACCACTGCCTGCAAGAAACTTAGCTCAAGGAAGTATGTTTACTTAAGAATGCATGCAACAATGCTGACTTTTTTTTTGCAAGCGAGTGCGAGTAGATAGACGTGCTGAGTACTTGCGCGCACACGTGGTATCCGGTCTCCCGCCAGGACACGGGAAGAATGACGGTTAAAAAGCGAGCGTATGGCCTCGCTGACAACCGTTTTCTCGGTGAAACATGCTTGAGTTTACAATGAAAGAATTTTTCTAAAGCATCACCAATACACCAGAAACAATGCTTCAAAAAGGCAATGGAATTCGAGCGCAAGTCACTGTCACAAATTTAACTGAGCATCCACTTCTCTCATGCGCGTTCCAACAGTTTCTGTAAAGAATGGAAGAGAAATACTGACTAAACACTGACGGGTGACTCCAAAATAAGAAAATGTAATCTGCGAATATAGAAGCGAGATACAGGAGGAGATCACTAGAGCGGCTGTCAGAAATTTCGGGAATCGTCACCCGGTATGCCCTCACGTTCTTGAGCAAGCCGTCTTTTCGGGGCTTCACTATCGACGCGAATGCACATCCGTGGCACGCTTTTTCCGAAATAAAAGCAAGAATATGCACGGAAATTGGGGATTGAAACTTGCCTGTGCACACAGACACAAGAAGTGCACTTGCAATAAGGCGTAAGAGGCACCAACAATGCGCGCTGCCTTATATTCAAAGGTCCAAGTTTTCTAGTGCACTCATTTGCTCGTACGTTAAATTCAAACGAAAAATTATTGCGACACTAATGTCTACTCTGTCACCTCCTTCATAAATAAACCTTGAAATGTTATGTAGCTTAGAATAGATTTATATGATGTTACTGCCAATAAATGGGGTCATTGTGTGCCACGATGATTGGAAAACATGGTTTGCTATAAGTTATCGAGACGAGACTAGGTCTTGTTATTTGATGACTTGCGGCTGTATATGTTATAATACAATCACGTATGTTTCATTCAGGATACCTAACATAGCCCGCAGCTGCTATTCGGCTGCTTAAGAAGTATTACCATCAGTCATTCAGCCTATACCATCAGCTGTTTAATTTCTGTTTACCGTGAGCGCTCCCGTCGCATTTTTTCGTCTCTTTTTTCTACATAAAATGAAATATGGCTACAGCTTTGATGAGCGATTAAAAACAAGAAATGCAAAGGATGAGACGTTGGACTAGTGCCGGTTATGTGGATTTTGGAGTTTTGTCTTTTGCTTGCTATTATAAAAGTTTTCAAAGTTGCACTTTCCCAACTTGCCCGCCTTTTAGCAGTATACATGCATTTTCCTACACGTCCTCAATTCCTAAATAGTGTGTGTGAAAGGGGGGGGGGGACAAACAGACGTTGTACATTGATTGATATATGATTATGAGAGACGCCGTAGTGGAGGGCTCCGGAAATTTCGGCCACCTGGAGTTTTTTACCGTGCACCCAAATCTGACCACATGGGCCTACAGCACTTCAGCCTCCATCGGAAATGCAGCCGCCACAGCCGGGATTCAATCCCGCGACCTGCGGGTAAGCAGCCGAGTACCTTTGCCACTAGACCACCGTGGCGGGCAGACGTTGTACATACACCATGGTGTTTTACAAATGCCTTTTTTATTTGTATTGGAACAAATCGCTACGGAAAATTTTGTTTAGCAGTGCCGGAAATAAGTTTCTACGAAACGTATTTGTACATATCCATCTAATTCTTTGCGTGTAATACCCATAAACTTAATTTAAACAAGTATCCACGTGTGTTGCTCTGTTTTCTGCATCCATAAGAAGGATTTTAACTTTCGTAAAAAGTAAAGTACATAGTCTTACAGTATTTGTCCTAAGAGCAGTAGTCACAAACGCCGCTATAATCCTAAACAACCTTATCGACACAAAAAATAGCATCGTTCAACGCCGTTAAACCTGATTTGTCTAGTGATAGTTTGCTTTTGGTTGCTTTGGGCATAAACGACGCCATTGGCATGTAGAGATTAAGCTTCCTTGCATGTCTTGGTTCTGGCAAGGACGAGATTTTGTGCCCACGATTGGCTGGACTTGGCCGACAAACCTTTGGCGTGAAGCTGTATAGTATGTTCCACGTGCAGCTGCACGTTGTTTCCGCTTGCAGACACTCTGTTTGCATGCGCCGTTTTCTTGAGCGTGACTAGCGTTTCGCTGAAGATGTTTGATCAACGTTGCGATGACTGGAGGTGCGTGGGAGACAAAATGTGGGATAAATGGGCTTACACACTCGAAAAACATTGACGTGAACTTTTTAGATAGAACATTGCGCCGTTTTGCAAGCAAAGTGTAATGAATTCCTTTCGCCGCTGACGCACCTACGAGACGCTGTCATGACCGTGACAGCTTGAAGATCAGATTGATGGAACCAGGTGTATTTTGGGTTCGCACTCGAAGAAGTACATCGCTGTCGCTTTGAATTTTAACATAGTTACCGCTGCTTCTCACGCACAACGCTCCATTCTACCCAGTCCTCCAAACAACATTATTTCTTGGAAAACCTCCAGCCCCTGCAATGATCGAATGGCCAGAGTAAAGGAGATTATTGCCTCATGAACCAAGCTCCGCAAAAAAAGTCACAGCTTTGCCTTAAAGGCGAACTAACGAACGTGATAGAAACAAATTTGAAAGCCACGCGAATGTTGGCCCGCAGATCGAAACGTGTCCCACGTTGAGACGCGAATAAGCGTCTCAAAATTTACTTCGCAGTGTCTTAAAGGTGCGCCCTTTTCGCAAATAAAGATTGTGCAACAAGTGCAGTGACCTTTTTGCGCGTAGTAACTACAACTGAATGGTTCCAGAAAGCCCAAGGCGTACGATTGTCCCCACCGCAAGGTAAGTGAGCACATGCGTGATCGTCCCCCCTGCCCCCTCTTTGCAGCGCAAAGCACTAGTGGGAGATTAGAGCACGCGCTGCCGCGTGGCGACGATCCGGCGACGCGCGGTCATTACGTCATCTCGATAGTAATGCTGAAAACAGGGTAGATCCTTCCGAGATGCTCATCGCCAGCGGTAAGTGATAGATATAAATCGCTTGCTATTTGAATGTTCAAGAAAGTGGTCCTTCGTGGCTAATGCCTCACACTAATAATTCAGAGGTAAGACGTTCGACTCCACACGCCGGAGTCTTTCTCTGGGTTGTTGTTTGCTCTTGAGTTTTCATAGATATAAATACATATACATATACGGTGAATGACGGTGATGCCCACTTTTACGCCAGCGTCAAAATTTAGCCGAGAGTGTGCATATAATTGCTATCGTAATAAAAGTTTTCGAATCCGTTACGTACGAGCAGAGTTACAGAAAGTTATCACACGCTTTAGGCGCTTCCTCTCTCCTGTCCGCTCAACGAGCGCGCAGGAAGCTACACAGAGAGGGCTGGCTAGGAGAACAGAAGTTACATCAACACACTAACTTCAGCACGCGCAATGGAACGGGACTGCTCACTTCCATTGAGATTCGTGTGCGCGCAATTGGGGCTAATTGTTCGCAGATGAAGAGGCTTGGCGCCAGCGCTTGGCAAGAAGCGCATGTGATCAAACACCACTCTTGATTTGTGTCAGCTCTTTGTCAATGGCATGCTGTCTGTCGTTTGAAGTCAAACATCAGGCACCGGCAAATCTGAAAACAGGCGAGTGCAGTCTTCTGTACAAAAAGTGGGTGCATGCGAAGATGGCAACTTCATGCTCCGCTTGCAAACTTCACTTGCCGTGCACGACTAGATAATTTAACTCAGCCGTTCGCAGCAGCGTCTGTTTCCGCCTGACGTGTTTTTTTTCACCAACTTGAGCGGTGGTTCGCAACCAATTTAAAGGAGGAAGAGATGCAAGTTGGCTTTTTTCTCGTACCTGCAAGTCTTACAGGCGAAGCACGCTTTACAGGGCAGATTTCAGCGTTTCTATGGTAGAGCTGTTGTGGTCGGGGTCTGCATGTGTAGTAAATTGAAAATTATCATCATCACGAACTGGCACGCATTCTTTTTCCTCTTCTGCTTCACTCCCAGAACACCTGTGCCGATTTGTTCGTCGTGGGATGCAATAACTTTGATGGGCTAGAGAACAAGTACAAAGAGAGAGAAAAAGTGCCGAGGTGACATTCAAACCACCCCCCCACGATTTCAACGCAACCGTCATAACCACTCGGCTACTCAGACACGCGAGCAGAGCAAACCATATATAGTAAGTATAGCAAGCGAGTGTGAAAGCAGAGTGAGTGATGGAAGCAGGAAAGTGAGGTGGGAACATTAAGTACTTAGAAAAAAATAGATATAAAAAAGAGAAAAAGACAGAAAAATTGTAAAGACAAAGAATGAACTATAGCTGAAGAGAGAGAGAGATAAAATGATTTGGCATTTCTCACGTAGTTGGAAAGAAGCCGATGTTATACAAAGCACGCTTACGGAAGGCGACTGCGTGGTAATTTTTGTATTGAGTGAATCCTTATGAAGTTGCACTAAAGATATGTACAATTGCACTCACTGACACATATTGAACAGCCACATATGTTTTATACGAGAAGTTATTTACAGTTGCGTAACGATGCAAACCGCTACATAGATATCAGCAACATTAAAAGCGGTAAGCTGATATGAAGCGCTGGCGCTTGCGGGGATTGTAGCCCTAAACAATGCAACATAACCAACTTTAGCGGACGGTACCAAGCTCCAATTCACGGTAACTCGACGTGACAGCTGTGTCATAGAAAGACATACGTAATGCTTACAAATATGGATAGTCAGCACTGCAATCACCATTGACGTCTCAAGAACATTAGGGTCTTTTTGAAAGAATAGTTCTGAGACTTGGCTTGCCTCTGTGGTAGAATACCTTATTGCGACGCAGAATTCTGGGGTTCAATTTCTTCGGAAACCCTGACATTTACTCTTTACATTCGTCTGTTCAACTGTACCAATGTCAGCTTTTTCTTAACGCTCACGCGTTAAAATTACCCTTGTCTGTTCTCGCCATTCCTTGGCAGATATAAATTGTCAGTCACCTGTGTTACATGCGGGCATACCTGTGGCACATACCCGCTAACGGGTATGTGCCACACGTTTGGCGGAAAGATTTTGACGACATACGTTACGACATTGTGAAATTGTACATGTCATGACGAGGGAGTCATTTTCGTGAAACCATCTGTGATAGATAGATAGATAGATAGATAGATAGATAGATAGATAGATAGATAGATAGATAGATAGATAGATAGATAGATAGATAGATAGATAGATAGATAGATAGATAGATAGATAGATAGATAGATAGATAGATAGATAGATAGATAGATAGATAGATAGATAGATAGATAGATGCTCAATTTGCCGGCAGTAAGCAAAGAAATGGTTTGTTTTTAAAAGAAACACACAAAGAGACAAAACAATTGCCCCCACCTCAACGAAGGGAATCGCGAGGAAATTCCAATGCATTTTTTACGCCGAGAGTACACGGCGTAATAATTTAATGGCGTAAATTCATTACGAGACGTGAATTTGTATCATTATTTACACATTCATCAGCCAGCGAACGCCGAGAGAAGGAGCGGCAAAACACTACGGTTGCCCTCTCTTAAACTGTCTCTACACACGCGGGAGTTCGGCGGAGCTCCCGCGATGCAAGTGCTCTCAGAGAAACTCACACGCCCGAGCGCGCTCCTTCCCAACACTCAATCTCCGCTACTCCAACCGCACTACCTGCTGCGGTTGCTAGGGGCGCGGATAAGCACGTGAGCCCACAGCTGTTGCTCTGGGAGAGGGAGTGAGAGCATAGAAATAACCCCTTCCGGTGAGTGGACACCGCCAGACGCCTGACATGCCCCGACTAAGAAATGCATTCGCCTTTAAAAAAGACAGCAGGAATAGACATGTTCAACCATGCAAAGCAATGGGTCATAAATGTAGAGGTGATGTGTAAAAGCCTAGCCTAGCCGGGACCAGGTAGGTGGCCCTAGCGCTGCTGTTACTCATTTTTGTGCGACTTAGTGCAAGCTGGACTAACAGACATCGATAATGCAGTAAAAATATTTTGATTCACTGAAGTGATGCGCAAGCAGAGAGTTATACCACTGGAAAATCTATGATTTCGACCTTCCTCCGCACATCATGTTTGGGTGGCACCAGCGCAGCACTGTTTTTCTATCTAGCATTTGTCAACATCGAAAAGAGCCTTATATTGAAATGTAAGGTGTGATTTGTCTATTTTGCAATGATGTAAACGGTATTCAAACCACTTTATCAAGTTATCATCTTATGGTCTCAGTGTAGAAGTTTATTTCCTTGCAAATTATTTGCTTCAAAAACTTGTAGAAAATGCTAAGGACGAGCGAAGTAAGAAAGTATTTTCACATTATTTCAAATACTTTATCTCTTCTCTCGTCCCTTCGATTGATCTGAAAGCTACGTAAATCAGGATGAAAAGAAGGAAAGGAAACTACTTCACTCGTCATCACCTTGAGGGCGGTTCATGAAACATAAAGGTGTTATTTCGATTTGTGCTAGCGTTGCTACTCATGTAATCTTACCACACTGTATAGCGCAGCTCCCAGCACATGGCAGCACCCCATTGGTGAAAGCCCACCCTTGGTTTATTTGAGCTATCAGCCAGTAGCACTGGTGTGGCCGGGTGTAGCAAGGAAGATGAGGGGAGATTTTGGAGGTTCAACTTTCGCTCCCTTCCCCCGATTCCCCATTTTGCAGTTTTGCATGTGTACACATTCACTCATACATACAAACGCACGCACGAGCACACAGAGTACGCTGAACACCCCCACCCCCCTGGGAAAAAAAGAACTACTGGCTGTTCTCAGTGATGACTGTGGCTTTTCAACAAGCGCAATTAGGAAGCCGTTGGGTACTATAGCCAATCAGTTTTTATTTCAGCGATTTAGTGACCACTTCTACATTTGTATACCCTCGTTTATGGGTGCTTGCTGCGCGGGTTATACAAAGATCTGGTCTTCTGTTGCTTGCTGCCTTGCACAAAGCATGCAAAGCAAGTTAAAATATGTTGTTGTTTCTGGGAACGTGAGCATGCGTCTTCGCTGTTTGCAATAGCTAGAAAACCTTCTATAGACGCGCACAATCGCGCCCTAGATACAAACAGCGTATAGGCGGAGTGTCAGCTGAATGTCCTTGTCGAACGCCTCTGGCTCGGTGTCGCAGGCCTACAAACTGTTCGCTAAACCCTATAAAGTCAGTCTATAGCACGACCCTAAAGTCTGTAGCGTGTGAGCTGACAGTTTCGCCTTACCGCCAGGACGAATAGTCTTGCAGCTACCACGTCACTGTATTTTTTCTGTACGGGTCACCTTGGTTACCATGGCGTTACGCGAGCTTTACTATTTATCATATATTGTCCTACAGCGAATATGGTTTGGGTTGTTTGTCAGTACGCCGTAATGCGGTTCGGGGGCTTTTCAATGAAAGTCATCTTCGCTAGGATGACAATTCTCGTTTTACATGCTACAGCTCACTTCACGGTCCCGGTGTAATTTCCCTCCCCACCTGGTGGCTATGCTCTAGCGCGTTTGACGCCAAACTGTTACTGCTATAGGGAATCGTAAGTCTTAATTCAATCCTTTTCCCGGTTGTACACTTGACATTTCCGCTCACCATGCTATGCTTTTCGTGAGTTTGCTTGGAAATGGACAGTTGCCCGGAACAGCATCAGTCTTTCCTTGAAGGCAGAGTAACAGAAGCGCCACAAGTGGTCCCCGCATCAACTCTGACACGCGCTGTCGGTGATTGCTGCTGCAGCAGTGATTTCCTGATAAGCGCTCCGCCGCTATGTGGCGTCAAGGTGATCATAAGCGTAAAACCCTCCGTGTGCGTGACGAGCACTGTGTCGCCCGGCAACACATGCTGCTTCTTCGTGATACAGATTTAGAGGCGAAACTCCTGGAGGTTGAGGCTTCTCCACTGGCGTTATGTGCCGTAGCAATAGAGAGAGAAAAAAAGTGTTTCTCTATGCCATAGCCGCTGCCGACGACGACAAAGACACTGATCACGATGAAGAACAAGCGCGTTCGAGTCCACACATTCTCTATCAGCGATCACGGCACAGCACATGCAAAATACCCCCTATATGCCAGGACGATAACGGTGGCACTGATGTTAGCATTTGTGCAGTATAGATGACATCTCGATAGGCTCTACGATGCATTTCGTATGACTGGAAACAACTAAAAGCCACCAAAAGAACGTGCCCAGACATTGTCTCTGCCAACTTCAGGCTAAATTAAATATTACAAAACAGTAATAATGAAGCAAAAAATTAAATTCACAACACAACAAATCAAACAATTTATGACCAATAAACATTGCATATAACTGCACAACAATTGACACCCATTTACACGCGTGATTGGTCAATGTAACGGGTGATTTACGGTAACACCAAACAATCTCACTATACTTTACCCGCTCGTCATCATTTACTTGTTGGATATGCCGTGATTTTTTTTCTACTATAGGCGCAGACGCAAGCACACACACAAATGCACGAACGGTACACTCTCGCGCACTTGTACCATTATTGTCATCAGCCAACTAGTTTAAGCAAACTCAATCATCTTGCGCTACCGCTTGTATAACAATAAATCTTTCACTTCGGCAGGATTACTTTAGCAACATTACGTAATATAGATAACGGCTACTAATTACTAAGATGCCGAATATATCAGTTTGCAAAATATTGTTCAGTACAGGGTGACTTCAAGAAAACGAATCCTATTCGTTACTGTAGAGTTTAGTCGACTAAAGGACTGAGCTGGTTTGACCGCTCCTCGCAAATGCTAACCCTCAAGAAACGTTGGTGCCTTTCAGAAAGCGTATTACCACATTTACGCCTATTCGAAGCAGTCGTTGTAATTCAGCACATGAAATGGGTAACTGCTTCTTTTCCTTCTTCCTCTTCCAGCTTGCGGGGGAGCTAACACCCCCTGTAGAGTTGGTTGTGCCTCGTGGCGCAAACGTGCCTCGCGAACAGGCCGCATTTGGGGTTAACAACCGTTGAGCGATAGATGGCGCAGTGCTCGCGAGAGTTAGTTCGCCACCATGATCATCATTATGGTTAACGCGGTAGCGCCAGTAGTGACGCCTAGCGGCTACGCGGGGTGGTGGCACATGATACATGAGCGGCTCTCTTTGGCGTGGGGCGGCTGGCGCGAATGCTCGTTTTCTGACGGGGTCCCGTGAGATGCGGTGACAGCGAGGCGTCTTCAGTGGGTCGCCAGCGGTGAGTCAAGCATCGGCGATGCCGCCTTCACGTTACCCTGTGTTTGTTATTATTGCGATAGCAACTATATGGACGCTTTAGGCTGGATTCTGCCGCCGGCGTCGGCGTCGGCGTCGATGTCATGCACCATATATGTATACGTATCTATATATATATAAACGCAAGAAAAAAAAATCGAGAAAAAAAAACGCTCCGGCACGTGGAATCGAACGTGGCACCTCTGCGTCGTGAAAGTGAGGCGTTAGCCTCCGAGTAACCCCAAAGCACATGCTTTACGGTTCAAACGGCAAGCTACTTATATACACCACTTACCGTTGCTCACGGTTATCTTGGAGGGAATTGTGTTTTCAGCATTACAAGCAAGACGGCGGAAGGAGCGCGTGCGCCACATCGCGCGGCGGCGCCCGCTCTAATCTCCTATACGCGTACTTCAGCCGGCTTTACATGGACCGCTCGGATTTACAAGCGCTTCGGGCTTTACATGGAACAATTCTGCTGTAGTTACCTGGTGCACAAAGGTCACTGCAATGATTGCAGTCTCCGTTTGTGACACAGCAAAGTAACAGATACAGCAAAGTAACAAATGAGACGCTTATTCGCGTGCACCCGTACCTGTGAGTACGTTTAGTGCGTGAGGAACGCGGGGTATGTTTTGATCTGCTTTCAATTCTGCACGTCAACTTTCAATTCATTGCTATCGCGTTCATTGATTCGCCTTTTCGGCAAAGCTGTGATTTTTATGTTATGTGGAGTGTCTGAAATATTGTACAAGGTTGTGTTTAGCGTGTTGACCACTAGTGATATATTTTAATAGACTGACGATATCGTCAATGTAAAAGTAGCTTAATAAATATGTTTACTGTATCTGTTAGCTCCAAGAGAGTGCCTCATTCTAAGACTTGACAAGCTATACCCCCGTATTGTTGAAAAGTGTACAGTTAAACACAAATTCTTCAAGTGACACCGCTTTCCTGACGCAATGCCTGCTTTACTGCTGAACGTAAATCACTAATATGAGTAAATCACAATATCAATTGTATTGCTGAACGAGTCTCAATTTGTTGGTACACCTTAAGAGCGTATGAGTTGACAAGGTTGAACACGAAGTAGCATAAAAAAGTTTCACTCAAGCACTAAATCCTTGCTCGCTTAGTTAAAGAACGTTCGTCAGTCTCAAGGTCATGATGCCTTTTGTGCAATTGAACATGTAGCACTGAATAACTAAATTTTGTACATAATGCTTCATTAAAATAGATGAGGCAGCCGTTAAAAACCAGGTAGCGTATATCTTGCCAAACAAGGCGACACAGCACGGTCAGTCATAGTTTGAGGTCACCATTGCGCTGTGACACAGGCCTAAGCATGCAAGGTGCCACGTAGAAACAAAAGGAATGCTGATGTGAGAGCGGAAGCGTTCCCTTCCATTCCCGTGAATTGTTCGCACTGACATTTCAAAACCAGTCGTATGAATTCTTTCTCGTTTTCGAGCGCATCTTTCCCAAAGAATTTCTTTCAGGACTGAAAAATCGAGACAGCTTGAGTTATATTGCTCCACTGAAATGCTTCACCGGGGTAGTGAGTATATAGAACATACAACTTGCATCCAATGCACAGAAATGGGCTTTGCTGACTATTAACTGTCATTTATAGATTGTCACTTATTATCAGGTCAGTCAACTTTATGAACGCATTCTAGCGACTAAGGCAGCGTTCTCCAATATGGGCGGAATGCTATTTGTATCTCTTGAAGACGCTGGCGCGGCGAAAATGCACTTGGATTTATCAAGCACTACTGAGTGCCCACCAGTCTTGTTCTAAATTCAAAATTGTCTTGATCGCATCGTGTTACTCATTGCTTAGGCTTGAACGAGAATAAAAAACACATAAAAATCACCGCAATATTCACAAAGTGATTGATGTTAGAGGCGCTTGCTCGCCGGTACACGGGGCGTTTCTTGGCGAGACTATTTCTGTAGGAAGAGAGAGAGAGAAATAGAGAAGAAAGCAGAGTTGTTGGGCACGTTTTGCGGCCGCTACTGCACAGTGTTAGCCAATTCGATCGGCACGTTAACCACCTACCCTTTTATGCAATACTGGCCGCTGCCGCAAGCCAAGTGACTAACGCTCACAAACGGCAGACATGCAGCTCTCAGGCGTTCTTCAACGGAGTTGACAGCAGGCAGGTGAGGGGGCTTGAGAGGATATCGGCACACGTGCGTAACACTCAACTTCCCACGTGCTGCCGTGCCTACGAAGCGACGAGAACCAAGTGGACGTAGTCGCGAGGAGGTGAGCGCGTGTGCCATCAAAGCCGGCGGATGGCTGGATCGATCGATGGATGGATATGGCTGTACCCTTTAGATCGGACGGTGGCTCACGTCACCAAGCCGAAATACTTAGTGAACCAAAAACTGAATTTATTTTTTTTTTCTTTAAAAAGTGAGGTTGAAGACTCGTACTTTGCAGTGAAGGGTTTAATTTTCACTCGTGCCTTGACTTTAGCCACCAATCAGATAACCTCCTTCTTGTTAATTCTACCCGCTTAAAGTCTATTTTGCCCTCCCTGGCCCTAAACCCCAATGCTTTGAAAAACTCTGCGCCATCATCCTGAACTATAGGGTAAAGCCCTTTACAGAACATTATCAAGTGTTCGGCAGTTTCTTCTTTCTCTCCACACGTACTGCATACCGCTTCTACCCCTTCATATTTGACCTGATATGTCTTGGTTCGCAATACTCCCGTCCTGGCCTCAAACAGTAGGGAACTACACCGAGTATTATCATAGATCTTTTCCTTGGCAATTTGCTGCTTAAAAGTTTGATAGATTTCTAGTGTGGACTTCTTAATCATGCCAATTCTCCACATATCGGTCTCAGCTTCCGTCACCTTCTTCTTAAACGATAATTCTTTTTGCTTTGGTTTGGCACCCTGCTGTTTTCTAAGTATTTGCCAGTGAACTTTATGGTTCGCTTTCTCCATTTTGTATCGACATTCTTCATGTACTTGTAGCTGAATACCTTCCTAGCTCAACGCTCCTCCCCCCTTTCTCTCAATCGCTGCTCAAATTTTATCTTGTTGCTAGCTTCCCTGCCTTCAAATGATGTCCATCCCATATCACCTTGTAGTCCCTGATTTGGTGTTTTTCCGTGAGCTCACAAGGCAAGCCTACCTATTCCACGTTGCTTAATTTCTAATTTTGCTTGAACTTCTGATCTCATGCACGCCTTGGGTGGCAGCGTGCCATCTAGTGAGCATTGTTCGAATCACCGGAGTGGCGACCGGAGTGGCGACCTTAAGGTAGCGTGTGCAATGGCAACACCGGTGTACACGCTGGCAACCGCCGGACAGGGCACGAGCTCAAATAGCAAGCTTCTAAAGCATACAAAAGTATACAATGGGAACAATAGATCGCTGTCAGAAGCAGGAGGGTGTGATGATTGACCTCCTCGTGCGCAAAGACTTTAGATAGACCCCATTCATCTTATAGGTCTTATAGACAAGCTATGAGTACACTCAAGGACAGAGGAAGCACCCTTATTTCCCTCACCACCAGCCCTTTAGTTTCATAGCATCATTGCTCACTCCCCATTGAGTAGACAAGCCGAAAAGAGAGCAGAAAGCAAAGAGCAACAGAACACCACTACAAAACTGCGCGAAAAATCGACAAGAAACAGAGAAGGCACACACACAAGCGCAGTGTGTGTGCCTTCTCACAGAACACGGTGGTGTCTGCTATCGGAGGTGGGCTCAGACCTCGGGCCACCCGCTTCGGATCTGGAGCTAACGCGCCCACGCGTGCAAGCGCGGGAATTCAAGGCACGCTCCATTCCGCACGCTGCTTCGAGGAGAAAGCCCGGAACTTCCCGGGAGAATAGAGCAACGTCGCCGCTGTCTCGGCCACCAGCAGCAACGTAGCGCGACGCCACTCCTCGAGCAAACAGAGATGGACCGAGTGCGCCGAAGTGTATATCGCATCTCTCTCCCCCCATCCCCCGGCAGCATCCCTACTCCCTCTTGTTTATAATGTTTTATAACTTTCCTTTTATAAAGCTTGGAAGCTGAAAAGGGAGGAGCAGAAACAACAGACAGGAAACGCCGAAGCATGCAAAAAAAAACTTAAGCGACACAAACTAGGGCGGGAAGACGTGAGAGCAGCTCCCACGCGTCCAGCGAACAAATAGAACAACTAAAGAGACACTGAGTTGGTTAGAACGAACGCAACAAAATGGAATCAATGGATTTTAATCTTTACTTAAGTGTGTTTTTGTTTCCTATATGTGTCGTTTTATAGAAATTGCGAAGAATCAGTGATGGTGCATGAAACAAAAAAAAAACTGAGAAAAAAAACGTGACACGACCAACTCTTGGGGTAAAGGTAAATTGCACGCCCAAAACGATACCTCAAAAGCCAAAGGAACACGAGAAGCAAAAGCACAATGACAACAGTGGAGTACCGCAGCAGAAGTTTAGAAAAAGTCAAATGCGCAAAATATTCAAAGCAAAGAGCACTGAATGACTTCAGCCCAAGTGATGTACAACGGGTTTCTTCAGCGAAAACGCTCATTTTCTCGCTTCGGCGTGAAGAATGCAACATTTGCGCCACTATGCACCTGCATTCTACCGGTTTCCTTTATTTCTGTGCAATAGCTATTGCGACACTTGATGTTGTTCTTTAGTTATCCTGTTTTTTATACTGCTGCTGCACAAAGAAAAAAAAACCCGAAGAAGTGGAGCGGAAGGCCGAAGTTGTTTCAGCAGAGACAACGAAACCTCGAGCCAAACTGCTCGCCCTTCTTCCCTGGATTTGCTTCCTCTGCTCTCGATACGGCAATCCCGATCAGTAATGTCATTACATTCACAGGGATTCCTACGGCGCTGTTGAAAGAGTACAAAAATAGTGAAAAAGGAAGAGCCGGTAGTGTTTCGCCACATGATCAAAAGCGTGGATGTTCGTGATCGGAAAGAGAAAAAAAAAGGGAAAGTAACTGGAAAGAAAATGTCTGGCTCTGTTGTTTTTTTCTTGTCACAATCTTAAGAAACGTTATAGGAGAAGGGCGATTGGGGAGAAGACACAAAGTAGGAGAGGGGGAGAGATGGTTAAACATTACGACCCTGGCATCTGAGTTACACGCACTGCATCGTCACTGTCATCATTCCAAACAAGTTGCTTATACCACTGCTATAATATTAAATCCACGGGTAAAAATAGTTTAAATCCCCTCTCAAAGCGGGCTCGGCAGCTATCCATCTCCTTTCTACTTCGCTTTTTTTGTCCCGCGGAGAATGCCGCTCATTGCGAATGCGTTAGCTGTTTACAGTCGAAACATAACGTTCCACACAACTGTTGAGATTCCAAAGGAAGAAAAAAAAAGAAAAGAAGAGCACGAATTGACTAGTGGCAATTATTGTTGCCAATGCAAATAGCATTACGTCAAGTCGAAGACGTTCCCAGCGTTGTGAAGACGTGCCAAGTGTCTGAAAGTGCTTACTTTCACGCAAGCCGAAAATTCTCGAAGGCGTTCTCTTCCACCTGATACGACATATGTCTGCGTTATAGTCGCTAAAGCATCAGACGTCGATTCTAAAGGAACACAGCTCAAATCGCCGCCGTCTTTAGTTATTTCTATGAGGTGTACAAATGCTGTGATGTTACTGGCCAGTGCTCGTGCGCGTGCTTGTGTGTGGAATGGGAGGGAGAGGTTACGTTACACCAGAAGGTGAACCACCCATCTGAAACCCATTGTGGTCGTCCTTTTGAAAGACATTGTATATTTGCATTTGAAATAGAATATGCGATGAAGTTTTAGACCCTGCAAGCTATTTCAGCAGTACGGAGCCATTTGCTGTCAAACACTTGTACCTCCGCACGCACAGAGATAACGCTACGTGTATTCGGGCTTTTTGATGGGCTCATCTGTTTACTTAGAGTGGCACTCTTCTGTAACGTTGACTTTGAAGAAATTATAAACAAGGCACAAATGCAGCGTTTAATGACTCCGAATTCTTTTGTTGAAGTTATTCGCTTTTAACATTTTGTGCTTTTTCAAACCACCTTTATATAATTGATTCAATATCTATCCCACAGTACCAAGAACAAGAGCTGATGAAGCCAAGAAAAGAAGTAGATAAATACGCTTTTTTAATAATAGGTCGAATAATTAATGGATAAGAGTTACACTTACGAGAAACAAGTGCTGAGAATGTATATGAAAGAAACGAGGAATGTTCTTTTTCTGCTATAAAAAGTAGCTTTATTTGAGGGACATTAACAGCGTACCCCACCAAAATGCGCCAGGCGTGCATAGATCTAGATAGACGCATCAAACTATAGAAAACGATAAATACGTGCTCCTCATTCTAATACCTTCCGCTTAGACGCAACACTCCGTCCCCCGTCCCCCCTTGGTAGTTTAACTATGTTCTTCTGAACACAAATTACGTATTATCGAGAATTAGTCAGCACAGGTATGCATTGATTAGTTCAGTTAAACACCCTAAATTGCGTGCATCGCAGTTTTCTTGATCCAGGTCACGCATGATCGTGATTAAAAGTGACCGAGTAGCAGCACGTAATCCGGATCATGGTTAATTCGAATAAACACTGATCGCGATTAAAAGTGCCCGTGTGACACTGGTCTTACTTTTTAAATACCATTTATATGCTTCTATTCCCCCACCCTCTCTCACCGTGTAATGTTTCAAGGAACCTTGGAGGTGTAATAAAGATCCGGCACGTAAAAGTGGGTATGGAACTGCGCTGCTAAAGCTTGACGGCAAGAGGGAAAGTGGTGAGGGAGACCACGCTTTCAGTTACGGTGACCGAATTTCAGCCGAGATAAAATGCAAAACGAGTTCGTGCATTTATATTTAGGTGGGGATTTAAAGTTACCATGAGTCTGTGGTTGCGTCCTGGCTAACACGTATAAAGAACATCACTTTGACAAGTGAAACCCCAGCACTTCATTTTTTTATTGTCAAAAAAAAAAAACGACGCCAACGGCACAGATTTCGACAAGCGTTAGCAAGACGCCATTATATTCACTGAGTGACTTCCATGGCAACAACAATAACAAAAGAAAAATGCTTTCGAAAAAAGGAACTCTGAAAGCCGAACACTGCATCGCATGCCTCACATGTTGCTTGATCATATTGCAACGGGGCCACGCCAAAGCCATTAGCGAACGTTAATGTGGCCTGTACTTATGGCGACACTGCAATCTTATCGAAAAACCTCTTCTGTGTCGTCTCCCTCAGGCGCAGTATCACAGGCAGGGGCTTACTTCCAAATACGCCCTCTTACACCATCACTCGGAGCTATGCTCGTCTCCTGCTCCTGCATGCAAGCAGAACATTCCTTCACCCTTCTGGAGTCTCTTTTCATCGTTCAGCAGTATCTAGTAGTTCCTGCGATTTTCGCTAATGTTCTCCCATGACACTAAGGTACTGTCGTTTTCATGATCCCATGGGCCACGATTACTAAAATCCTAATTATTGTTCGAAGTAACTCATCTGAGGTAATCTGATCCACTAGACTCTGGTGCTTTTATTAAATTTTTACATCAGAAATAAAAGCGAAGGTTAAGAATCTCACACAGCAGTACAGGTAAGTACAAGCAAAATTCATTCAAATGAAGGGTTCATTAAATTATTAGTGTTGTGGCAAGCAAAGTTTTTGACGTTCGAGCGGTTATGGCACGAATAACATTGCTGAGAAAGAGCTCTATAGACAAATCATACGGCGAGTTTTGTCAGTGACATGTTTTACAGCACGCCAGTGCCACCTGGTGCATTTCATTTGACCCAAGCTCGAACCGAAGTAGCTTGGGCCGTGTAGCAGCGGTCGTAAAGTTGATCGCGATCAATAAAACCGATCCGGATCACCCTGATCGCGATTAAAAGTGCCCGTGTGACACCAGTATAACTCTTTAGGAATGCATTTGGGAATCCAGATTATGTCATTCTATTCGTCATGCTGCACATGCAGTTGTGCAACGTGACACGGTGTTGCAAGAATTTCCCGGCAAGTTTGGTGCTCTGCGAGTATGCAGCCGCTTGTCTCCTTCTGAGCAGCCGCTTGTCTCGTTAAATTTGTTCAGGGCCGGAGCAATCGACATTTTTAAAGGTCTACACACGTTTTTTCAAGCATTGGCATTCTTCCTCGACCTCCTCATACCACTTGTGGCCGCTTTCAACAGTTCCCAATTGTTGCATTAGCGAAAAACAAGAATAAAATACAAAACTAATTCTCTCTGTTGCATAAAGCTAGGCACTTTGAAGGCGAAATCCCAAGAGGCTATGTATTTGTACCTAGGTCGACGCCGAAAAATCCTAAGTGGTCGAAATTTCTGGAGCCCTCTACTGGTTCGCGCCTCATAATCAAATCGTGGTTTTGGCACATTAAACATCAGGAATTATTGCAATATTAGCGTTAAACACATTTAAAGCACATTATAAAAATATCATGTCTAAATGTTATCAGTCCCGCCCCGCCGCGGTGGTTTAGTGGCTAATGTACTCGGCTGCTAACACGCAGGTCGCGGGATCGAATCCCGGCTGCAGCCGGGATCGAATTCCGATGGAGGCGGAAATGTGCAATTCCGATGGAGGCGGAAATGTTGTAGGCCCGTGTACTCCGATTTGGGCGCACGTTAAAGAACCCCAGAAGGTCAAGATTTCTGGAGCCTTCCACTACATTGTCTCTCTGAATCATATGGTGGTTTTTAGACGTTAATCCCCACGTATTATAAATATTATCAATACCACTTCCCAGTTCGGCTCTTGCTCGAAAAAGACAGATCTGTGCTTTTCGATTACAACGCATCCAGGACGTTTAGCATGCAATAGGCCCTACAGCCTATTGCATATAGGCTGTAGGGCAATAGACCCTTTGGCCTATATGTAATTTTAATAACAATCAAGGTACAATATAGTTCCGTAGGTGGAAGCCCCGGCCCTGTCACAAGTTGAAACGTGTCGGCTGCGATGATGCCATGTCAGCTTTATTAATAGCAATAAATTCCGGGGTTTTACATGACAAAACCACGATACGTTTACGAGACACACCGTAGCGGGATACTTTGCAATAATTTAGACCACCTGGAGCTTTTTCACATGCACGTAAATGTAAGTGCAAAGGTTCACCCTGTGCGAAATGCTACCGCCGAGACTGGAAATCGTCCTCAAGCTTACCAGCAACGTCAACATTATGTGGCCCTTTTAAACTTACTAACGTTCCTTTCTTTTACATTTTAGAGAACTATATTCGAGCTTGATCTAACAAAAATTGTAATATAAAAACAAATATGAAAGGGTTAATTACTTTTCGGTTTTCTACCAGTCGATGAGTGTTTACCTGTGTGAGAAAGTATTGTTTATTGTTAGGGGAGAATATATACAAAGACCATATCAGAGACCAAAAAAATAACTTACACTGGCTTATGTAGTATTTAAATCCAACCTTTTCTTATGGATATGACGTGACAAAATTGTCGAGAACTAATGAGGCACCGGCTACTCCTTAGCTATTGAAGTTAATCAAGCAGGACCTAACGTAAACCCGGATGCTGACGTACACTTCAAAGAAGTCCGTGTCGGTGCCAAGCACGAAGTCGAGTTCTCAAAAAAATAAAAGAAGGTAAACAAAACTTGCCCAGTGCATTATTCTAGCTAGAATGATGCACTTACCTTTGAAAATGAGGAGTAATGCAGCACTGTGGCTCTCATTTTCGCTCAAGTTCGCGTGCACAGAGTTCTTTTGTTGGTGGCGTCCATTGTAGTGCCCAGCAAGAAGCCAGGTCGCCGTTGTTTGTATATGTTAGAGCGAGAAATGCATTCTGTTGCTCTGCTTTTCGTGGCGTCTTCGTTATCTTCAGCAATTGCATTAGGACAGTCCAACACGATGCTAATGGTGTCCGAGCAATAGTACTCGTCCAATTTAACCGCTATCTCTAACCTTGAATGATAAGCCGGTGCAGCGCGTGGGCCCATCACATTAAAGCAACATCCCTGGCCTTGTCTGAAATAAGAAAAACCTAAGGTTCTCAAACGAGGCATGTGTGAAGCTAAGAGTTGGCTCCATCCATTTCTTTGTAATGAACTACATTAGTGCCATGCGTGTTATACAGTGTAGACAATATCCCCATGGCCACTTTTTTTTCTAGGCAGTGTGCTATGTTTATACGATGGCATATGCTCGCCGCTGTGGCTTAGCAGCTAAGGCACAGCGCTGCTATGCACACTTGTGCATGTCAAATTCCCGGTCACTGCGGCCGCATTTGTATGAGGACAAAATGCTACGACACGTGTCTACTTGGATTTGGATGCAGGTTAAATAAATCCTATGTGTACATAGCCTTCATAGATTACGAGAAGGCGTTTGATTCAGTAGAAATATCAGCTCTCATGCAGACACTGCGGAATCAGGGCGTCGATGAAGTATATATAAACATCCTGGAAGAAATCTACAGGGGATCAACTGCTACCATAGTGCTTCATAAAGAAAGCAACATAATACCAATCAAAAAGGGTGTAAGGCAGGGGGACACAATCTCCCCAATGCTATTTACCGCGTGCTTACAGGAGGTTTTCAGAAACCTAGAATGGGAACAGTTAGGGATAAGAGTTAATGGAGAGTACCTTAGTAACCTGCGCTTCGCCGATGACATTGCATTGCTGAGTAACTCAGGGGACGAATTGCAACTCATGATTACGGAGTTAGACAAGGAGAGCAGAAAGGTGGGCCTTAAAATGAATCTGCAGAAAACGAAAGTAATGTATAACACCCTCGGAAAAGAGAAGGGCTTCGAGATAGGTAATAGTGCACTTGAAGTTGTAAAAGACTATGTCTACTTAGGGCAGGTAATAACCGCGGAGCCGAACCACGAGATTGAAGTACTAGAAGAATACGAATGGGGTGGAGTACATTTGGCAAGCACTCTCAAATTATGACAGGTAGACTGCCACTATCCCTCAAGAGAAAGGTATACAACAGCTGTATCTTGCCGGTACTTAGCTACGGAGCACAAACCTGGAGACTTACAAAGAGGGTTCAGCTTAAATTGAGGACGACGCAGCGAGCAATGGAAAGAAAAATGGTAGGTGTAACCTCAAGAGACAAGAAGAGAGCAGAGTGGATTAGGGAACAAACGGGGGTTAAGGATATCATAGCTGAAATCAAGAAGAAGAAATGGACATGGGCCGGGCATGTAGCTCGTAGGCAGGATAACCGCTGGTCGTTAAGGGTAACTAACTGGATTCCCAGAGAAGGCAAGCGGGTTAGGGGGAGACAGAAGGTTAGGTGGGCAGATGAGATTAAGACGTTTGCGGGTATAAATTGGCAGCAGCAAGCACAGGACCGGGTTAACTGGCGGAACATAAGAGAGGCCTTTGTCCTGCAGTGGACGTAGTCAGGCTGATGATGATGATGATGATGATAAATAAATCCTTGATGTTTTGAGAGATTGCACCAAAGAACCTAACTGAGATGGCCTTAACGATCATATAGTGGTTCCGGCAAGTGGAACTTCGGAATTTAAGGGGGTCGTGAAAAGGTCGCTCCTAAAACGACAGTGCGAAACTATACTGGCAGCCACACGCACTAACCAGCCTAAAGAAAGTAGGCCTTGCATAGATGCTTTGCCACGATAATCATCCATCCAGGCCTATACTTTTCTTAGGCTGACGTAACTTAAAACGTCTCCTAGTTAATGTCTGTGGCTGCCGGTGGTTGAGCATTGCCTTTTTAGGAGTGATTTTATCGGGACCCCTTTAAAATCAGGTGTAATAGATAACACAACACAACTTTGCAGGATATTATAAAAGACAACAGACTTAAGCACCGACTAACAAATAACAGTCAGTGTCAATTGACAGGGCGTAGCGTGGCCAAAAAAAAGGGAAATAATTTATCTGCACTTTCTCAGGTGTAGTAGCGTGACATGTTTATGCGAAAGATTAACTTTTAGGTTTTATCACGCATTATTCAGCAGGTGTACATATATACAAACTACTGTAATAATATGGTACCAAGTTCCTCCTAATGTCTTTAGCCAGACGGTTCACCGCTTTTTTTGTTACCGAGAGTGCAAATGCACCTTTGATACTTCATGTTCCCATATACTAACTTGCCATGATCTTATAAATTTTGGCAGGATTTGCAACCTTCATAAATCATTAGTGGTAAAAATAAACTACACTGTGTTCTTACCGAAGCGGTGATTTACCAATACGCGTTTCAGAAAGTTCGACTGAACCTTTACGACCAAAGAGCAAAGAAAGAGAAAAAAACCCCTAGAACTTCCTGACGTCATTCTGACACTCAAATGCAGCAGTTTTCGGGCAAATTTCAAAAACGAAACTTTGACCTTCATTCGTTTTTCTAATAACGAACCAATAATGACGAAATTAACGCCCGCGTGATTTTCAAAAACTGATCGTTGAAGCTAACCTGATTAGACATTTCACACTCCCAAAAATACTTTTTTATTGATCACAGAAAATATAGGCCCATTTGTATAGTCATTGTTTATAAAACCTCTCCACGCAAGAATTCCCTCAAGCGTTATATTCCGCAATAAGACGGCCCTTCAAACTGATGCGTTGCAAAGGCGGCGCGCTCAGACACTTCTGAATATGCATCTATACGTTGAAACGTGACTACAACGGCTGGGTGCGGGCCAGTGCATTTAGCTCAAGCAGCGCGCGTGTCCTATAGCCACAGCGATGGCTGCGGCCGGCCCAAACTGTCGTATCATATGTCGCAACTTCTGTAATTAATGGCGCACTTGCGTACGCCTCTCATCCTGTACAGCACAATGACGAACGGTTGTTGCAACACTTTCGCGTACTCTTGGGAGCCTTGTCTACCGATCCCTTGAAACTATATATATATATATATATATATATATATATATATATATATATATATATATATATATATATATATATATATATATATATATATATATATATATATATATATATATATATATATATATATAATTTTTTTATATACTTCAGGATGTGGGCTTTATCGCTTTGCCAATAACTTGTTGTGTTACAGAAAAACAAAAGTCAACGTTGACTTAGCAGATACTATGCTTCTCGACGGCACGTGATACATTCGTCTGAAAGTGCTGCAAACAAAATAACAAAATAAAGAGAAGAGTTCGCGTGACGTTTTAATTTCGGCGCGTGTTGAATAGGCATTCAAGCGGCGAGGCGGGCCGTTGAGATGGCGCATTCATATCAATTAGACGTGAGAAAAGGCCAACGTCGCCAGCGGCCTGTCAAGTGTAAGCGTTTCGCAGGCCGAATGCGGCGAAGCCTTGCTTTAAATCAGCCTCACAACAGCCTTTGTCGGACGCGCAAGCGCGACTATACATTTGAACACCGCGGCGCGCTGCCCTAAGCTGTTCGCTCTTCTTTTTAAGTTCAACGAGAGAGGGTTTAGCTATTTTCTGGCACGTGACATAGCTTTCACGGTTCTGTTTGCCAGAGAGGGTTGCATTGAGTGAAACTTTGTTCTTAAAGCTTCAGTGCCTATTGTCTTGAGACTCACAAGGGCAATCCTCTTCTTGAACTGATAACTTGCATAAAAAATCAGTCGTATATGCACCCTATATCTTTTTCTAAAGGAGAATTTCTAATTGCACTGTGCTCCCTTGAAATAGGTTGCGAGGATATCACTGTCAATCACATGTTTCACGGCAGTGTATGTCTAATGAGAGCCTAATACAGGCTGTCTCTTCGGCAATCGATGCCATGCAGTTTGAAATTTCCAGCTTATCACATTAAATAACTCACTTGGTCAACGCTATCCCGATTTCATAGGACCGAAGATCAAAGCCGGCAGAAGATCAATTAGCGCAATTAGGATGGCACTTTTATATAAGTACACTGCTTCCCGAGATGGAGCTGAACCTTACGACGTTGTCAATTATTAAATTGGCTGCTACACATTCGTCGTTCAAATTGAGAGTCTATAACTTGCGCTCTGACAGTGTAAACAGGAACATTACACGAGAATAGTGGATTTTACTTTACAGATATGGTGTCTTCGTGGTCACGCCAACGTGGAGTGGGCGTGCCCTTGGAGGCGTCTAATTTACGGATATATTGCGTGCAAGAGATGGACGCGATCGAAGCATACAGCCTGCTCTAAGCGCAGGCTCTTCTTTATTGGATTTGCGGATAATGCTGCTTCAGTGTTCCTGAATGCTACTCTCATCACTAGATTAAGTTATGTTTTTGCTGGTATAGAGTGCATACAGAAGGCACAGGAACTCTCGGATACGTGTCGGGCTACGTCTATTTCAAGCGATAAGCGTTTCTTCTGACTTACGCGTAAATAACGCCATACTTACAGGCTCCGATTTTAACGCGGAACGTTCAGGAGTTCATGTGACTGTAAATCCGTCCAGTAAATGCAAAAGGTTCATGAATATTAACTCAGAAATATTAATGTTTGTACTTTGTAGTCCGACGAAAAATCATTGCGAAAGTACACACACCAATTTTATACGAATCGAAGAAATTAAGAAATTGTAATTTTGTTCTTATATACATGTCGTATTCATATATCCCACGAAAGAGGCTCCAAACAAACATTTTCGCGCAGTACACAATTGCACACGGTATATGCAACATAGACCTGCTAGGAATGTTCAACACCGTGTACTCTCTATGCCGTATACTGTGGGAGTGTACACATGACAATACACCGCCCTTGCTCCTTTCCACCACTACTTCACAACTGTGGGAAGACGCACTCGACAATTCGGGCCTTGGGAACCAGCCACGACAGGTGGACAGACTGCGACGCCCGCGCGACGAGGAAATGTGGCATTCTGGACTGACGATGCCGCCCTTATGAAGACGACTGACACCACTTCCTTCTTTTTTCATTCTCTATCTCTATCAATAAATCATACTTGAATCCAAGCAGTCTAGGCCAATATTCACGAACTGTACTCACAGTATAGCCACATGTATCGTATATTTATTTCTCCAGATAAAGGTATTGCGGTTGTTTTCGTACTACCATGGCCATTTTTGGTTACTTCCACTAATCCTGGCTTAATGTGGTTCTTTTTTTGCTAGCATTTATAATTTTTTGTCTACATCCTATGTTTTTTACCTCCCACCACGATAGTTTAATGGTTATGGCGCTCGACTCCTGAAGGTCACGGGATCAATTTCCGGCTTTTGTGGCTGCATTTTTGATAGAAACGAAAATGTTTTATGTCCATGTACTTAGATTTAGGGGCACGTTAGAGAAACCGAGGTTGTCTAAATTTCCGCAGGCCGCCACTAAGGTGTCTTTCACAATTATATCGTGGTTTTAGGACGTGAAAAATAATATACTAATAATAACAATAATGACATTATTATTATTATTATTATTATTATTATTATTATTATTATTATTATTATTATTATTATTATTATTATTATTATTATTATTATTATTATTATTATTATTATTAATATTATTATTATTGCTAGTTTCATGATCCAAATTGTCTCAATTATTTCTCAGAGAGGGCAGGCTGACGCAGTCTACTGTGACCTGAGCATTGTTTTTGGTGTATGCTCAGCCACTCACGGTTTTTGGTTAAACTTGCACACTTTCATGTTGACTCGTCTGTTGTGAAACTCCTGGACAGCTATCTGCTTATTAGGTCATGTTATACTGCCGTAATTGGCCAAATGTCTCCCTTGTACAAAGTTACCAGTGGAGTCTCTCAAAGGTCGGTATCAGGCCCACATTTTTTTTTAAATTTAAGTTGACGATGTTTCTTTCGAAACTCGTCATTCTTCTTTTCTCTGATAGGCTGATGACATCAAGATGTTTAGGAAAATTCATTCAGGGAACGACTGTCGCTTGCTGCAGTCAGATTTGTGTTGTTTTTTCCTGAATGATGTGAAAACAATAACTTTTCTCTGAATACCTCAATTACCAAATTCATGAGTACATCTTGCAAACATCCATCGTGCCATTTCCATACTCTGTGAATACCGCGTCGTTATGTGAAGTTTACGAGCGCTGTGATTTTCGTGTTCTTTTTAATAGCATACTAAATTTTTCTGCCCGCCTTAAACATACTGCCACGCGAAGCCTTCGTTCTCTCGGCTGTGTTTGCAGAATCTCTGAGAATTCAGTTCTCCTTCAGCATTCCACAAATCGTACACCGCAACATGTCTCCCTCAACTTGAGTATGCACCTCTGTTCTGGAATGGCCTCGATAAGTGTGGCATTGAGCGAGTGCAGAAATATAATGGTAAGCATTTATAATCATCGTTTCGCTAGCAATGACTGTGCATCTCGTTCTAACACTGCCGGATTATTATGATTGCCATCACTTGACTGCCGACGAAATCAAGCAGACCTGTTGTTTCTTTACCAGCTAGTTCACGGTATTATATCCTGCCCTTTACTTCTCAGTTGTGTAAATTTTCGGATTCCGAGTAAGTTAACTAGAGAGAGTCAACCATTTCATGCACCTGCTAACTTCTTTCAACACTCTACTACCTCTCATAAAATATATACAAAGTCTGTATATGTTAACTTTCATGATTTTTATGTTTTTCACAGTCCACTGTCACTGTTATGTGAGCTTTGCACTGTCCGAACATAGTTTTTCACAATGCACAGGTTCTTCCCTTTTACGTTTTTCGCAAAGCCTTTCACATAGTTGTGTATATCCCACTTTATTTTTCACTCCCATTCTACGGTTCTCGTCTTGTCTTTTTATTCTTTCCATTCAGCGCGGATTTCTTTTTGTCTGAGCGTTTTCGCTTTTTTGTTTGATTTTTTTTCTGAAGACAGAATTTATTTCTTATTTATATTGTTTTATTTTTTTCGTGCGCCTGCACAATGACCTTATGATTGTTCCTGGGCAGGTTAAATGAATAAATGATTGATTGATTGACTGATTGATTGATTGAATATATTGTAACAGGCAAGCCTAACAAAGCAATAAAGTATAACTGAAATAGTCTCCTGAATCCCCAATTCTCATAAAGATTAAAATAATAACAGCAAAACTTGCCGAATGAGGCCTGGTAGCAACGTAGCTTTGGTGTCCTGTTGTCAAGAGACTCGCCCGCAAGGTGAAGCCACAGCCTTACCTGCGGTGCATCTCCTAATGAAAACCCTCGCTAAGTGAGCTTTCCCATCCCATTTGTCTGAACTTGCCACCATTCTCTGCAATCTTAGGCGTATACTTGCCAGTTTTGCCACATTGGCCTACAAATGGATGCATATCGACCTCTCTAACAATTCCTATTGGGAGTAACAACATAATGGTGTAAAAGGAACGCAAATCACACGATGCCCTCCCGTATGTGTACTATGGCAATGACGTGCCTATCCACTCCCGTGCTCTTATAAAAGTATGCTCTCTTAGTCGGCTTTTTCTTTAGCACTCTAGCCGTGGGCTTTCCACGTGGCCACTTTGAAATCGAAGCCTCAAACTGTCACGCGTATACGATTCTGGGACGGGATGCCACCACATTCTGAACTCCAGCTTCCTTTTGATCTACCTTTCGAGTCTATTCTTCCTTAGCTTACGCGACATTCGCGTTTTTTTTTTCGTTCTGTTGTTTACTGCTTTGTATATGAATACCCTTGTCGATCTACGTCTGTATGTGTCAGACGCAAGGAAGGAAGCGTGACGCAGATCGAGAGCGCTAAATGTTATGCCTTGACAAGTTCAGTTAGACGCCAGGCCTATTCACACGGAAAGAAATGCGATCCTGGCCACTGCCGTCGTTACGTGCTGTGTTATCTTCTTTGTGCGTTTGGCACGACCCCCCCCCCCCTCTCCCGTCAGCAGGATATCTCTTCCGCGGCACCCCATCTCTCTCTGTCGCTGCTTTCCTTACAAAGGGCTCCCCTTTGTGACATCCTCGAAGAGGCAGCCGTGAAAGTCAGATGCAATCGATCCGCTTTTCGACTCTGCATAAAGCGTTTCGAGAATTCGCTTAGCCACGCTCCTTTTGTTCATCTAGTAGTTTGTGCAAACGGCAATATTTGTCTAGCAGCAGAACTGTTGCCCCCAATTTTTCGTTACTGTTTGATCGAAGAAAAAGAGGAAAGAATTATTGAGTGGCCTCAGCCACGGAAGCATAAAAATTTTCCACATACACACTTTTTTCCTGCCTGTCGAGACAGTTTGCCCTAATCAGTTTCACTGTAGAGCTTTGCTGTGTTGCATTTATCTGCAGTGTTTTTTTTTTCACTTTTTACTGCACCTGAAATACTCGGTTCTCGTGGCTCCCCCCTCCCTCTCCCATCAGGGAGATCGAATGGAAAACGACTGCTCCACAAAGAAAATATTTTTTTTTCGTTTAATTATGTCGCTAGCGCAGATCTGAGAGATAAAGTGGTGGCATATTTTTCTTTTTACTGGTAATACGGTTTCATTCATGCCCCCCCTCCTTTTTTCTCACCCACAAGATTATTGCAAGCAGTTCAATGAGCTGTAATGCGCTATATGTTTGGGGATTGCAACACAAAAGGTCGTTGAATGGCTGAGAACTTCGAACTGCTTTTTTTCAGTACTGCATCTTAAAACGAAAGCAAAAACTTCGTCAACTAAAATTTTAAACGAAAAAGAAAGTGTCTGCTACAGTTTTATGAAATTGGCAGCAAGGTAGTTCTACTTACTATTTGTTTTCAAAGGGGCCCTGAAACACTTTTTCAAGTAACAATGGAATAAACTCACTGAAAGAGCTTATTGGCTAACGAACTCAACACCGCGAAAATTTTAAGAATCCGTCTAGTGCGAGTGGAGTTACAAAGAATTGTCGCTCTCGTTTCGACAAAAGCGCTGGAATCTATGTAGGGTGTTGTAGGCCCGTGTGCTCAGATTTGGTGCACGTTAAAGAACACCAGGTGGTCAAAATTTCCGGAGCCCTCCACTACGGCGTCTCTCATAATTATATGGTGGTTTTGGGACGTTAAACCCCACATATTAATCGAATCTATGTAGGGAGAGATGGTAGGGAAGCATTTTTTTTCTTTTTTTTCTTCGAATGCGTGGTTTCTTCAATGGGATCGCGCGAGCAAGCGTTGACAAGTCGCAGCCTTCTGCGGTGACCTTTGTAACGACCGATCACGCCATGTTCAAATCAGGCAATGGCTGATAGATTGGCTTTCTACGAGTGATTTTTGAGCGTCTTCCGTGATCTGTCGAGAGAAAAGAAAGCAATTTTTAGCTGACTTTGATTGTGAATTCCAGGCCGCGTGCCGTGCTATAACATTTGGCTCGCGTGTTGTCGGGAGGCTCTACTACTGATAGGCAGCGTTTTCTGACCATGCTCAAAAAGTGGTATAGGGCCCCTTTAAGCTTCCCCAGATATGGACCGCCACCGTCTTTGACAACTGGCGGCAAACGGTGCAGGGAGCAGGATTAGGAAGTCTTGGAATTGAACAACGTGCACTAGGACCTAATTATAGACGGCGTAGTCATGCTGTTTTAGAAAGACTAAAAAAATGTTAACGTCACCGTTGCAGATACCATGTTTTTCAACCAAACCTAACAGTTGGCGTGTCGAAGACAGCCATTGGGTAGTGAGAAATGAAGGGCCTAATATTAATATCTTTTGCTATTAGGTAAAATATTCGAGACGCGTTTGTAGATACAATCTACGAAGGCGTGACCAAAAATATTAATCTCATGTAACGATCGCTTGGTACAACAAAAGCGGGTCTGTGCAGCACGTGCCCCGGTGCATGTGTCGGCTTCATTTTTTTCTTGCTCTGTCCGTATCCTTTAGGCAGTGATGTTCTCGGGGCATAAAGCAAGTATTAATACATGCGGATGTAGTTTACTCAGTTCACGATAATGCTTTTGCCTGCAGTAGCCAAAAAATGTAAAATTTGTGCTAAAAAACACGTCATTGAGAGTCGCAGGTGCCCATCGCCGAATTATGCGTAAAAGGATGTCCGTCTAAATTCTGTCTTGTGATTCAAAGTGGCACTAATCGTTGCAACAGTGACGAATATGCGAAATAGTCAACTCGAAAGTCCCACTACACCAAACAACCTGAATTGGTGTAGCGAACATATAGGATTTTCGCGGTAAAATGACAAAAAAAGAAACAGTTAAAGAAGTACGTAAAGTCTCCTTATACTTGCACTGAATGCGAAAGCAGTGCTTGTCTGCGCGGTATACGACTGACGTCCCTACTACTTAGACGACCACATCACATGACTCTATAACATGACGTGATCACTCAGCTACGTGATGACGCCAAAATGACGTCATCGCTTGGTCTCGTATACTTTTTCGCGATTGGGCGGCAGTACCACCACTCATCGGACGGACGCCAGAATTTCCGCTTCACGGGGCGTATACAGCGCTTTCGCTTTAATTGTGGAAGTGAGTAAGAAACCCGTGGTCCTTCACGTTGCAAGAGTAACGGCTGTGGGAGTTGAGAGGAGACTATCGGCATGAGGAATAGACGTGAATAGACGGTCTACTGAGTTATCCTGTTTCATTGGTCGCAATTAGAAAAGTTAAAGAGGCTTTGATACAAAGAAAAGCATGGGGGTAACTTGATTGCTTAAAATTTAGCAATGAGTGATAAATGAAAAGCAATTAAAACTACTTATGCATGTAGGAAGTACTAGACCGCTGTGGCGGATGTAAAATGTATTACAGCTGTGGCGGCGGTTAAAAATAACCATTTTTCTGCAGGTGTCACATAGTTGGAGAGAGTATTAAGCGAGAAAGGCGCCTTTCAAGTGTTGCACGGGGACTTCCACACGTGGTTGCGCTGCTTCCGGGCTTACATTGAAAACACTCTTCTTTCACTTTTCTCTGAATAAGAACGCTCGAAAATTTAAAAAAAGAACAACGCCAGCAATTGCTAAATAAATAAATTATATTCGGCGGATATACGAATTAACGAAGAGAAACGCAAATAAAAAACAGGCTACATGGCAGATTAACTACAGTGCGCCGTTCTTTTCACAAATTGCCTACCTACCCACACGCTGCGCCACATTGGCCCCCAGAGACCTCTTTCTAACGGTCGACTTCATCAAAATTTTTGTTCCATCTGGTAGGTTTGTGTGTGTGCATGGCTCCCGTTCAAAATGGGTGTCGGTGCGAGAGAGAACCATTCTGGTCGACCGTTAATCACGGCGGGATTCTACGGTCTCCTTTCTAGAGCTCTTAAGCGGAGAAAATTGCACCTCAGACATTTATCACGTGCCGTTGGCCGTGCGTGTGTGCGTGCGCGCGCGCCCGCTGTGCGGCGTTGCAGTTTGTCCTGCATGAGCAAGATTCGCTTTCATGGAAGGTGCAGCGTGGGCAGAAGTTTGTATCATTCTTCTTGAAGCCTCACGATGCGGACGCGCTCTTTGGAACAAAGGCAGCCTCCCTTCGGTGATTCAAGTGGCAACAGCAGCAGCAGTGAAAACAGCGCCGAAACGAAGGCAAAAATAACGAGAATGGCGAATGCAGGAGGTGACAGAGGCGCTTGAAGCCTGCGCTTGTTGGTGGTCTCACTGCACGGGCATATTCACTGCGCGTCGCTCGATCAATGCGCCCCTGAGCTGCGTAGCTTAGCCGATGATTAATGGCATTGCTTGTGACATAACTCATGTCCTCTTTCCCGTGAGTTTCAGAGCTCTATAAAAATGAAGACGTGGTTTTGTGAATAAAAAAGGCGTTGTAAACAAATTTGCCAGTGTTTTTCAGGGACCGTATAGGGCTTCGAGAGATGTCCTCTTTCGTTGGTTCTGAGGTGCAAATAACAAAAAAAAACAACAAAAAATAGAGGATGCTTGACCTTCGCCTTCTAGAGTATGTATAGGTCGCGATAGTGTAATAGGGCACCGTGCACATCGTTTTCTGAACTGCTAACCTGCTTCGCTCTTTAGTGCATGCCTCAACCATGAGTGAAGGAAACGAACGCATGGACGCGTGTATGCCATTTCAAAGTATCATTGAATGTCAATGGAAAGCACAGTTGTTAAGTGCTCACTACGCTATAGATACTTCATTCGTTACAGCGCAAGAACAGCCGCTCACAACGTATATCATTGTTGAGATGCTGAGAGCGCATATTCGGTTTATATCACGGATTCCATCACATCATTTAGCGTGTCTACCAGCGTTGATGCTCCATGCTTCATTTTTTTGGTAGTGCGACGAAACACCAAGACACATTGCCACCTGGCTTTAAACCTGAGATGCGTCCGGCATCTGCGTTGTGGAGTCTCCATCAACCTGGCGTGTGCTTATCAGTTCTTGGAATCGTTAAAAAGGCACGCATGTCACCACTAACTCTGAAGCAGTTGACTTCGCGTCTGTTGAACGAAACCTACTTTGACCGCATTCATGTTTACACGTATGGCCACGCTAATTCCAACAGTTCTACTGGAGCAGTGGTTGTTCCATCGGGTAACGCATTGCTACGATACGAGTTCTCTCATATCACGACGTCGACAGCAGCATAAATTGCAGTGCTTCAAAGGACGGTCAAGTACATTCTTCAGCAGCCTCCTAATCAATGGGCTATCTTTTGGGACTCGAGGTCAGCCGTACAGACGCTACTGTTTGCTTTACGGCAAAAATTACACGAACATGCAGTGTTTCAAATAAAGAATCACTATCACGAAGCGCTCGAGGAAGGGCACGATATCATATTTCAATGGTTGTCAAGTCATTGTGAAATTACGGCAATGACCTTGCGGATGCAGCTGCTCGATCAGCTCATGACCAAAACATGTGGAATCCTATACTGCTCTTGAGAATGGACGCTGCGTGGCGACTACAATTACTTGCTTACCGTATCAAGCTTCTACAATGGAATACGCAAGGCTTCTCCAACATGCACCTGTATTCTATCGACCCAAACTTGCAACCTCATTTACCATCCGGGCTCACACGACGCGATGAAACTTTGCTGTGTACCATGTGATTGGGCGTGGCATTTACGAATGCGTGTCTCATTGGGGTGACCAGCAGTGCGGTATTCAATACTTGCGTCTGCGGGGAGACGTTTGAGCACATTTTATGCATCTGCCCATCATGCCAATCCGAATGGAGTGCTTTGGAAGCCAAGCTCCGTCACCTGGTTTCACGAGAACTTACAGAAAAGAAAAACCTAGGAGCTTCGCCGACGGTCTCGCATACGCGCTAAGTCACGAAAGCACTTTTGTGCTTCTGAAAGAACACAGGACTACACGAGCAGTTGTGCAAGAACAACACGAGACCATGCTGTGTAGTCTCAAGCTATTTATTAATATGTTTCTTACTAGTCTTCTTTTTTCTGTATCTCTTTCCTTTATAGCATTCCCCCTTTCCGCCACTCCAAGTGTACGGTAGCCAACTGAGCCAAGCTTGGTTAACCTCCCTGCATTTCCTCTCAATTTCTTTTTCTCTTTTTCTCTTACAAATGAGCGAAGGGCTGACTATGCGTCCATAGGGCAACGTGCGAACTTACGCAGCAGTTCATTTTGTTGGTGGTTCTGCTGCTGCTGATGATGAAATATGCCTGGCCGCCTTCTAATGGGTGGGCCTTTAAAGCAATCACATGTTGCCCTACCCACATCTTTTGGCACCTAGTGCAATTCTACGCTTCTGCCACGCAATATGTGATGTGTTGAAATAACGCCTTCTATTACATGACATTCATACAGAGTTCTTTTTTTTTGCAAAGCAGTTTTGATCTATCTCGTGGCTCTATGGTAGAACAGCTGCTTTCCACGCATAAGACCAAAGTTCTGTACTCACTCAAACCCAGATTTTTTAAAATTTATTTTATTTGCACCTTTTCTTATACTTCGGCCTCAGATACACTAATGATTTTTAGCTCACAATCAAATGCGCCAACGCCGGATTTTTTGCGAAACGAGCTCTTTAACACTTTCGCGTTGAAAACGATGTCAACAAAAACAGTATACAACAGTGGGAAGTGATCGTATAGTTACGGGGATGATGAGACGCTGCATGGCTCATGAGTGACTATTAGTGATCGTTCAATGCTCAGCATCTTTCGCTTTGTAAATCACAGTATTGATAGAAAACATCAGCTGCCTCGTTACCAACATTGAGGAGGGGTGTAGCTCAAGCCGCAACATGAGTTACAGCATCAAAAAATGAAAGTGTCAGTATTTTTGGTAGTGGTGAGATGAAACATACAGTGAGACGGGTTCCCCATAACCTCCAAGAAATGGTATAGTCTTCCTAATTTTATTCATTATAGTTTCTTGGTAATATTTCAAACTAGTCGCTTTTTTAAAAGATACATATTCTAATTGGCTTATAACTGCGCTATTGAACATGAACGAAGGTGAGTCAAAAACCGGCGCGCGTGTCCTATGTTTCACCCGCCTACTTTAGTGTTCAATAGTGCAGTTATAGGCCGTTAAAATGAATGTAAAGCAACTAGCTCGACTTAGAGCCTTGCTTGAAACATATAGCCTATTATGTAGGACGTTACAGGTGGTTCAAAACCGCACAAAACGAACTATACATTTTATAGTAAAAGATTTCGTGAAAGAAGCATTATAAGATGTTGGCAACATTCGTCTATAGCACAGAAAACTGTTCGGACACTGCGACTGTTTCTAAGACACAGCGGCCTCAGAAGCCTATTGTAGTCCTGATGTTGTACTTAGAACTTTCATTGCTTATTTATTCTTTTTTCAGCTTTATATTCAGTTTTACCTAGCCATCAGTCTAAAGAGTAGCACGTGGAATGACGCTCTGTTGATTTACTTCAAAAGCTGTTCGTTCTGTTTCTGTCTAATGCACCACATTGACTTTTTTGTGCTGGCGTATACCTTTTCATAAGTTTGTCGGATCATTAGGGTCATGATTTTGGTTCTTCCAGGAAAAGTCCTGAAAGCTGGCTTGTTTTTTTTACAGATTAGGAAAATGGAACCCATTAGCTAGCTCGTCAAAAAAAAACGCTGATAATTGAAAACAAAAGCTCAGCACGAATACTCATGCTTGGCATCATGCCCTTCACCTGGAAGCAGCAAATCAGAATCATCTTTGTGCAATGAGAAGTTTCTGTAGTAACGCAAAGTTAGCAAAAGAAAGGATTATTTGAAACTTAACCAAACCTTCCTGTATGAGCCAGCTATACACCGAGAAACAGCGAATGTATCTGAGGTCCAAAGCAGCAGCCGATTCGACAGAAGCTGTTCCATACAACCAAAATGTTTTCTCTTGCATCCGCCAAATACTGGTTAAAAGAACTAGGTGATAAATGCTGGAACGTGCACACTTTGGCGAAAGGTACCAAAAAAAAATTGTGCCAACAAGTACTGCTGCACCCAGAAGTGGCAATTCTTGAGGGCTTTTGTATCATCACAATGCATAATGTACTCTTTTGTGTTCATTTGCATAAAAAAATGGAAGCACGAAACTTTTTGGTACATTTTCTCCCCTGCGCTTGCTGAAATGTTAGGCACTCCATCGGTTCAGCTTCATCCTTGGGCTTCCATGTAAAGATATTCTTGAAATTAAGAAACGAATCAACGGATGGACATCTGTTCACGTCTGCTTACTTCCGCTGCCTGCTAATTTTTAATATGTTCAGCGTTATTACGGGAAAAAAATTTTCTGCTATAGACACAGTTCTAGCGTAAGAGCTGTTTGTAAGTATGCGCTTCAGATGAAGTGCTTTTGCGGGGCTTCTGTAATCAAAGCTCAGCCTCTGCAGGTCCCCGGTCTGGTTATGAGGGAAGCCGTACAGTGGGGACTGGAGATTAATTTCTAGCCGCAGTCTGCATATCAATGAAGCTTCCCCTGAAACGGTGATCAATGAACGCGTACTCCGATGGCGCATCGTGATCGCTTTTTGTTGTATGTATATTTTTTGCAGTCAGGGAGCACCTCTTCTTTAAAGGGATATTGCTCACGGTAACACACGCTGTGTACTTCTGCTGCTGTTGTGTTCACGCTTATTGAAGGGGTTCCGTACATGTTCACAACAGTGTATATGTGATTATAGTGCACAAAAATCTGATGTTGTAAATGAATAATGCACCATGTGAACGCACGCACGTACGCAAGTAGGCAGGGCTAACCGCTTTCCCTCTCGGGTCGTCGCGTGCAGTGCGTCAGTAGTGCCGTATTTTCAGTCACATTCTCTACATCATAACTTTTATTTTATCTTTGTCTCCAACTCTCACTAGGCAAGGCATGTTTCTGGAATACACCCGACACCCAGTGCGGAGTATGGAAATGCTACCTGGCACGCTGGACGCTCTCCCGTTCCTCAGCTGTCGCCATCCTTCTCGCATCCCTCCTCTGCGCTCATCCCGACGTAGCCGCGCGCGCAAGGCGTGATGCGCGACCGCACGCCACGAGGGGGGAAAAGGCACGCGCGCCAGTGCTACAAGTGCGGGCGCCATTTAATGCTAAGCGGCGTACACAAACGTCGTAACCCCTTATTAATGAGGAGAAGCGCCGACGGCGACTCGGGCGCCGCGCGCCTCCCTCCTTCGCGCCGTCCCCCGGCGCGGCGACAGCTCTCGAGTGGCCGACGGGAGAAGATGTGGAGCACACCACCGCGGGATTGCGATCATAGCTGCGCCTAAGTGCAGCAGGCTAAGCTCCCTATCTCGGCCAGGCCCTGGATGAGTGATGCCGCGTCGCGCTGGTCGTTTGTCTCGGCTTCGACCTCCCTCTCCCCCCGTTTTGTTATCGCCCAATTGTTCCTTATTTTTTATTCACCGCACCTCCCGACATGCCGGGTACCTGTCATTTCTCTTTATCTCTTCTTCTTTTCGAAGAAAACATAGCGTCGGCTCGACGACCGAGCGTACCTTTTTCAATGAGATACAATCCTTCCTCAAGAGACTAACGCAGATCGATGCAGCTGGGTTGCGCAGATTGAAGTATGACCCTGACTGAAGATTTATCTGTGCGGCACTGCGACGACCCTTGCTTTGCGCGACCTCTGCGGCGCCAGCAAAAACCTAGAAGGGAAAAAAAGCGACGCGGACAGCTTCAGACGCGAGTAAAGAAAAAAAAGAGGCTAAATCTGAAGAAGGAAAGAAGGAGAATAATCTGACACGGAAAAAGGCTGTGTATACGAGAAAGCTAAGGCAGTCGGCCATCGAGGGGGGGGTTTTAAACTCACCTCCCAGGGAAAAAAACATCAGAATAAATATATATATACCTATTTATTTATTTGTAACGCCTTCCACGTGGTATTATACACGCCGGTAGTGTTATTTTCTTAGTTCACCGTTTTGCCGCGGCCAACACTCCGTAAACTTTTTCTTCCGGCGGGAAAGAAGGAGGCTTTCTGGAATTGTTTCCGTCCGCAGGAAGGGGCAGAGTAAATCCGGCATCGATTTGCGTAAGAAAGCAAAAAGAAGAAGAGGAACTGCGCTTTCGAAGCCACCAACAGCCTACAGGGTCCACAGAAAAAAGACGAAGATTTCCGGGATGAAAGTGCTGATTAGGACCACTGTGAAAGACGACAAGCAATAATGTTTTCTAATTATAATAGCGGCAAACAAACGAAAGAAATCCTCTGCGCTAGAAATTGTTCATGTTATTGAATTTCACAGGCAGCAAACGTGAAAGCTCAAAGAAAGACTGTATTTGTTTATTGGATACTTTATGTTAGTGTTTTATTAATGTGACGTGGAAATAGAGCTTTAGTACCATCGATGCGTAGCCAATGTTAATGCTGAGAATTTAAACGCAAGCACACGTGTTCTCACTTCTACGAGGTACGAATCCGCGCTGTTTTGTCCGTAAAGCCAGAGCCTTGAACACTCGGATATTTCGTCTATTGTATGATTCCACTGCTCCAAAGTTATTGGGCACAAAATGACACAGTGGTGGGTCTAGAGCAATTCTTAGAATGTGTGTGGCAATGTGCTTACTCAAGAAGATAACAAAGATTCCTTAAAGAGCCTCTCTGTCAGATTTTCAGCTGCTCGCTTTTCTGAATAACCACTTCCATATATGTTATGTTTTGTGCTCTCAAAATTTATCCCATGCTGAATGTCGGGGAGTTATTTGAAAAGAAATTTTAAAGTTTAGGTGTGCGATCCCAAATCAAGCACTTGAATGTGCACGTCCAACGGGTCACCTCGTGTTTACGACGTCGGAGCCTGCCTCTCTCAGCCCAGAGGACTTTCTGAGCTCAAATGTTCGCTGAAGTCACCACTGTACCCCCTGATGAGCTGGCACAGCGCGCTATGTCGTCACATGATCTCACCTGCTTTGCTCTTATGGCGCAAGCACCACGTGTACTATATTTAGAGTCATCAGCAGGCTTAACATGAACGCTCCTGTGCATGACCTGGACTACTTTAACTGACGCCAGTCTGGAAGCGCTAGGCGCTGTTGCCGAGATGATGCCTCGGTATGCTTGAATAGCATATCGGCATGCATGGGTAACACGTTGGCAACAGAATTCAAAGCTACATGGTGCTTGCATTATTTAAATTCTTTCAGGACACGCTGCGGAGCGTTGGTGTTAAGCTTGCTGAGGGCGGCACTTTAAAGTATAGGGTTGGTAGTAAAGCAAGCGTATACTTCACAAGAAGCAACTCTTACTTTCGGCTTGCTTTTCAACACATCATTTTTTTGTTATTTAAGATGGATTTTCTAAGCAAATGAAACAAGGCTGTCGGTCACAGCACTGTGAATTCAATCTGAGAACGGCAATAACCTAATTTGGTTTAAAAAACAGCTCAAGTGTTGCGACTTCACGTCATGAATTTTCGATGGAGGTTGAATTGCTTAAGACCCGTGTAATTAATTTATGTGCACGTTAAAGAACAACTGGTGGCCGAAACTCTCAAAGCCCTTCACTACCGCACCTCTCATAATTATGTGGTAGTTTTGGGACTTAAACCCCGTGAATTATTCGTATCATTGGTTGATTCGAAAAAACAAAAGTGACGGAAGCGAATGTGCATGAGCGAGTACGAAAAAGTAAACGGTCACTCAGGGAACAGGCCAAGATCTTGATGATAGCTGGGCCGGTCAGGCCACATTAACGTCACAATAGATAAGGGTGTGATGATAATAGCAACCAAATTTACCGCAACGTAGACGACGGTCGCACAGTGAAGACATGTCGTTTGAAGGCATAGTAGAGGGCTGTTGCACCCAACGCTTTCCTACATCTCAACACTGACGTCAGCTGTTGAGGCATTAGGTTTGCATCGAACCCAGACTGTTTGGTAGGCTGACTGAGTCTCACGTTTATGAAATGATGCTCGCAAGTTGGGAAAACGAATTACAAACTGGTTTACTGACAATATTAGTACACCTAAGTTGAAAAGGTCAGAGTTCCGTGACGAGCAAACTAGATGAGCCATTAAACCAAGGCCCAGAGCCTTCCCCCACTTAGCACCGTCGGTTATACCTTTCAAGTCGGTTACTCATTCTTGACTGAAGCCCATCACACGCACGGCACCATCTACTATGACCAGCCAACAACACACTGTCGCCAATGGGTCGTTGCACTCACTGATGTAGAGTTTTTGTGGTCACTGACACTTTTGTAGGGTCAGCCGCGAGGACAAGTTGATGGGCAAATTGCTCCATGCAATACCAGAAGTGTATGAGAAATTTTAGGCGACTTAATTGCTCTTGTCGAAGCATAGGAGACAGGTTGTTAGGTAATATTTAGCCCAAAGTGAATCAAGGACGAAAAGAAAGAACACTACACATAGCGCACGTGATGAGTCCTTCCTTCTAATTCTTCTGTTATTTTGCGCAAAATATTGCTGAATGTATTACCAACAAGGCCGAATTTCCCTCTTGCGGAGACAGGGCGGCGCTGTAGCGTATGAAACAAGCAAAAGCGGTTCACTGTGAAGGTGACACCAACTTTAACTTCACTCCGCTGTCCATCGCAGCTCGCAAGATTCTCTTCCCTTCGTGGGGTGCTTACCGCCGCATGGAGCCCGTTTCTTGGCAGGGTGAAATGCGTCGAGAGTCGTGGGAATACATCACCAGTATACTTCTTAGGCGTATTCTGTTGGGTGTTTGCGAATGATCTAGAGCGCTCTGAAAAGTGGATGCGCATTCAGTTGGTGTTATTCGAGCGCTCCGACTACCTTCGGTTGTTTCTTTCGGAGCGTCAGCTTCTGACACGGAGTGCTCGCGACCGCTTTGACATTGATGTGAGAGCGTAGTGCGATCTGACCGGGAAGAAGGACCACGTGATACAAGTTGGCATATCATGTCGCTTCTGGCAGGTGAGCTAGGTGAACAGCTCGAGCGTTCATGTCAGAAGGGGGCAGCACGGGGCGCGTAATACTTATTCGGGTACGTGCGTTCTTAAGGGTGGTTTTGAGCGTGTGTGTGACGAGTTCCCATCTACGAAGTGATAAATGAATCATGTCTATAAGGAGGCGGCTAGCCAAGGCGGAGAAAACTTCAATACTGTCGTTACAGCAGCTTGAAGACAGTCACGTGATTTACCTTGAAGACAGCAGCTCAGATGATGACGATCGCCCGATTTATGTGCTGTACTCGGAAGGCTGTCGCTGCGTCCAGACCACGGTGTAAGAATAAGATAGGTGCTGACACTCGCTGCTCCGAGTGAAAAGAGGGCGTGGCCAGATAGTGTTCGCTGATGACCTTGAGCCACGAGCTATTTCTGTCACGAGTTGAGATGGCGCTACTGTATCGGGTGCCAGGTATACGTGTGGTGGGCGTTCATTCTGGAATTCGCGTGCAAAAAAGCATCTTCATGAAAGCTTTGTTTGCATGGTCGTCGGCAGAATTTTCTCTTGGGTGTGGGGGGGGGCGAACAAGTGTTACATCGCGGCTGAGGAAAAGGGAAAGCACTAATATTTCTTGGGTGGGGGCCAGTGGACAGTAAAGCTTGAGCTGCGCAAGTGCCCTGTTTGCACCGCCCTGTCGACGCCCGTTTGTGCGCATGACTTTAAGATTTAGAAACGCTTTGTCATGTGCCTGTGAGCCATGCCAGTGCATTTGTTTTGCTGATTCATGCTTTTATGATTCAGTGCACGTATACCTCGAAGCTGCATATGACTCCGAGTGCACGTCAGCGGCCTTGTCGCTGGCTGCGCCTCGGAACGGGCAAGTGGTGTTTTTTCCCGAATGGCAAGTCGGGGTATCGAACTTCTACGGACCATGAGATGCTTTTCAAAGCCCCGCGTGAACTAGAACGCTTGGATAAATGGCGACGGGCTGACAGAGCCTTGTAGCTTACTCAAAATGTGTGCTCGAAGCATTTCCCAGAAGAAGCGATCTCTGCCACATATCATGCAAAATACAAGAAAAACTTCCTGTTGTACGCACCAAAGAAACCTACGTTCAATTCGGGTGCTGTGTCTGCCATTTTACCGGGCTGCCCAAAATGCCTGACCGAACAGCAAAAAACCACGAAAGCTCTGCGAAAACGGCTGGCTCTACTGCCGACTTCTCGGAAGCTACGGGGGCTACAACGTTCAACTGCATCTGAAGTGCCTGCCACGGCCACTCAATGTTGTTGTTGTTGTTGTTGTTGTTGTTGTTCTCCTATTGTAAGTGGCGCATACCCACTGTGGGGGATTGGCCAAGTATCGAGTGGTTTCAAAATTTACTGTTCAGATTTTAACCAGTAACTCGAAGTACGCCGAGTTTTTTGCGCGTGGAAAAAGCGACTCCACGGGATGGAGAGGATGAAGATCAAGAGGCACATATGTGAAAGGCCGCGCTTCCACTTCAGCTGTGACGGGCCTCTTCCTTGTGAGGAGGAAGATGCTTCTCAACACGACACTGATAGTGCAGCCTATGCGCTACCGACTCAGATCCTCCTCGTTCCGGAAAAGTAATTTAATTTTTAGAATTTAGATGCTATTTCTTAAGCTCTCTCATATATGACTATTTGGACGAAGAAAAATTCAAGGCTGTAGAATAACCAGTTTACAAAAATCATTGTACATAGCTATTCGCTGTGATGCAGCCGTATTTTTTTACGTTCAATATATTCACGTGATTATGATTAGTTTGACATGCTTGATGTCATCATGCCTGATTTGGGTGTCCCTATGATTTTATCATCACTGTCTTGCAACATTGCAGGCACACTGCCGACCACTGTACGTACGGCACAACACCGTTTATGAAGCCGAAGCTCTAAGATAGCCTTAGATGCCTCTTGTAACGCGAAACATGGTTGTCGGTGGCGTAATCACGAATTATACTACTTAGGGTAGTGCGCTCGCTTTCACTGTCTGCTAAGCACTTCATCAAGTTCAAGTCCGCGCGGCTGAGTAAAACAGCGCAAATTATGACTGATTGCCCGACAGTCTCCACATGGGTGTGGTACGGAATAACCCAGGGTCGACTTCGCAACCCACAGAAGTTCTTCCGACCACACTTTGATGCTTAGACTGCCAGAGGACAAAATAGAGTAATCTGCGTGACTCTAACAGCAAGATGGGCAAGGGTAGCACGTCGATTCAAGTTCCTAATAGAACGCGTATAAGTTATGTGACACATTGATGATTTGATTGATTGATGTGTGGGCTTCAACGTCCCAAAGTTTCGTGACACGTTTGATGAAAGTATTTTGACAACGTTTTTCATTCATTTCGCTAAGTAAGTAGAACGTGACCACGATATTCACACATACGCACACGCGCACCAACACGCAGGCACTCACACACACAAACACACGCAAGCAGACTATCGTCGCCTTTGTAATAGCTAGCATGCATTTGCCCTCGGGCTGCTATCCGTATTGTAAACGCCTCAAATTTTCTCTGATGGAAAACGCAGCTTTTTTGTTCGGAACCTAAGATGCCGACGCCACTGACACCATAATTTCAGCGAAACGAGATCATTAGTGATTTCACGTCAAAATGCGACCGCTCTCCAGGGCAACATTTGCTGCTGTTGGAGTATGTGACAAAAACACTATTAAAAATAAGCTGCATATAAAATTAGGAAATCAGTTTTATTACAGCAGACTCAGAGTGCATAAATTTATTGACACCTATGTGCATTCGTATATCCAGATTAATAAACAAGCGAGGCCCCAGAGCAATAACCTTCTACACGCGGATCGGAGTCGCTCCCCAGTGAATGCCTTGGCCCACCTTCCGTGAGCGCCATCTGTCGTAGCAAACGGGAACAGCCCAAGCACCGAGCACAATCAGGACGTGCTGCCGGGCGCAGTGTCATAACCTAATTTATCCTAACACCGTGGTCCAGACACGTCGGAGATGTCTAGTGAGCTTATTAGCTCCATTTGTTGATGTGGTGCAGGATTGTTTACCCGGTAGTTTTCCGCACTGGATACGCGGCAAGTGCTACAGGTGCACTGATCTGAGATCACCGACGTATTCGGTTGTTACGCCGCCTATCGCGCTCTGATGGCAAGCTGCCTCAGCATCTGGCGAATCTAAGGCAGAGGACTGGAGTGGCCAACCAAATACAACAATATAGTACGCTTCGCCAGTGACAGTCACTCATAACATGTCATATACCAGTCGCTTCTGTCACACGTGTCGTATCGCGTATAAGATTTATCGTCCGTTTGCGTACCTAGCGACTACGTATGTTTACGTTGATTTTTTCGGTAGGATTCATTTTAATACGATAGCGATTATATGGACCCTCTCGGCTGGATTTTCCCGTCGGCGTCGACGTTGCCGTCACTCACCGTATATGTATACGTATTTATATGTATGAAAACGCTAGAAAGAAAAATACAGCAGAACAAGTCTCTGGTGCGTGGAAACGAACGTGGGACCCCTGGGACGTGAGTTCGAGGCGTTAACCACTGAGCTACCCCGGAACTCTTCCTTCAACGTCCATCCATCCATCTATCTATCCACACATCTATCCGTCTATCCGTCCGTCTGCCCATCTGTCCGTCTATCTATCTATCTATCTATCTATCTATCTATCTATCTATCTATCTATCTATCTATCTATCTATCTATCTATCTATCTATCTATCTATCTATCTATCTATCTATCTAGTCGCTTACGTCTTAGTGATCTCCTCTGAACTTGACGTGAACCAAAAGTGGTATGGTAGGGTAAGATGACTTCACCAATATGAGACGCTGATCACGACATCAGTAGTGTTGCATTCCCGTAGCGTACGTCGTCAAACACTTCCCGCCTGACAGTGGCACATGGCCGCGGGCGGGTATGTGAAACTGGTATGCGGGTACGTTCCACAGGTGATTGACACTTTGTATCTACCCAGGAAGGGCGAGAACACACATGGACATTTTGAACGCGTGAGCGATAAGAAAATTCTGACATCAGCAGTGTTGACCCAACGATAGCAAAGATTAAATGTCAGGGTCCCAGCAAGAATCGAACACAAGCATTCTGCGTGGCCATCAAGCAATCTACCAAAGAGCCAGCCAGGTCTCAGAACAACTCTTTGAATTGAACCTACTTTTCATGAAGCGTCAATTGTGGCTTCAGTGCTGTTTATCCAGTTTAATAAATATTGCATAGGTACTTCTGTGACACAGCCGTCACATCGGGTTATTGTTGTTAGGTGCTATTAACTGAAGCTGATTTATGTAGCAATGTCCAGGGCTACCCTCCTCGCGAGCACCAGCGCTTCATTTGAGCTTATGACTTCTGGTGTTGCAAGTATTCATGGTCTTATTGGTATTGTGAAAGTGCGAACATCTCGTTATATAAACACCTGCAACTCTTCAAGATAAAAACTTCGTACCATTGACGATTTAATTTCGCAAGGCACAACATTCCGAAATATTAAGGCCGTGACGCGAGCAGCAATTTTTTCAAATTTGGCCCGAACGTGGGGAAGTAAATTATAGCATTCGACAAACCTCGCATGCAGTGTTAGAGTTTGTTAGAATAAAGCTTGAAGAAAACAAAACAAATGTGTTGAAATGTTGAAGCTTGAGAACAAAGAATGCTGCCTCCTTTCAAACGGTTCCGCTAGAGGCAGGATATTCACGGTGGAGAAAAGCACAGGAGAATGAGTCATTTACATGCTCACGCGATGGCACAGAAAGAGCTGAAAAAACGTATGAGCGGTTCATCACAAATTGCGTAATAAAATTAAGCACTCATTTAAGTACAAGGGAAGTGTCTTAAAACAGTAATCAGAGAGCCAGCTCATTTCACAACATGAGTGATCTTTACGGGAGTCATGCAGGTTAGCCTTTATTTAAAAAAGAACAATAGGAAAGGTGCCCTTTGCTGGTCTGCTTCAGCCACACTTTTTCTCACACAGGTGGTTCGACTGCCGTAACTGCAGCTGCCGGTGCTCTCTACGAGGTTGGTGAGTTTCTTTCGATGAAGGCTAACGACAGAAAACTGACATATGGGCACCTTTTCTGTAATACGCGGGCGTAGATTCGAAAACATCGGCATCATATTTACGCTTTCGTATTCCTTATCTCTCGCGAAACATTTTACAGAGCAATGACCTTATACAACGCACTCTTCTTTTGCAAGAGTTATGAAATGAAGAAGTCAAATGTCCTGATTTCTCTAATCTATATGTCGTCACCAGCTGAGATGTTCTGGCGCAAATGCGCTCACCCGTCTGAGAGAATTTAATGATGTAATCTCTTCTAACATATATGCTTTACGCAAGTGAAATTGAAAATGTGCAGTTACCGATTGCCAGCAAACAGTTTCAGAATTTCTCAAGTGATTTATTTAGGTAATCTATTTGGGGCGCTTGGGTCGTGTCACTCATTAATAAATACTCCCGTCCCGCGATGTTCTGTGAAATGTTGCTGTTAAACACGCCTAGAGCGACACAATGTGACTTCGCACCGAGAAAAAGAGATGTCACGGAGACAACAGCCTATACATGTGGACAAACCAGTAAGTGAAGACCTGCTGTTGCTCGAATAAATACATGTAGGTGCAGTGACAAGTGAAAGCACTTTACGGAACAAAATACACACGAGCCGGCGGGTTTGAGCCGTTCGCGAGAAAATTCATGTTGGCGCAACGCACTGCAGGGGGAGCCTCGCAAGCCCGGCGCCCGTGTTTGCTATCAAGAGACCACCGGATCAAAGCTCAATCTCTTTCACAAACAGGCGTGCTTCCAGAGTGTCCTGGCGCGGTTAGCTGCGATCTCTGTATAGGTAAAGAAGATTGAGGCGATACGACGGAGCACTTGAGAGCTCTGTGGCAAAAATGTACTTCCGCTTCCGCACGCGACAAGGACGGAAGTGCGCATTAACAGCGCAGCCAGCAAACACTGAATGAAAGCGCGCTTCGCGTTGTTTCGCTGAGGACGCGGGCGTTCAGGCTTGTTTGTGCGGCGTCAGCGAGCATCGGGGCTGGCCACTACAGCCAGCGTAACTCGCTTGCGAGCTCCTCGCGTCTCCATCGCGTCAGGCGAAAGGCAGAGTCATTACTGATCCTTATTTCGGGCTTTTCTCTCTGAGCTCGTGCTTTAAGTCCAAAGTGATATTGGGCGAGTCAGGCAATGGAGGTCCGCTTTACCTTCCTCGAACCTTTAGCTGCCGCATTTTACTTCGGCCGCCGTTAGCTCCGGCGAAACCCACGGTTTCAGCCGCGTGAATGAGAGGCCACCACGGAGTGGCTCACAGCCGGCGCGATCGGGCAGCCTTCGGGCAAGCTGACAGGCGGGGCTCTCCTTCACCCCGACCGGTCAGCAGAGCAGAGCGGATGCGAAGAGAGTCGATAATACGGTGCTCCGTCTTATCTGTCGTTTGCAGCCACGTGCGCTGATGACGACTCCTGCCCGGAACAGACGCGCAGGCCCGAGCAGATTGTCCGCACAGCCCTCCCTCCATTCCAGCGTTAAATGCGTCACCCTGCGGCCACTGCGCCGGGGCACGTCTAGTGAGACGTTCCCCGACTCGTTGCTTTGCGACCAGTGTGAATTGTCGTGGCGCGCAATCATTCATCCGGAGCCGCGATACGGGAAGCTATGTGAACTGCAGCAATCGTGCGCTTCGAAACCGCCGCACGAAAGCCGAACGTCGTGCCGAGCGCATTCGCGTTTTTCGCGCACTCATCGCTTTGACTCGCACCATGCAGTTTTGTATAATTATATCTTTAGTCACGATATATTAACAATAATAGGGAGTGGAGCGCGTTATGCAAAGTTCGGAAGATAAATAAGTATCCAAAGAGCATACAGACGCGCACTCTGGCACATACAAGAAAGGGCGGCGGAAATATTTCCTGAAATTTTCAATTTTCCGTGTGTTTGTGTATAAACACCCACGTACAAACGCATGGGCGAACTTATACATAAAGAATGGTTGAATCCCGTCGTATACCTTCTCCCCAACGTGAAAAAAACAACAACAAAAAACTGGCTGTATCCAAGCAGGAGCGCAAGAATGTACTGGTACTTTCACTGATATTTGAATACGTATTATGATAATCATAAACACATAGGTATATTTGCAATATCCTGTTCCGAATAAATAGGCAACCGAGTATTACAGCAGTGATTTGAGAAACAAAAAGAAAGTCACCTTTGCCTTGTACTCTGATCAAATTTGACGCATTTCTTTTTGACAGATATTCAGTTGATGTACTGCAATCGGGAAATGTTTGTAATCAGGCTTGCTACTTATGGCATGTTTTTGCCATCGTTCATGACTACAACGCGCAAGTAAGGTCACTTGTCCGAGCAACAAACATCATCGACACCGACCATGCATGCATGGACGGCTTTATATCTTTCTCATGATGAAAAGAGGCAGCGCGATATTCTTTCCCTGCACGTGCCCAATATAAGAACGTCGGTTTCAGTAGGACCAGAATGATGCGGCTGCGGTGCAGTGGAATCAGTGTTGATCGCGTCCCTGGTCCGCGAAATTCATCGACGCGCGCCACTTCCCCGGGGCAGCCGATAAGAACCCGAGCGGTGTCGGTAGCCGGGCGTGCCTCTCAATGGCTGACGTTGGAGATAAAGGGGCCGAGGCTCGGGTGCCCTTGAATGATGCATACGGAGAGCCCGATTCCGGCTTCTTATTTAAGTTCCCGCGCACACAGCGTGCCATTCGTCTCGCGGAGGCCGAATAAATGTGGCCTGTATATTCATCAATATCGTCTTCGTTGCCCGGAACGGACCCGTGCACGGCGGCTCGTCTCTCGAGCGGCGCCCCTGCGCTCGAATTTCAAGTCCCTACGGTGCATGGCTCTTCAGCTATCTGTGCCTGCCGGCGAAACTTCGATCGAGGTGGCCGCGGTTCTTGCGCGTCACCGATAGGGCCGCTCTTTTCCTTCATGGCGCGCGCGGTCTTCGAGGGCCTCGATCGAGCCGCTCAACGGTGCCGCATTCTTGTTGGCATCACTCAAGCACCTAACTGCGGACCCCGGTAAACGGTGCCAGGGCCGATGGTCGACCATAAAGGCACCAAAATACTGAGATTTGCTCTCTTTCTTTCTTTTCTTTTCGGTGCAACCGTTACTTTACTCTGGGGAAAATAAACGAGACGCCGTTGCGCACTGACGTGCGGAAAACTTGCTTCGGCATGTACTTTGAACATCAAAATAAAGGGCGTCTTAACAAATGTGCTTCAAGGTGTCATCCTGACTACACAGGCGCCTTTGGTCGATTGCGAGGACTTCGTAGTCAAGCAATCTTTACCGCTTTTCCTTCACCAGGAGCAGTGCGGTAAACAAGGACGGACGCAGGCATGCTTAACCACAGCTAAAATTTTAAGACACACGATGGGGAGGCAGTTTGAAATCACATTGGTATTTCTTTCCTTTATGCATGTCACCTTGAAGCATAGCTCTGTATGTGCAGGGGGGTTTATTAACTACGGTATGATGCTGCGTCCGACGCCTGTGAAATGTGTCAAAGTGTTCCGTATTATTGTGTGATATATGTTGCACAAACATTGTTGTACTCTTAGTTATACTGGAGAATGTAAATTCTGTTGAATGTAAAGAACATAACTTTTGTAGAAGTAACATGACCTGCAAAGTTTGCCATGCAGGTTTTCAGAGCATCAGTAATACTACAAAATACGCAAACGATTTTGTTCGTTTCCTTGCATTGGACGCTTGCTTGCAGCATTCTGCTGTGTGAACTAAACCTTCCACCTTTTATAATCATATTGGAGGTTTAACGTCCCAAAACTAACGATTACTATGGATGCTGTAGAGGAGGTCTCTAGAGTTTGTGACCAACAGCTATATGATAACTTGAGAAGCGTATATTCGAATAGCAAATTCGATACGACGTAGCACTTCAGGCACAAAGCAAAAGCTTGTGCTTTAGTGTACAAGTACTCATCATTATCTAGCTGTTCTCATGCAGCCTGCTGTGAACTCCTATACTGATCTTATCGTGACTGAGCGAAAGTATTGTAATAAATTAGCTCGCGGTTCGTCTTGTTTTTGCCGCGTTATTCGAAAAGAAATCGATCAAATTCACAATCATAAGAAATTGCAATATTGTTTCGATTGCTTGAAAGTCAATCATTTTATTGCATTACAGAAAAAAACTAAACCGTGGGGAGAAGGTCATCTAGTCTGGCTTGCTAGGCATTTATGAAGAAACGCTTGAAATTCAACCTTCATTAGTTTCCAGTTCAGCGATCGCATAGAACGCGAAATATTGGCCTTCATCGATATGCAAGCCAGCAGTTGTTTTATATCTAACAATCGTTGTCTTCTTGAAATTTACACAAATTCTTACGTTGCAACAGCAAAATCACATAAGGTGGCTGTGCGTGCGTTGACCGGCGCATATGTGCGTTAATTCATGGTGATCGGAAATACGTTTTGCGTTATGTTCTAAAATATCTTGAAACTTCAATGAAGAAGTAAACGTTGATTCTAACTTCAGCTGCCTTATTTAGTTTTTAATGTGGCTATGACTTGTTCTCAAGCTAAATGGGCTCAAAGAAATAAGGTTAAGTATGTGTGATACCTCAATGTCAACGATTGATTGATGGCTGAAAGGCTCGTAGCGTAACGCCAGTCGAATTACTTTCTGATGCTTGGTGCAACAGTTGTCCTGTTTGAAAACTACTATGCCGATATCGGCTACATGTATCAATATCTGTAAAAGAAGCCGTGAAAGAATAATAATAATGATAACTGCTGGGATCTATAGCGTCCTTCAACCACATATATGCTTATGAGAGATGCCGTACTGGAGGGCTGCGGAAGCTTCGTGCACCTGTAGCTCTTTAACATGTCCCTAAAACGCCGGAGTACCTAAATTTAAGTAGTCAAGTTGAGTAGATAGGCTCGTAGGTCCATGCTCACACATTACATATACTTTGGCCTCACTTTGCTCACCAAAAATTTTCTCAACCGGACTCACTCGAATCCACACTCACCTCTCGATCTGAGTCTAAGTGGGTTGACTTATGAGCGACCTGGCCCAACTACTTTTGAAGCTCTTGAACATACATCGCATGTCACCGGTGGTGATTAACACTTATACTGGAATATGTGGCACTAGTATAGGCAGGGGGTGACACACTAGGCCCGTGCCCCCTTGCCACACCCCCAAAATGTTTTTCCATATACACAGCACAAAAGGACCATTTGCCTGCCCCTCCCCCTTCCCCGTTCCCTTTATTATGAGCAGAAACGGGAACAATTTACTGAGTCATCGCGAGTTTTTTTTTGTTCGAGTTTCTTTTGCCTCCGATTAAATGTATTTTTTTCTTTTTTATACGCACCAGTCAGAATCTAATAATAATATGTGAGATTTTGCAAAAATAACGATATTATTATGAGAGATGCTATAGTGGAGAATTCCGAAAATTTCTACCACCAGGGGTTCTTTACCAAGCACCTAAGCACACGGGCCTCATACAATTTCACCTCCACCGAAAATACAACCGCCGCAGCTGGGATTCGATTCCGTGACCTTCAGGTTAGCAGTCAAGCGCCATAACCACTAGCTCACCACGGCGGTGAAGCCATGAGAATATGAACTACACTGAGTTTTCTTATACACGTGAAACATCCTCAGGCGCTTACCATACGGCCTTTCCACGAACGATTCGACGGGACGCTTTGCCGACAACATCAAAACATGGTTACACTGGCCGCGAATAACGTACGGTAGCGAAAAAAATTTTTACCCGGCTTTACATTGTCACGTGTTTCACTCTTCATTTTTGGTGACTGATGCACCAAATACAGCGCAACTGAACGTGAAATCAAAAGGTGGGAGCAAAGACACAACTCAACTTAATATCACGCAGCCGCACACACAGGGACACGGCCCTACAGACATGGCGGCACAGACACCCTCAAGCAGCGCCTTCCTGGCATGCCGTGCGTGTATGGTGTGGGAGCGCCGGGTTGCTAGCCAACGCTTGATGGGCATTTTCCCTTGTTTCGTCCTCGTGCTCGTTATGTGATTAGGAGCAGCTGTCTCCGTCTGACAGTGACACATCTATAGATATCATCAAATTAACTACTAAAGCTACACCCACAAAAAGCCGTTTATTGTCCGAAACCACCATATGATTATGAGAGACGCCATAGTGGAGGGCTCCAGAAATTCGAACCACCCATGAGGGTTTTTTAACGCGCACCCAAATCTGAGCACACAGGCTTACAGCCTTTTCGCTTCCATCAAAAATGCAGCCGCCGCAGCCGGGATTTGATCTCGCGACCCCAATTAAACTAGATACGTTCCTTATAGTGCTTACTGCACCGGCATATTCTCACTTCTGGCATGTACAGTTTGTTCTTTGTGCTTTCCATATATATAAGACAGCTTACTGCTCTTCAAGGCGGGCCGATAGCCCTCATAAAAACATTCACTGAATATAATGCGCTATCCTTTGTAAACTTCTTCATTCAGCATTTCTACTACATATATATACTCCATTTAAAGTATTTCTGATTGTGCCTAAATAAAACAATAATTTTTCATTCATGCACTCACTTAGTTTTTTTCTTTATGAAAGTTATCGCCTTCCTGTATTGCTGTACAAGCAGTTATATATTTTATTCCTTTCAATTAATTAGTAACTTTAAATGTTCATCTGCGAAAAAAATAAAATACCCATTACCTGATCTTTGTGGTGCATCTCTTTGATGTTTCGGCACTTTCTTTGCTACAGTGGGAGCTTCGATATCTTACGTATAGAGATCCCTCTAAAGAATTAGTGGTGGTCTGGAAAGTACATTGCTTTGGTGAACCCTAAGATGCATGTGTTGACTTCATTATCACCAGCCTTACTACGCCCACTGCTGCAGGTCAAAAGTCAATGGCGTAGTCAGGGAGTGGTGCACCGGACTCGTGCCCCCTTCCACCGAATTTTTTTCAATGGCTCGGAACGCGCTTTAGCACGTCCTGAAGTACCCAATAAAGCTAATCAATTCATGCATGACATACAGACACCAAAATGACACTCGACCGCATACGTCCTGCCCGGGCCCCAGTTTAGATTAAGAGGGTGGTCAAACAACCCGCACAAGCCCCGCCACGGTGGTCTAGTGGCTGAGGTACTCGGCTGCTGACCCGCAGGTCACGGGATCGAATCCCGGCTGCGGCGGCTGCATTTCTGATGGAGGCGGAGATTTTGTAGGCCCATGTGCTCATATTTGGGTGCACGTAAAGAACCTCAGGTGGTCAAAATTTCCGGAGCCCTCCCCTACGGCGTCTGTCATAATAATATAGTGGTTTTGGGACGTTAAATCCCACATATCAATCGAATGGCTAGATCAACCTGCTACATTTTCTTCCTTTCTTGCTGCTGCCATCACTGCAAATATGTGTGGAAGCTTGTTCGTGCATATTTTCAGTGGAAGACAGCGCAATACGAGGAAGAACAAGCAAGACTGGCGCTGCCCTGTTAGATCCTTCTTGTTCTCTTTGCCTTGCGCCATTTTCCCCAGCAAATATGCGCTCGTCATTTGCGCAGACAAGCACACTCTTGAGTGAGCCAATGTCATCTAGATTACTTCAGGCCTGCTCACTGTGTCTGCCTCGGCCTCTGACGTCACTCCGTTGTGACCGGCGTGCCTATACTTTTGCTCTCGTCGCTCGACAGACATGGATTGGCAAGCCAGATGAACGTTTTCGTGGTGTGCTGTACTTGTTGGCGACTCGAGAAGAGCGTCTTTTTCTGTGTCCGTGAAGTACAGCGTGATTGTGTGATGTGTTTTGTGCACTGGATATTAGCGATCTGTACGGCTGCAAATCCGAACGGTTGGGTGATGCTGCGTTGCGAATTGTCGCTGCAAAGAGACTGAGGTTGCGAGTGTTCTTGTTTCCTAAGGACAACCGACAAAGATAATGAAAGTGTGTCGTTTGTCAAGCTGACGTCGACGTTCGTTTTCTTCGTGACCTGAAGGTACGTGTGTTCGTACTACATATTTCTAATTGGTTTCAATGACCCCATATCCACCATGTTCCGTTCTTGCTCTAAGATAAAGGTGTCACGTGTGCTTCTGACGTTTTTTGCCGTAAACTCTGGCATAAAAATGATAAACGCGCGTGCAGTACATTTTTATAACAGGCCTTTTTCATTCAGGGTCGGTAAACATTTTGCGATTGGCCATTAGTGCCGCGGACTTCTATTACTTCTGGTCACTTGGTTGATAAAAATGGGAGGAATGACTTAATGCATTGGTTTTGTGCATCATAATTTATTGCCGGTATTTATACCACTTTATTGTGGTCAGCACCTTAGCATAATTTATTTTCTTGAAATTCGGATGCATGTAGGCACTTATGGTAAAGTGATTTTCTAATTAGTTTTCAGGTGTGATTTCTGCTTCAACCAAGAATATTTAAGAACCATTTCTTAAATATACCTATCGAAGAACCGGCAGTGAAATAGAGAAGCGCCAATGGGGGCTACACGGAGGCTACACGGTTTAATATAAACCCAGCACTAACATTCATCCCAGGACTTAAGTTATATGACCGACTACGCACCACTGCGAGATTGCCCAGAGCAAAAGGGAGAACTCCACTTCTTGTATTGGTCACAAGATTTTTTTTGTCAAACGAAAGATTTTGTTTTCTTTTGGCATGGTCCTGACCCTGAAATGTGCTGAATAACATACTTGTGGCAGCAGCACAAACTCTTCTTAATAACTACCTGTCTAAGAAGACAGATGTACGAAAGAGTACAAAAAAAAACTGCATAAACTTTCCAAATGAGTAGGACCAGTTTTTCTGCATGCTCTACATAGTGTGTGAGTGCGTGTGTGTAAATAAATAATGAATAAAATGCACCTTTTTTATTTCGTCAGTTTGTTGGTCCATCAAATTTCGCTTTTGTAGATCGACCACACGTTTGATAGCGTACAATCTTTGACTTTTTTGTTAAAGAAATGACTCACACGTGAACCCGTAAATGCTTTGAAGCGCAATAGGTTATTAAACCAGCGCCCTTTTGACCCAAAAGGCAGAGTAAAACTTGCCGCCAACGCTTTATCGTTTACTGGGAGACGATGGTGGCAATAGATTCACAGCCTCCCGTACGAGCACTCGCTCGGGCAAAACTAGTGACGTCGTGGCAGCAGTGAGCAGGCCAGATAGTCTAGGTGGCATTGAGTGAGTATAGTCGGTTCTACTGGTCGTATACCTGTAACGGTTTCATTGATAACGAGGTGTAAGCCCTCGCCATGTGCAACTCAAGAAAGGATCATTTGCGATAGCACATAGCAACAATCTATCCTTCTGCTTTTTAAATAATTGATGATTATAATTATATTCTCAAACAGCTTGAATGCTTTATATACTACTGCTTTCTTTGAATTTGCTTAATTCAGCATCTCTTTAGCGTTTCGCTTCTTTTATCACGTTGCCGAAAGGTATCAATTGTGCTGTTGATGATGATGATGATGCTCCTTGGATCATTGGCACCTACCCACTCTGGGGGATTGGCCATAAGTCTGGTGGATCATACATATTGGATTTATGATTAATATTCAGTAAAAGCTAAAATAATTTTAGATGATTTTTTAATGTAGCGTTATTTATGAATGATAGTAATTTTAAGTTGCACTATTTTATGTAATCTCTAAGAGACTGGAGATCATTTGACTAGGAAGGCTGAATAAAGAATTGTTAGTAGTTGATACACCTACCAAAGTTATTCGAGTCGCATATAAACTTTTCGACTGCTTTGGAGATATTTCTGTTGCTTTTGCTCTGGCCACCACTTTGTGTCAATTCAATTTTGTCGACAGTACTTGCACCAACACGCTATGTGCTCGGCTACATTTCTAAGTTTTTTCTTTTCTTTCTTGTTATTTTACTTTTGGCCGAGACTTCAACAGGAAGATGAAAACGTGGCTACATCTGGCTTTGAAGGTAGGTGCAACACGAACGCTGCGTGGTCCACACGACCTAATATTTATTCATTTTTTCGCTTCCTACCAGTGAGCGAAATTTGTGGTTGCTTGAAAGGAAATAAACGTTACTCGTAAGCAGCTATCAGATGACAAGAATTCTTTTCTTGTTGGTTTTGTTCTGCTCTACGCTCACTGTTGAGAAAAGGAAAGTGTGCGGTTTTTTTTTGGTTCTTTTTTGTGGCCCCAGTTTTGACTGAGTCGCCACGCGAGCTTCGTTGTTTCGTTATTCAGGAGCCGTTAAAGAGGATTTCACAATGCCGCCTGCTCTTCTTCTCACGCCTAATGTCAACAAGAATGGAGTCTGCATACGATATCAGCGTAACATCTTGTAGGTTTGTAGAAATGCTGGCAGAGTCTGCAAAAAATATTCAGTGCAGCCGTTTCCACTTGTTGGTAACTGCATACGGTTTCTAAGAACTGCTGCGTCGTTCTGGTGGTCAATGTTTTATCCCATATGTATAGCATCTATAGCTTCACACGATTAAGATAGATTATCTTTAAGAATACCCTGCACATTCTAGCCGAAATGAGAATTTCTTAAAGATTGAACCATTCCAGCATTCGACAAGACTTTTTGGTTTACTGGGACAATCCAGAGAGCACCCACGCGTATAACTATGCTTTCTTTCTTACTTTCTTTCTCTCTTCTTCTTTCTTTCTTTCTTATTTATTTATTGTTTATTTATTTGTTTATTTATTTATTTATTTCTCCTTTTCTTTCTCTCTCTTTTTTTCTTTCTTTCTTTCTTCATTGCTGTTACGTATTCATAATACTTACACTTCAAGGAACTCTGCTCAAAAACCAATTGAGTGCCGAAGGGATCTATAGGAGAAAGATTATCGCGACAAACTCACAAACAGTGCCCTGCAAGCGCTACCCTACATGTGTGTACAATGTGAACGGGCTAAAAAAATGCGGCGGCTGTGGTTGGAGCGGAACATTAATTCGTTTGTCTTTTCATCTCAAGATACATTTAGCGTTCAGCGTGCGTATTCAGCTTAATAGAAATTGCGCCGCGACGCACTCGCATGAGGAAGGTCAGGAGCACGACATATCTTTCGCCCTATTGAATCGCATCTTTCCCAGCTTCTCTGTCCGCACACTATATAATTTTTTTCCTCCCCAAATGGTGCAGCCTCCGCTTCACCTCTCCCCTGTGCGCCAAGCTCAAAAAAACCTCTCGCCTTTTCCGGACCTCCACTCTTTCATCATTTCCTTCCGCGGTCGGCCAGTGCATTTCAGCGGAAGCGAAAGCCGCGGCAGCATTCATCTGGCCAATGTTTGCCTTTCAACGACTCAGCTTTCGGTGATTGATGTGCCGGCGGGACGGTAATCGCTCCTAGATCGACTCGCCCCTCCCTCGTTTCAGCCGACGCGGATACATTTCCACAAAGACACGTTTACAGGCCTCCCTCGCACAATGGGATCCAAATCTGCATGCACGAACACACAAAGCCTGGCCTCCAGGCTCCCACCTTACCGGCCGTCTGCGGCCTCCTCACTTAGCTCCTTTTTTTTTTCGTCCCTCTTTCTTTCTGCCGGGCTCTCCTCGGGTCAGATCAATGGTCATGCTATACCGCGAAAAATAAACTGATGCATCATTGAAACAACGAGGATAATCTAGAACTAAGATCGCTCCTGTTTCATGATTTTCTCTCTCTCTTTCTTTTTCTTAGGGCTTTTCAGAACACTCTCCCCCCCTTTTTTTTTCACGTGGCAATATATATATTAGCCTCCTCCCCAAACCTCCTTGTTTCGACATACTATACTATCACCTTTTTGTTTTCTTATCAACGCTCACATGCATAGAGCGCATTCTAGTTTTCAGTAGCAAGCGTTTCCTATATACCTTGGCTCATGCCGTCTTTCGTGCGTCCTCTTCCCACCGTGTTGGAGAGGGGCGAATCAAAAGCTAGAAATGAAAAATGAGCGACGCATTGGGAAATTCAATTTTGCCCTGCGAAACCGTGTCAACTTCGGTGCCGGGTGTTCAAGTGAAGCGCGAAAAATTATTTTAAGAAAAGCCTCAGGAGCGTCGACGCCGGAGGAGAACGCACGGTGCCGGGGGCACGCGCGGCTGGTAGCGTTCGCGTCTCGCGCGTAGCCAACGTAAGCCGTTGCTGCTGCTGTGGTGCTCACACTTTTTTTTTTCAAACCCTGTCCTCTCCTCCCGGCATCATTCTCAGACTCGAGACGGGTGTCGTCTTGTGGTGGAAATTATTACCGATGGAATCGATATGTCTACTGATATATGCGGATCGGGAGGGAGGCGAAAAGCAACAAAAAAAAGGAAATCGTGCCACCTAGGTGGCATTCTACACGTAGCTGGCGGGCAGCCCTCGAGAACAGCTATGTTGTCGGCGACGTCTTTCGGAGCATGGCACCATAGTGGAGCCTCGACGAATACCGGCAGCGCGAGCGCAGATCTCCGTGGCGTGCAAACACGCTTCTTTACAGGCGCCCGAGGCGATGGGAGAATTTAATCGTTTCACGCCACAGGGGCGATGCGTGTTATATATGGGATTTTACACTCCTCGTCCAGCTTGGATCTCCGCACGTGCGAAAAGCTTGAAAAGGAAAACGGAGAGGAAAGCGAACAGCAATAGTGCGCTGAATCTCATTTATCTGACATTCGCTGTCGTCCAGATTTTTGTTTACCGTTCTTGGCATTTATCGCTCTCCCTCTACCTCTTTCTTTCTTCTGCCTCGACTGTCGTACGATATTTCATGTTTTCAATCTGCCTGAACGTATGGTTAGAGTACGTTTTCAAGTAGCCTTGTTGCAATAAGTAGAACTTGCTCTCACTCTTCCTAACACACACACTCTTTTTAAAATTTCGCTAGTCCCGTCTAGACCTTAAATTTATCGGCTATCGGTTACGTAAAGAGAAGTCTTTTTTTTTTCATCTCAACTAAAGTCATGCTCAATAAGTGCATATGCGTGCATGCATGCATGTCATCACGCGTATGCGCTAGGACCGAACTACGTGCCACTCGTAAAGTAGTTGTTAGAGATTTGAGGGCGTTAGTTCTCGCCTGCTCATGTCTTCCTGCTCAAGGTTCCTTAGCTTCCCATCTTTGCCAGCTCTAGAATTTAAACATGCGCGCCGAAGTCGTGGTGTCGTGAGTTTCGAGACGTATTGTGAGTATTGTGTGAATACCTGACGCACGGTTAGCTCGTGTACAGTGATGCGATGTGCTGTCGCATCTGCCGTTTGTCATATCAGTCAAACTTTAGTCTGTGCATTGTTATGCAAAATGACTACTGCCTTTCAGTCGAACAACTTTTCGTTTATCATAGATCATAACCAAAATAAAATAATCTGGCTACTTAAGGTATCAGCGCGTAAGCGTTGAAAGCACACCGTCCTTTTTTTTTACCTAATACACATAAGTGCTCACTCACGCTCAAGTTCCTTTTTAAAATTGCGTTTTCTTTTTTTACTTTAAAAATCATTTAATATCTTTAGCGTACAGGTATGATGAGCTAATACTTTCAACCTCTATAGCCTGCAGAGAACGTGATAGAACCATCGACATCGAGCTAAAACGTTTGCAAGCACCATTGCATTGCATGCATCGTCACACTTTCAACAGAGCGTGAACGTCCAAGTGCCTTGTCTGATCCGTCAGCTGCGCACATACACGCTTTTCGCTGAGTGCAATATTTTCAAACAAACTGCTCCTACTGCTCTTGTTGGACACAATTGGATGACCGCCGTGGTGGTTTAGCGGTTTTTTGTGCTCGGCTGCTGACCCTATAATGTCGCCGGTTCTATCGCAGCCACGGCGGTCGTATTTCGAATGAAGGCAAAAAGTGGAGGCCCATGTACTGAGCGATGTCGGTGCACGATTACGAACAAGATATGGTCGTAATTTCCGTAGCCATATACTACGGCGTCTCTCATAATCATTTTGTGGTTTTCCTACGTCAAACCCCGGATATTATTGGACACAATTCGAATCGGTTTCTTCAAAGTTATTGGTCAGGCAGAGAAATTTTCAATATATGCATAGCTTTGCAAGGTGCGGTGTGCGTCTAAATAATCGGAGGCGCACCCTTCAGTCTCTGATTGTGGAGCTTTACATTTCTAGTCAGTTAAAAGCCTTGACTATAGAGGAGATTATAGTCTGTAGATGGTACACTAAAGCGTAGAGCACTGGAGGCATAATATTGAGTTTTAATCTAAACTTCGTGCATGAAGAATAGCGCCGTTCCTTCATCTTATATAGGATGGCTTCCCACTTGGTGCACTTCTTCTGGCTATATACACCACTTCATATCTTTAAAGCAACAAAAGGACTAAAGCGTGAATAGAGTTCGCGTGATCTTCCGACTGACAAGCACACGTCGCTCGTGGTGTTCCAGCTACAAACACCGCTACGTGAAGAGCCTCTGCAGGAAGAAAAAAGTACCCCGCAAAGCAACTGAAGACGATTGTTGTTGGCCAATTTGGGATTTACGCTCTCTGCCATTTATCCAGGCGCAAATCTGATTAGACCCACACGTGCTGCCCCGGCTGCCCGCAAGGCCAATCAACTAGGGAAACGCCCATTTGTTGTGCGCGACGGCAGGTGTAGGCTTGCCTGTCGTCGTGCTGATTTGGGTCTCTCAAGGGGGGAGGATGGACGGCGGTTGGCTCGCACGTCGTTGCTATCGGTTCCCTGAGCACGAGTGCCTGCTGTAGCTCGACTTGCGAGGTGCTTCGTGGAAGAGTGTTACGCTAATAACGGTGCATCGTGTTTCTTTTGGGGAAATTGTGTCGTGAAACCGTAGTAGCAGCCGCGCGTCTACGTGAAGAGCTTAGGAGGACGTGTAGCTTACTATGTACACTCGAGATGGAGGAGTGACCATTCTGTGCGAGGGCATGGTGGTAATGAGAAAAACATGTGTATTGATACAGAGAGAGGGAAAGTGTTTTGTAAATTAGAACACCCATGTTGCCTTCAGCGATGACCTGAACACACCGAAAAGATCTTGACCCGGCAGACCTTGGAGCCGCTGGTGTAAAGGACACCTGCTGAGCTGACGGGCAGGAAGAATGTAAAATAAGGGGTCACACGATAGAAGGCAATAAAACAGAGAGAGAGAGAGAGAGAGAGAGAGTGGAGTATTTGACCCGTGATGTTCCGTACTACGACGATGAATTCCCAGTCACAGACATGAAAAATCCCTATTTCAGGGATTTTCTCTTGCAAACGTTGACGAAAATTCCAGCATATATCCCTCCACAACAGTACTGATTACCGCCCTCATCTACGCATACAAATATATTATTTACACGCGTCTCACGTACTGGAGGCTTTTCAAACCAGGACTAGCATCTCCACTGCCGCACAACAAAAGCATCACTTAATTCATGTACTGTTCATACACTGCACCATGGGCTTCAAGTCTAGCACAAATAGTGAACTACAAATTCCTCCGCGTGAATATCAGAAACAAATGTCAACGGCTATGCTTGCGTGATTCATGCAGAACTGATTACAGCAGATGAAGGCGCACTGGTACTGCTAATTGCGGGTCATCGTAGGAGAATTCAACCATTTCTAAAATTCACTGCAATATCAGGAAGATTCCTTTTTTTCCTTTGGCTCAAAATTACAGGTGATAATTCCTATAAAAAGGGAAAGCTTCCTGCACACAACATCAATGGCTTGCTTTCAAGGTTCAGCAACACGAGGACAAGTGAAAGGACAATTGACCGGGCAGTTTCGGGAGTAGAGAAAAAACTGACAAAATTAGAGTAAAATAGCGATAATGTTTCGGCAAAACTTGTCGATCTTCGCAAAAATGAGAAATAATGGGTTATATGAGCGATGCATCAAACTAGTGAAAAAAAAAGAAGACGCACTGCTGTCATTAAAAACAATAAAAAAAAACGACACAATATACCCACGTTGATTCTTATTGTGTTTCATTCATTACCACAAACCACATCTAAGTAGTGAAATTATAGTCCTAATTCCCACATGGAAAGTCAGAACCTTAGAGTTTAATACAATAACACTTAGAGAGGAATCTGGCACTGCAATCGTGTGCACTCATGGGAATTATGGGAAGTACAGGCTTCGGATTAGATCGCATTAGCAAATGTACTGTCTACAATTTTTTACAGTTTCAGTTTCGTTATTCGCGTACAGTGGGTAGTAAGTAGGTGCAAAAAAAAAGACTCTGCTGTGCTTTTGTTGTTCAAAGAAGCTGAAAACTACTAAGCCTCCCAATTTACTGCAACGCTGGAGCCGTATAAGTTCTGTTTGATAGTTTAAGCGAAGCGTTGTCCACTTACCGCTGTGCATAAATGCAGCGTCCCATGCCAGTGCATGATATTACATCGACTGCACGTTTGTTGTTAGTGCGTCTTGCCAAACTCGTTGAAATTAACTGTAAAGAGACGGCGACGCAAAGTAGAAGCACAAACACGCTCTTCTGACTCGACTTTGCAACAAAACGAGAAGTGTGTTGTGGGCAGACCATTTGAACAGGCGCACCTGGCATCGCAGCAGGCGAAACGTTAAGTGTTTCTCAATTAACACTGTGCTATTATTTCTATAAATAGATATTGCGTACTTTTGAGGACAAAACAAGAAAGTTTGTTTTGAAATGATGTAAAGACTAATTCATTACATCTTGATGCCAAATCTGGAATGCAATGGCAGAGCAATGTGAACCCTGGTGTTTAAATTTGTTCAGGTTTCACTTCTACCACCTAGTAACAAAAAGCTTTTGCAATAAAGTTAGCGTACGAAAAAATGGAGCAAGTTTTAGGTAAACATCACTTATATCACTTTGTTTCACACTTAGCAAACAAGCGTCGCGAATCTCAAGAACGTGATCTCTCCGAAGCAGATGCGAAGCCTGTACTTCCCATCATTCCTGTGCGGGTACAAGCGCCTCTGAAGGAGCCCGCGTAGACACTAGCGCCAGATTCCTCTCTAGGTATTACTGTATGAAAGTTTATGATCAGAACTGCCCCACCCTTCTTGTGGATGGTAGAGTGTTTCGCGTTTGCTATGGTTTTCTTTCGACTGTGTCAGTCGTGTTAAAAAGAATCTGAAGAGCTTCATAAAAAATGTACTGCGGAGTGGGTATTTACAGTTTTGTCCCTGTTGGAATAGAAAACTGTTGTGAGAGTTCTCAGAAAGAGTGAAAGCAAATAGAAATTTTTAGGGAAAAAACGCGGTCAGGTAATATTGCGACGCTGCGCGAACTTGTGTTAATTTCGGCATGGCATATCATTTACAGCAGCTGCTTTGTTAAAGCATGGCTTCCGCGATTAGCTCCCGCAACGGCGCAAACAGAGCTAGTCACGGAGGCCATGACTGAAAATGCGAGGCCCTTGTTCACAATGCAGATGGTTGTTTGTTCACATGATAGACAATCCTATTCTACCTGCAGAATTTTAGCGTCTATATTTTTACTTGAAGCCTTATACATGAACAGCGCCCTCACCCTTAGTTCGGTTCAATGAGCCAGCGGAAACCTTCTGCCGGAGTGCAGCGCGAATGAACCAAGGTTGCCGAAAATGACGTGGCTTCTGTGCATGCCCACACTTTCAGCGCATAACTTTTTAGCGTATTTTTATCTCCTGCTACAACTACGGCGCAAATATTACATCACTGACAATATTGTCGGTGCTTGTCAATCAAATTTCTGACAAATTTTCAAGGCCCTTCAGCTACTCTTGAAATACCTATTCGCCAAGTGACAAAGTAACGCATATGGTCTGTAAGAACAATGTATTAGTGTTTATTTTAGTACTTGCCCCACTGTAATTGAAACAGTGGCTGTGCTATTCGGCAGTGACACTTCATAAATGATCCGCTTCGGTGGCTCAGTGGACAAGGTGCTCGGTCCGCAGGTCGCGGGTTCGATCCCGGCCATGGCGGTCGCATTCCAGTTGAGGCGAAATGGTAGAGACCTGTGTATTGAGCGATGTCGGTGCGCGTTAGAGCACAAGATGGTCAAAATTTTCGATGCCGTTTACAACGGCATCTCTCGTAATCATGTCGTGGTTCTGGGAGGTAATACCCCACTTCTCCAAAACTGCACGCGCGTTTAGCGCTGAGAATTGTGTAGCGTTTTGGGGCGATAAGAAAACTTGAGAAATGGAACGTGGCCATATTTTCTTATACCAGAAGAGTTTATGAATGCCAGAACTAAACTCCTTACAAGCTCACGTGGGCTCAGAATTGATAAATCCGAACACACGAACAAGTTCAAGCTGGTGCACGGGTTTCACTGTAGTTCATCGCAATAATTATTTGTGGGGTTAACGTCCCAAAACCACCATATAACTGTGAGGGGCGCCGCAGTGGAGGGCTTTGGAAATTTTGACCACCTGCGGTTCTTTAACGTGCGGTTTATCGCAACAAATGGGAGATATTGTTACGGAAGAGAGACAGCCGTATCGACGAGGCTGTGTATGAAATATATTTCAAACCAGCAGCAGGAGTGGCCTGACCGGTAGACCAGACACCGAGCGGAGACCACTCTTCGTCCTCTTCATCAGGCATACACGCGCATCGTCCCACAAAATGTCTACATGCGTATAGCAATATTATTACGAACTTCAATAATGACAGCTTTATATATGGTTGCTGAGATTACATAAACGATAACACGCCAAGGTACTATTCAAAAACTACGTGATGCAGATCCTCAAAATACAATGGGCAAGCCTCGCATTCGGAGAAAAAAAAATGTTGAGTTATAGGCATGTTGAATCTGTACACACAAAAACAAATGGTTCCTTCATTGCCTCAAAAGCAACAAGAGAAATTATGAAGTAATTCAAATGAGATATTGGTTCAGTTTATCAACTGTGCACGAGACTTTTGAGTAAGTCTCCCTTGCAAAAATCTAGTGTGTACGCCGTGTTTATGTGTTTTATTAGAACACGAGCAGCAGTAGCAGCAGCAGCAACAACAACAACAACAGCAACAACAACAACAACTACAAAAAGGATGAGCGGAAAGTTAGCGTTAGTGGGCTGTGTAGACTGTGTAGACATTTTTATACTTGTGTCAAAAATGAGAGTCAGTACATTTTCCGCCTTGGCACGTAAAGAAAAGAACTTAAATTCTGATGCTACAAAATATATACATCTATGGCCATTGCTCCTGCTGTTGGGGATGATGTGGTTTGAATAATAATTTAAAGTAACGGTGAAATTCACTGGCACAATGTTCCAGCGAATACCCTCAGAACGGATGGGAAAAGGAGGTTCGAACTCTGTGTGAACAACCGAGCACGTTATTGAAAATCTCCTTTCTATATATGGCAAAATCTCACCGAACGAACGTGAAGCCATCATGATGACTGAAAGTGTGGCAACTGTTGGCACTCGTATTGACCATGCCAGTCTGTACCGCGAGAGCCTTTCTAAAGAATGTCTGGCGCTTTCCTCATCAGAGTGTTGATACTGCTGTATGCGACGTCTGCGGATGACAGGAGACAACTGAGCGTCTACATTGCTTCTGCGTCGCGTCGGCTATGCAGAAGCAAGAACTGTCCATTGCGATGAACAAAGTGGGACAATCTTCCACTGTCAGAGACCATTGTCTTGGGGACTCGGATATCGTTCGCATTGCGAAAGAGCTGTTGCATTCTACTCAAAGCCCAAAGACATGTGCGGTCGGCCTTGAATGTCAACAGTGCTGACAGCTTTCCCTTTCATTTGCACATATGCAGGTTCGTGCGTATACGATAAGGAGATTGAAGAGGCGCGCCTGCTGCGTGTGAGACAATTTCGTTTTGTACGTTTTCGGATATTTCCCATAGTGACATCACACATTCATTTCTTTCTTTCTTTCCTTCTTTCTTCTTTTCTTTCTCTCTTTCCTTCTTTCCTTCTTTCTTTCTTTTTCTTTCGTTTTTCTTTATTTCTTTTTGGCTTGTTTAGAACCTGACGTGTCATCCAAAATGTCTGTTCGCACGCTCTGTAATTCAAGTCTCACATATTGCATCCGTGAGGGAGGGTGAATGACTAAGGTGTTTTGTTGCAGTTGAGCGGGTTTGATTGCCGGCGATGATGGTCATATATTTGGCATCGGAATGCAAAGTACTATAATTTCGGTGCAATAAGGACCCGCATACGAGATGAACTTGGGACACTCCACAGCACTACAGTGTGTCCGCATTCCTTCTCGTGTCAGCATCGTTATTGTGCTGAGTGTCAAGATGCTTAAGAACCATTGCCAACTACAGCCCAGGTGTCTATTTCTCTAGAAGAGCCCTACTGTACAATTGCTTAGATTACAAGCTAAAGAAGCGCAGATGATCGAAGTAATTACCAGTACCACTATATGCAGCGTCGAAAACAGCTGACAGAGCTAGTTCCTGATGCAAAAGCATTCTCGTAACGATCTTAAGCATATGTAAGTTTCACGCCTAACTATTAGGATTCTGATCGCAAACTTGAGAGCCGTACCTGATATATAAGTCTATATAGCAGGGAGCTCCAGAAATGAGCACTCAGAAAAACATTTGGTTTTGTTTCTGCAGAGAAACCGTCAGGTTCACTGAACATTCGTAAAAAAAAGAGCGCAAGATCTCTCTAAAAAGAACAAGAAGAAAAATATGCATGCGCCCTGAGATTACAACTACTTCAAGTAAATAGTGGATTTTTGTGATCACTGGAAACTGCGAGCGGAAACTGCGAAAGAAAACTGCGTCGCCGTATTTACGGTCTCACACTGTTCAAATAGAGAAAGAGATGGAGACGCAAGGAGAGGCAGGGAGGTTAACCAGATGCACGTCTGGTTTGCTATTCTGCACTGGGGGGAAAGATAAAGGGGAGAAAAGAACAGGGGGAGAAGGAAGAAAGACACACATAATCAGGAGCACACTTGTGGTAGCACACGCAGTCACTACATGTGGTCGCTCAGATTTGTTGTGTTCAGGTAGTACAGTAGCTCTTTAGTTGCTTTCTGTGCTACGGAAGTACACGTCCAAGGTCGCAGAATCTTCTGCACAGAAAATGGTCTGGAGTACAGTTGGTTCAAAATATTCTGGAGCTGGCATCGCTGGGTAGTGAACGTTAATGCGCAGGACGTGTTCGGTGGTCTTCTCAGCTCCTCACGAGTCACATGTAGAAGTTTCTGCCATGCCGATGCGAAACGAGTACGCCTTTGTGAATGCAACACCCAATCAAAGGCGGCATAGCAGTGTCGCATCGGAGCGGGAAAGTTGCGATGGTAGTTGTAGCTTCAGCGGTGTATCCAGTTTATTAAGGTGGCTCCTTCGAAAGCTGGTAGACGACCAAAATATGATTGTTTTAAGATTTTTACCGGCCCAGTAGAGCTCTGAGTTTCGACACAGAATAATTTTTGTAGCTTTCTAGCTCACTTAAAATGATTTGTCACACGTTAACTTGAGCTTTCTGAAAGGTACCATCCTCAGCTAACTTATCAAAAGTTGATCTATCTGCAGAGCAGTGAGATTAGCTCAGTGGTGAACGGGGCGACAATCTTTCAACTTGAAAACCTGTGCGAAAAAGTAAATATCAGCCCTCCCTCCCCCCCCCCCCTGAAAAACTCAGAATGGATGAAACTGCAAGCTATAATATTACGGAAAAAGACTCGCTGTTTTGCATAAGGGCGAAGCTAACGAATACGACTGCAACATATTTTGATGTCATCCGAAGTATGACTAGCAATCTCTTTTAGATCTGATCTTGAGGAACTCAGCAACACACTGGTATAAGGGAATACGAACGCTTCAGTGACCGAACTGTTTCTCGTAATGCCAGTTCTCTAACCTCGAAGTAAGCGTTAAGGCACAGCAAGTTTGTGAGGAGTCTCCTGTTCCTTATCGAGTTGCGACCACGCCCTTCTAGCGACGCAGTCTCCACAGGCATTCCTTCGTGCTCCTTCATAAAGATAGTCGGGTTGTTTCCATTCCGCTACATAAGAAATCGACGGTAGGCCTCGCCATCCGTCTGATGGATACGGCCGGCTCGTTTCATCACCACTTCAGCTGCATTAGTCGCCAGTATTCGCGATCTGTTACTCGCTGGTTGAACATACTATAGTATGCACGGGTTCGGGTTATCAATTTACATTTCATACGCAAAATGACGGCAGCGGTGACACCAGTGCCAACGGCAAAAACTTGTCGAGAGTGTTCACACAATTTTTATCGCAATGAAGCAATTTCGAAAACACACGAACATTTGCTGCTATCAATCTGTACTCTACGTCGCGAAGTTTAGGGATTAATTGATGGTATATATGGGGGTGTCTTCTTGTGTCAAGAAAAAATATATTCGATATTCCCACGCTCACCATTGTAGAATCTGCGTTAGTGAGCATAGAAGGTCGTTAGAGGGAGTATCACCATGCAATCTTTCGTTGACTTGTCGTGATTGTTAATGTATCCTAGAATTTTAATATGTACATTATATTATGCCGACGTGAAAGTGAAGAAATCATAATAATTGTTGAGGGATATCCTATAAATATTCGTGGAAGTACATATGTGAATGAGTTTTTGATTGCCCTGCACCAATATGAGACGTCAGTTTTTAAAGAGCCGTCTTTCTCATAGACAGGCTCGTGTCCCAGATTGACGGGAGGTGATGCCATTCCTGAACATGCGCAGATAATTTCTTTGTCTAATTTCTTCTGCATCTCAGTGCACTAATCTCTTTCAATTTATAGTCAACGTTGGTGTTGTTCAGTTGCCATTCTATTGCATTTGTGTCTGCATGCTCAGCTCAACCGCCCCCCCCCCCGAACCCTTCACCTAAACCGATACAATCACTATACCTTTGAGATCAGTCCTCCGTTTACAGTGATTTCGCCGGATGCAGCGTTTTTTTATTCATAAGCCATATAAGGCGTTCACCGTCATTATCAGACAAGTCACCCACTGTCCTGCAAGAGTATTCGGGTAAGGCATGTTTATACCCAGAAGTAACATAACTTTTCAAGCTATATTAGCATGATTTCTTTGATTATTGATGCGGTGTTTCTCACGAAGATGAACGATTCTGTATAACTCAAATATCTCGCAATTTTTTTTTCTGCCCCAGTGTAGGGTAGCAGAGCAAAGTTTTCTTCAATTTTACGTATACCTGCCTTTCACACAATCTGACCCACGTAGCAGGCACCCTCGTTACAGTGCAATGAGAAGTCATTGGCATCAGCTCATGCTATTGATTGCTCGCTCGAGGTGTGCCCAAGCTTAGACAAATCGCCGAGCCTTGGGCCTAAACTAGGAAGGCCGAGCGTGTGACATAAGCTTCCTAAAACTGTTGCTTAGAGACGCCGCAAAACTTCTTGTGCTTCCGGACGCCTGGGATGGTTGAAGCCCTTGAGGTGACGAAGCGGTAGAAAGAGGCAAAGCACACCGCCTTCTGATAGTCACCACCAGCCAGCGAATTTCATTTCGGGAGGCAGATGAACATGTGTGTACCGACAGGGCGCGACCTGCAGTACAAGGCCAACAGGGGATGCATTCGAGCCTCAAGCGTGGCTCTTTGCACCCCCCCCCCCTTAGTTTCCATCCCATACACTCACATGTCTCTCCGTTGTTCTTGAACAGACCACACCAACGTTACCACTTCTGCTGTGTTTGGCGACGACGGCTAGTACACCGGGCGCTCCGCTGGCTCGTGTAGTTCGCGGCCGCTATCGCCGTGGTTCTAGGTGTGGTGGGCCTCTTCTCACTCGTTTGCACGCGTTAACAAAGGAAAAGGCTCCGCACTTAGTGCTGAATATTCTGACTTGCAGGGAGCCGTGAGGCAGCCACCACACTTGAGTGCTTGTACACAGTGCGGCGAGCCGTTTGTCTAGCCTCGGCGAGAGTGCTGTCAAACAAATCGATGGTAAGAAGAAAACTTATGTTGTGTGATATGTAGTCTTTTCTCATTGTAACGTCATAATATATAAAAAAACGTTTTACGCAGCTTTAATGACTCGCATCCAGTGCACATCCGGTACCGTCCTGTAAATACATTCATTTTTCAAGCAATGATAGGTGCTCCCTCAGGTGTTCTCAGGAGGTTAAATTCATTTTTTTGTAATAATAATGCGATCAGAATTACGTCAAAATATTCGTACAAAAATAGCCCGGCCAAAATAACACGCATTAAATGGCTGAAGGGATCGCCACGAGCTCAACAAGAAAACATATCGACATGACTTAGTCATTAAATGGAAGTTAAGCCACCTTGTCAAGCTTCACAAGCCTGATGCGATGATGTGCCTCGACGCCACCGGGAAAACAACGAAGTGGCGTCAAAACGTGAAAGAATGCGCCATAGAAGAAGTGGTGTGCCCATGTGCGTCACTTCCCTGCACGTACTCACGTGGGGCGCACAAAGGAAAAAAATCACAAAATAACCACGGAGTAAATGGGGCAAAGCGTTCGTCCATTCGTTCATGCGTCTGCCTGCCTGCCTGCCGGCCTGCCTGCCTGCCTGCCTGCCTGCCTGCCTGCCTGCCTGTCTGTCTGTCTGTCTGTCTGTCTGTCTGTCTGCCTGTCTGTCTGCCTGTCTGTCTGTCTGTCTGTCTGTCTGTCTGTCTGTCTGTCTGTCTGTCTGCCTGTCTGTCTGTCTGTCTGTCTGCCTGTCTGTCTGTCTGTCTGTCTGTCTGTCTGTCTGTGGATATGCAGTACTTGCTACACTGGAGAGATGGGCTTCCCTGGACCATGAGAAGCTTCGCTCCTAAAATAAAAGGAACAGTCCACGTTGGTCAAACAGACGTTCCCAAAAACTGGAGCGAAGATGATGCGTTGGCCTGGTCGGACGTCAACGTTAGGGAGGCCCGCATTGTCGGAGGTACCTCGTCAGATGTCAACGCCCTAAGGACTTCGCTACGACACTTCTGCAGGCTCCGGGCCCAGCGGATGCCTACCCTGCGACAACCCACTGAGCCCTTCTCGTCAAGAACCAGCAACGCTGCAATGGCCGCTGAGTGAAGCCTCAAACACCTGGTCCTGGCGTTTCTTTGAACCGTTTTGTAAACGACTCTACGGGTGTTCATATGCTTGCTTCGATTTGTATTTGTGTTTTTAAATTTTTGTTCGAATATATGTTGGTGTACTTCCTTGCGACCCGAACAGGCGTCTCTGACACTCCTCATAAAGATTGGTCTCCGAACGTATTTCGTAACAACTAGAAATTACATTGCACCCAGCATCTGATTCTTCAGCAGTACGGAAACCTCTGTTAAAAAGAGGATCATAAAGCCACTCACGACATAGCTATCAAGTTGCTGAGAAACTACAGATTTTATCCCGAAGCTATCACTGGCTTTCGGAGTGACCGATAATGCAAAGAGAGAAAAAGAGAGAGAAAATCGAACTAAATCTAACTGTTTTAGGGTTTTCATATGGTGGCGCGAGCATTTTTCGTGCTCACTGCGTGGTACTTGCTTTTTGTGTCGGTCAAAACGATGTGCAACAACTTGACGAGGAACAGGTCATTTCAAACTTTGTTTTTGCTGGTGCAACACTATAAGTTGCTGAAACAACTTACCTGGAACATTTTTTTCCTTATCTGCCTTAGGGCTATAAGGTGACATTTCTCATCTGGTATATAATACGTCTTCTGAGCTCCTTTCCCTTTCATTATTCTCTGTTTCTCTCTTCTGGAAGAAGCAGGGTCATTTTCGTAGATAAAGAGGTATCCCTTTGAAAATCTGGCATGGCAGCATTGGGGACAACGCCATGTTTACAACCTTAATTTGCTGAGCTGTTCCGCAGGGCGCCGTGCTGGGAGGCGTTTATCTAGTAATAACAGTAAATGAACACCTATCAACATACTCTGAGATATGCATAGAGTAACATTTGTAACTTGCTTGAAGATTCCACTGCTAGACAAATAAGCGAAGCCAGCAATGCAGGTTTGCGCAATTAAGGCCAAAGTGCTTCCCTGATAGAGCAGTCTTTAGCACCGTTTACACGCTTACAAATGAAAAAAGTTCGCTGTTTTCCAAATAGACCCAGACATACTTGATCATTATTTTAAAATGATCGCCCTGGTTGGTCCTGCATGGCCTGAAGTACATGCAGGATGTTTTAAGATCGTTTTAGGTGACGTTAGGAAAAGCGTTCTTTAAATGAAAGGTAGATATAGATGGATATGTGGGGCTTAACGTCCCTAAACCACCATATGATTATGAGAGATGCCATAGTGGAGGACTACGGAAATTTCGACCAACTAATGTTCTTTAACGTGCACCCAAATCTGAGCACATGGGTCTAAAACCTTTCCGCCTCCATCGGAAATACAGCCGCCGCAGCCGGGATTCGATCCTGCGACCTACGGGTAGGCAGCTGAGTACCTTAGCCACTAGAACACCGCGGTGGGGCTTTTAAATGGAAGAGCTGCTTTGATGGAGATTTACTGTGAGTGATAGCGGTGAAATGTTGACAAGAGCAATTATTCACTTATCAACAAATGTAATCAACAATTATACTGGTGATTACTGCCAGTTACCTTTGATCAGAAAATTGAAGCGAGCCCTCTATAAAAGCCAAGAGTCATTCAGATTCGGCAAAAAACGTCGGGCCTGTGCGAAGCACCCAGCATGGTCACAGCGTAACCTGAAAAAGTGGCCTTAGAGCCCGTTGTAAGTGGGCGCCTAGTGCAAGTAGAGGTGCGAAGTGCCCACGACAGCGTAATTCATCATCTATATTTTGCGATGTAGGGAATGAAGTACCCACTGCGTCTAAGGCAATGTGTGCACATACGTAGCTGTACACTTCGTTGATGCTTTGGCTGCTGCTGCCACCTATGCTGCTGCTGCTGATGATGATGATGAATAGGGGTGGAGCCGTCTTCTAATGAATGAACATTTTTAAGCTTCTCACTCGTTATGCGATTCACATGGTGCCTAGTGAGATTTAACGATTCGGCCACGCGGTATTTGTATATCTGCTAACGTGGCTTCTCACGCGACATGTCACTTCTATTGGGTCTTTTTACAGTAGAAGTTTTAAGCGTTCGTCTGGTTGCACCAGACAAATGCCTCGCAGAAGGCCCATGTTCAATTACTGCTTTTTTTTTCACTCTCATAGTGCGCGAGAGCTGTGACGAACATCAATGGCAACGGCGGACGACATCACCACTAAAATAGGCTGTTGTTGTGAGCTCTTAACTGCTGACGCTGTAAAACGCGATCACCCTAGGGAGCTGCGGCGCGAAGTATTCTCCTTCTCAGCCCGCACGAAATCTAAATGCAGAAGTGCGCACGGGAGCGCATCAGTTTGGGTCACGTTGTTGCATGTTCGTTGTTATATTTAGCAAATACTGCTTTGCTCTTTAGAACGTTTCCGCCTTCTTTCTGTTTAAACAGAAGTACATGGGACTGTAACATTCGGCCTATCAGCCTGTACCACAGATTCTTTTCATCAGTCAACATTTCCTTATCACTCACCACAGAAAACTGTATGCGTGCCTGCGTTTCATTTTATTAACGCTGCAATGAAGTAACAAAGGCCAATTAGATTAAAGTAACATCGAGTACGTTGCAGTGGTTTGCAGCGTACTAGATCTTCTACGTTTCAGATCTCTGACTTCTAAATTAAGATACAGACAGAAGTGGTCGTGAAGCAACAAACCATACTGTTTAGAAGAAGTTTATTTCCACTATGTACACAAAAAAAACAAAAATTATAACATTCTAAAAATAAGGGGCACAATGGACATTGGTACATCTGTGTGCCACGTTAAACAGCACTACATTGTTGTGAACACATCATTACTCTGATATACATGACAGATGTGGCATGCATGTAGAAAAAAACGCAATGTGATATCATGATACAGTGAATACGATGGTACCGTGATACAAACCATACAATAAAACATTTCTGGTTTCATTCAACCATTCATTAGTATCCATTCAATCTCCACACAACTTCTTACACGGCACCCACTCACCTCCATCTGCCTTAATGAAGTTGGCGTTTCTGTGAATTGTTTTTTGTTCAATTTATTACTTGCTTGTATTTATTTATTTATTTATTTATTTCTTCAGGTTACCCCTAAAGGCCCTCTAGAAGAGGGTATTACATAGGGGGGGGGGGGAAATACAGCATGGTTTGAAGAAAGGAACAACAAAACAGAAAAAAAAGCAGTACAGCAAGATACAGTGCAACCTGACAACCGCAACAGAGCGCAAACCATGAATACGGGCAGCAATTGCATGGCGCTATACAAGAGTTAAAAAACGAAAGAAAACAAAACAACAAAAGCAAAAAATATTTAGTTAGTCACCGTAGTGCGCATGAGCTCTGAAAACTTTACCGAGTCTTTCTCGGTGGCAATATGTGCAGGCAAACTGTTCCACTCAATAATAGTGCGCGGGATGAATGACTGAGCGAAACGAAGTGTGCGAGATAGCGGGCGTTTGACTTTGTTAGGATGATCACGGCGGGGAAAGATGGAACAGGCGGGTTCAAAGAAACTGTCATGTAATGATGGGTGATTGTAAGGAGGAGGAGGAAGCAACAAAAAGGGAGAAGGCAGGGAGGTTAACCAGAAAGACATCCGGTTGGCTACCCTACACTGGGGGATAAAGGAAGGGGACAAGAAAGACGAGAAAGAAGGAAGAGAGGGAAAAAAGGGGGTGGGAGAGACACTGACAGTAATTTCACTGCAGCGTGTAGAACTCTACCGCATGTCAGAGGCGTTCACACAAGCCTGTCTTTCTCAGGAAACGCAGCAGGGCTTTCACTGCCTTGTGGGCTGTCGAGGCATGTGTACGTTGCTATAATAGCACCTGCACAGAAAGAGGCCGATCATCCAGTCGCTGCAGTGCGTTCGCAAGTACTTATCTCTCTGAGGCAAATCGAGGACAATGACACAGCAGGTTTTCGATATTTTCGTCGGTGCCGCAAACATCGCACGCCGCACTGTCAGTAATTCTGATTAACGTGGTGTAAGCTTTCGTGAAAGCAACTCCCAGCCAAAGGCGATAGAGAAGCGAAGCTTCACGTCGATGTAGGCCGGGTGGAGGCCGGAGTTGCAGTGAAGGGTCGAGCTCGTGCAGTCGTGTACGTCGTATGCTTGGTGTGTTCCACTCAGTCAGTGTGAGACTGCGGGCCAGTTGACGAATCTGCCTCGCCGCATCCGCTCTTGAAAGTGGTATCGGAACGCTGTTCGCTTCTTTATGTGACGTGCGAGCAGCATGATCTGCAGAATCATTGCCGCCGATACCACTATATGCCCAGGTAACCACTGAAAGACGATGTCATGGCCTTTTTGTAATAACAGGTGGTGAAGTTTCACGGTTTGGTAGGTCAACTGGTCGTGCCATCCGTGTCGGAGAACTGATATCAGGCACTGTAACGCTGGTTTTGAGTCAGAAAACACAGCCCAGTGGTAGTGGTAGCCAGTGGTAGTGGTGCAGTGGTAGCGTTCTCGCGGAAACCAATGTCTGCTTACAGTATATCGATTATTGAAGAATACATATCGTTCAGCAGAAGCCACAGGTTCTTGGGAGTCATAATAGATAGAAACCTGTCGTGGACTCCACACGTGAACTATGTGAAGAAGCGGCTGATCGCAACATGCCACATGCTCAATTCCTTGCAGGAAAAAATTGGGGAGTGCCCATACCATCCATGCTACAACTGTACAGAGTGCTGTTTATCGGATTCTTACGGTACAGCTTACCTGCAATGTCTAACACCGGCAAGACCAACCTGCGCTGCAATTCAGAGCATTCAAGCCCAAGCACTTAAGATATGCCTTGGAATACCCCGCAGTGCTTCAACGGCTGAAACCATTGCCATCGCTGAAGATCACTCGATAAATACGCATATATTACCGAGACAATGCGCAATGCACCTCAGGCATTATGCCAGGACCCCTTCTCACCACCTGGAGAGCCTAGCTGCTGAAAGGCCCCGCACGACATACGGCACTATTGTCTCCAAGCATCGTTCATCGTTTGCTGAGACATACGCACCTGCATCAAAGCCACTGCTTCCTCCTTGGAGCTTGAGCCGGCCGCGAGTTCACGTAATGATTCCAGGAATGAGGAGAAAATCGGACTTACCGACACATGCCCTGAAACAACTGAGTCTATTCCTACTGGAAGAAAACTACAGTAACCACGTGCACATTTACACGGATGGCTCTACTACGCCATCTAGTTCAGGTGGAGCAGTGGTTATACCATCACAAGGGATAACTCGGTGTTTTATGACTTCACATGTGACAAGTTCAATGACGGCAGAACTCGAGGCTCTGCGCAATGCACTGGAACACATCAATTCAGAAGAAGGACCAGTTAAATGGGTGATTGTAATGTTTGTGGAAAAGTGATAGGCGTGCATATTTCCGACGAATGGCCAAATCCTTTATCTCAGCACGGTTCTTTAAGTTAGTTACGCTGGAATAGGTAGAATAATCTGAGTAAATGAAACGAGCAGCTCGGTTTTGCAAAGATTCAATATTTGATACGATGTAGGCTTGATGAGGATCCCAAATGGCACTGGCATATTCTATTTTAGGGCGAATTAAACTGGTAAAAGCAAGTTTTTTTAACTGCGATGGAGCCTGTTTAAGGTTTCATTTCAGTAACCCGAGAGACCGGTTAGCAGCTGCAAGAGTGACTTCTATATGAAGGTGCCAAGATAGATTCCATTGAAAGTGGAGACCGAGGTACTTGTAGGTAGATGTTAACTCAAGTGTCATATTATTCAACGAGTATTGACTAGGAAAACGTGTAGCAGCGTTAGTAAAGGACATGCACTTTGTTTTAGAAAAATTTAACAACATAAGCCAAGTTGAACACCAATGATTAATTTTGTTAAGGTCAGATTGCAAAGCTAAGAGGTCAGAATCAGAAGAAATGTTACGGTATATTACTGCAGTCATCCGCGAAAAGTCGAACATGTGAAGATAAAGAATTCGGTAGATCATTAATGTAAACGACAAAGAGTAGAGGACCAAGAACACTGCCTTGGGGTACACCTAGATGTTACCGGTAAAGGGGAAGAATAAAAATTCATAGCAAAGGTGAATTGACACCTGGAGGAAAGAAAAGCTTTTATTCATGCAAGAACTATAGGGTGAATGTTAAGTTGTTCTAGCTTTAGTAGTAATCTGTGGTGAGGAACGTGGTCAAAAGCTTTAGCGAAATCTAAGAAAATGGCGTCGACCTGGCAACCAGCATCCATGGATTTATGAAGGTCGTGAACAAAACCGGCAAGTTGGGTGTCGCATGAAAATCCCTTGAGAAAACCGTGCTGAAAATTGAAAATGATATTGTGACGTTCGAGATAGTTTATTACTTGAGTGTGTATGATATGCTCCATGAGTTTGCAAATGGTACTAGTTAAGGAAATGGGCCTGCAATTTAGCGGTGAGGAACGTTCACCTGGTTTGAAGAGGGGGGCGACTTTAGCTGATAGCCAATCTTGAGGTAGAGTTCCGGTAGACAAAGACTGTGAAAACAGAGCGCATAAGAAGGGGGTGATACTGAATGATATAGATTTCAGGATTTTATTATTTAAGCCTATATTATCCAAGGTGGAAGAAATTTTTAGTTTCTGTAAAAGGGACAGAACACCGGCCTCACTGATAACAATCTCCGGCACGACTGTGCTGCTGAAACTATGCAATATGGGAGCGGATGAAACGTCTTCTCTGGTAAAAACTGAGGAAAACGCCTGGTTTAGGACATCTGCGCATTGAGATGTGGGAACTGAAACGCCATCGTTATTGCTTAGGACTATATCAGGATAACATTTGGGGTTAACAACGCGCCAGAATCTGCGTGGATTATTTGCAAGTATAGATGATAAATCATGGTTAAAGAAATGGCGGCGAGTAGATTTCAAAAGCGACTGATATTCTTTATCGCATTTTTTGTATTTCGTCCAAGAATTAAATGTATCCTTTTGGACGGGCCTGTTTATATAAACGTTTTTTTTTGTTGTTGTTGTTCAACCGTCGGAGCTGCTGAGTAAACCAAGGAACCGTGCTTCGGGTTTTCACGGTGATGACAGGTATAAATTTATTGATGAGGCCAGTAAGTTTATTTATTAACAGCAACCAGTTTTCTTGAATGGTGCGCTGGAGGTGACCATGTATAAATTCTTCGTAAAAGGCAGACAATTCATTATTTATGCTATCAAAGCTACCTTCTGTTATAGCACCTAATCGATTTGTTAGTTGCTATTCTTTCGACAAGTGGGCGAATCAAGTTTCCGGTAATAATCGCATGGTCAGGAAAGACCATCAAAAATATTAATGTTCGAGCAAACATTGGGTTCATTTGTTAAAATTAGGTCAAGGGTATTTGAACTTGTCGCTGAGCAGCGTGTAGGAAAGTTGATGAGTTGAGTTAAAGAAAAGTCCAGGCAACTCTGCAAAAATTTGTGCGCTTTAACATCACTTGGTGGAACAGTAAGGGCACTCCAATTAATGGCAGGAAAATTGAAATCACCGAAAATGATAAGTACAGCAGTTCGGAAAACGGGTGTGAATATCGCCCAGAACACGAGAAAATTCATCCGAAAACGTGCAGCCCATATCGGGGGGACGGTAAAAAACAGCAATTATAACATGGCTACCAGCACACTTCAAGGAAACAAAGGCACATTCCAGAAAAGAACATACTGAGATGGGGGCAACAACAAGATCATTCTTGACGGCAAGGAGGACACCACCGTCCCTTCGGTGCTTTCGATCGTAACGAAAAAAGTTGAATTCAGATGCACAAACAAAGATATTTTTATCACTAACGGTGTCATTAAGCCATGTTTCGGTTAATATTACTACTGATGCTGACAACGAGTCTATCAGTGAAGAAAGAGGGACAGTTTTAGTAAGAACACTACGGATATTTGTAAACAAGAATGGAAAATGTTTGACTATCGGGCGGGGTACGAGAGGCGAAGAACACTCAATTCTCGGAGGAGAGCTACGTCATTGGCACTCACAAGAGTGGAAACTTGGGCTAGTTGGTGCGTAGTCATATTGCAAGATGTTTCAGCGCGCGAACAAAGGAAAAAGGACAGGGTAGACAGAAAGAGCGCTGACTTCCAACTAACACCAGATGTTACCGGTAAAGACTATTAGAAAAAAGATTAGAAAGAAGAAGACGGTAAAGAAGATTAGGCGTGCCTTTACCTTCATTCTCTGTTATCATCCTTTTTAGCAGTATATATTCTTGGCACTCTGTCAAATAAAGTTAGTTGGATGTCAGCGCTCTTTCTGTCTACCCTGTCCTTTTTCCTTTGTTCGCGCGCTGAAACATCTTGCAATATGTTATTGGCACGTGTCGTTTACGGGGGTTTCCGCCGTGTGTGCGTTCTCACGAGGATTTAATCGGACAGCGCATTCATTTACAGTGTCCCACACGTAGATATCGTCATTCACGAACAGCTTAGTGAATACCAGGCGGCAACGGTCACCCTCCTTGGCTACAGATTTCTTGAACTGGGCAAGCTTTCGACGCTTGTCGCGAACGGGCACCGAGTAATCGCGCGAGATGCTGAAGGGCGTGTTTTTTAGTTTAGGTCCTTTGTTCGAAATTGCTTCGATTTCCCTATCGTTGAAAAACTTGGCTATAAAGGGTCTCTTTTTGTCCCGTACAAAACGACCTAATCTATGAGCTCGGGCAACGGAATCTACTGTTATGCCTAACTTTGACGCGCAAAAGTCCCTAACGAGACCTTCAGTTGCATCCCACGTTTCAGATGGTTCTTTATCATCTACGCCAAAGAAAAGAACATTGGAACGCCGAGATCTATTTTCCAGGTCGTCGATTTTGTCTTGTAATGTAGAAAAATGATCGTGAGTTGGTAGAATTACGCTTTTATTGTTGTTTTGCATTTTAGATTCGATAGCCTGCACCCGAGTTTTGAGCTGTTCGACATCGTTTTGAATAGCAGCATGTATTAATAAAACCTTATTTACGGATTCCAGCAAGGTAGCGTTGTTGTTTTCTAGGCGCTTAATAGCATCGAACACGAAATATTTGGAATTGATTGTGAACCTTATGGGGCGCAGTTCTTTTATCTTATATTTAAGTTGTTGGTAAATCACACCGCAGGACTTCAAGAATATATAGTGGGGCTCAACTCCGGGTTAATTTTAACTTGATATACTCTTTAACTAACCTAAATATAAGCGCGTGCGTGAGCATTCTTTTACTTCGACCCCGCAAAAACGCTGCTACGCAGCTGAATTCGCAATGACGAAGTCGAGCTCGGTAGTGCAACTCCATATCAGCAACGTTAACAAGAGGTATGGCTGCTTCGTGTCATGCTACATAGGCAAGACTGAGTGCCAAGAAAAAAGGAGAGGCATAAACTACAAATGCTCTTACGCAAAAAAAAAACACCTAAGACAAAAAGAAAACGCATTGGCATGACCAGCAACAACTTGGCACGGGGTCAGCACAAACATTGACCTCAAGTATTCCATAAAGTCCTTCACAGGTTACCACTTCGGACTTGGTGATTGCCGCGGAAGCTGTACTCTCTTCTACCTCGAAAGTGAACAAAAGAAATCGATAAACATTATGCACTAGGTGTTTCCTGAAAGTTCTAAATGAATGAGTGTCTTCGTCTCACCCGATATATGTCAGCCGGAAGTGCATCGGACCGTGTCACGTCTAAATGGGTTCAGTCACCACCCTTTCAGCTGCAGCGTCTCCCATTCATTTAGGCTGCGCGGTCTGCTTGCTACTACACCCGGCGAGCAGAGGAAGCGAAGCAACGTTTTGACATAATGGAAACGGACGAGTGGCTACGCACATATGCCTTAAGAAGAGAAAGAAACAGGAACGCAGAGGAACTCTGTATTTCGCTAGGAGAAAGCTGGCTGTGCTCGCCTCCGTATACTCTTTTCGGATAGATTCGATACATCGCAGTTTTGACAAGAATGCTGTGACATTGCTCTTTCGTGCAGTGCTACAGTGCTTGCAGAAGCGGAGCCTCTGCTATCTTTACTCTGTTTTTTGCGCACATGCACATGTACAACGAAAAGAGCGCAGCGAAAAGAATTTCCTTCGTCCGCTGGTCAGACGCCTGCTGAAAGGAAGCTCTTTTCTCTGTTTGGCGCTTACTGTTGCGGAAATTTTAGCAGCGTACTTCAACATTCTTTGGAAAATTGAATAGAACGACTGCGTACAATATCTACTGGGGTTGTTACAAGTTCGCAGGCCACGCTACCATGAATAAAAAAACGGCCTGAAAAAAAAACGGTAGCACGACAGGTTTTCACGAGGCATGCTTACAACGTTGACGTAGAAAGTAAGTACATTTATGAGCGTAAATATTTAAAAATGCGCATGTGACAAATCAATTTTGCAATTATAATAGATCTTGTTGAAATTAATGAGTTATTGGTTATATCAATTTCATCTTGAGAGCTTTTTTTTTCGTAGGTTTATAAGACCGCCGTCACGACCGATTGTGTGAGTTACCGGGGCGTTCTCGCAGTGCTATCGGCGAATGTCTCTTGGAGCTATAAAAAAGTCGACCACAATAACAGAGAAAGTGTTCAATCATTGCCGCACCTGTCGGCCATTCCGACGAGACAAGTAAAAGCGTATGGGAAAGACAACGCTTCATGCCACTGTCCGCAGTGAACAGCTATTATGTTCGGGATAGTCTGACTAGAATTCGGAGTCGAGAGGTACTATAGTTCAGACAGTTAAGATGAATGTGCAGAACGTAGGGCGGGTTCCACATTCATCGTGCGACATTACGCATAAGGGTGGGTATCATTGTCGCTGCGCCAGTTCATGACAATGAAACGGGTTTCATTAGGCTGTCCTATTGAGTACTGTTTAGTATACGGTATCAACATTTTCGTTTCCTGTAATGAAGCAATGTTCCTCAAATATTATACCATATCCTTTTCCTAGGAATCCATGATAGGCAAGAGGCAGCAGTAGTACATGTTTTAGATGATGGCTTATTTCAGTCATCCTGGTGTGTGAATTGCCGTGTCGTCACTATTTATTTTCAAGCTTTTGGAGTAGTTACATATTATGAGCAAATATTGCCTTATGTTGCATTAATGAAATGTGAAGAAACAAGAAAACGTGCTCCTTTTCCATCTTTAGGTTTGCGACAAAGACTATCATCTTGAACGTGCATGGCAGGTATGCAAAGTAAACATATTTCAGCAGTCAAACTAACGATGCTGAGCAACGCATGCCTCTCTTTCCTACAATTTTCTATAAATTTTTGTTCTTGCAACTTGCTTTGGCAGCAATTCTTTTATGGACTAGCACCATGCTGCGCTCATTTATCCCACTCTGCTTTGGCGGAAAACAAACGAGCCATCACGTGTACCGAGAATGCATGCATTGGCGGCCGCGCCTTCCGACGAGTATTTCATTTTTCAAACGTCCGTGTAGCGCAAACACCGCGAGTTCCTCAACGGCCGTGGTTTTTAAAGATAGAGGCGAGTAAAGGTTGCACAACAAGGAACAGGGGCGCAGTAAACAAAATGCGCACCGGAGTGGAAGCTTCCCGAGATTCCAGCACGCGATCCAAGTATGAATTCAGCGCACGCGAGGAAGCCCGCAATGCTCAATCAAATTTTTCTCCGGGAAAAAACAACCCCGCACAGTGACGTTGTTGAATCTTGAGCAGAGGAACCCAGGCGACGGCAAGGAGAAAAAAAAAGTCAGCGCATTTCGGCTCTGGACGGAACCATACAAACAACAGTGACACCTGCTGAGCATTCTTTTTTTGTCGCCTTGGTCCTCTCCATCGCGCATGTATTCTGTATAGGCGCGAAAGGAAACAAAACTAGGCAAGGAAGCAACACGAAAAAAGTGCGCTTGGAGGTGAAGGAAGGAGGCGCAAATCAGAAAGAGGGGAGCAGCATACACATCGTGGAAACGAAACCGGAAGGCTTCGGCCTTGTTTGCGCGCTGTGACTGGAGAGCATGCAGTCGCGGCACCGCTGAAGATGCGCCAGCGTGGACCAGTAGCCCCTGAATTCGCAAGCGCTTCAGCAGCAGCGGGCAAGACGCTCTTCCCCAGCCCTCCTTTCTCACGTGTACAGCCTTCGGTCGCGAGAGGAAAAGCCGCGTACACAGCAGGAGCGCGATGCTCATGCGTGCGCGCTGTGTGCCCGGCGTCTCGACAGCGGGGCCTTTGCTCTGAGCGCAGGGACTCGTCAAGTTATGTTCTCGCGACGAGTGCTTCTTTCTGTTCGCCCCAGAAGGGTCGACGTCGTTCCGCCCAGCAGCGTCGACAAGCGTTGCGCTCTCTTCCACAACCGTGCGTTTGTTTCTGCATTCCGGTTGCATGCTCTAGCCAGTCCGTTGCCATCGCCCCCCTTTTTAATTTTAGTTTTTACGCTGGTGCTTGACGGGTCACATACTGTACTTCTTCCTCCCCTTCAACCCTTCCACTCACCCCAATTGCCGCAAGAGCAGCATACCGTTTGCTCGTTCACGCTTGCATCGCTTTACGCGTAATCAAATATGCAAAGTTGCCGAGGCGTTTTGCGGCGGCGGCAGCCCAGCGACGACTGCGGCCTGCACCCGCGTTGCGAGGCCCTTCATGACGTGGTGCACAAAGCAGCCGTAGCGTTTGCGATGAGGAGTCTTGCTTTCGGGCCCTGCGTAGTCCGCTTTAGAAAAACTCGTAATATTGGACTTGCGTGCCCAGCATCCCTCGGCCCCGGACTTCCCCTTACCGAGTCTTGCAGCGACGTGTGTTAGCAAAACGACTGAGAGGGAGAGAGAGAACGAAAGCAAGTCGTGAGACGACCGCGCGGCTGGATGGGGACTGCCGGGATTGTATACGCTCTGAGGAAGACCGCCGACGCTCTGAGCGTGGACAGATACGACGGCTTTCGCCGACAGCCCCACCGCCTAACCTTGTAAAGGAATTATAAATTGGTCTATTCTTACATCTCTCTCTCTCTTTCTGTCGCTGTCTTGGAGTGCTTTCAACAACGCCATGGCTACGTGGCCAGATGACCAAAACGTGCACAAAGGATCGAAACGCGGCGCTGGTCTCTCGCATTCGGCACGAAATGAATTCGCTTCTGGCGCTGCGCCTCGCAAAGGCCGCGTCGGCAAATCGAAGGCTCTAACATCGAAAACGGGCGCTTCGGTAACCAGTGCATGTATTTTGTTTTATTGATTCTTATTAGCTTCCGTAATTTTTATTCTTCGTTGACCCATGTGGAGCCCGCATCTATGTTACCACTGGGAAAAGCCAGGGACAGGTGATGAGAAGTGAATAGAACACTTAGAGAATAATTTTACGAAAGGTGGGGGGCCCTCTTTGCCCTCTGATTTTCTTTCTTGCAGTATGTACCTACGTTGCTCAGGTAAATTGATGCAACGAGAAACCCCTGAATGACACTCCAAGAATGATGTTGCTCCCGAAGAAATGAAATTCAGTGTGAACTACCGGATTTGACGACGCCTACGGCCTTGTAGGAGACTCTTCCTGAATTCGGAACACACAAACCTATATAGTGAAGTGCAGGGCACTGAGATCGAACCGGGTTTTCTGGAAGCAGGTTTAGTATATTCAAAGTTAAATCTATAGTAAGGAAGACACAACATAATATCTTCTGCCTCATATATCAGGTGACCTAATAGCGTTGTTCTTATATATACTTTTGCGCTTTTGTTTTTTGGCCAATAAAGAAATTTCACTTATCCCAAGAATGTTTCACGCTTTTGGACAAAGCAAGATGTGCGCATTTACAAAATTCTTAATCCCATTGTTGCCGTAGGAGACGAAGACAAATTAGGAGAAAAGATTGATGCAATAAAAAATGGCAGATCCCACGCACAGTGGGAATCCATTATATGTGAAGCGCGACTAAAGAAAGTAAATATGTCAGTTTGAAATCAGCATAACGTTGCGGGGCGCATGGGAGTACGCAGTAAACGCAAGTAGAAATCTTATTTGCACTCAGGTATCTGAGTGCAAACAGGTACTCGGCTCTTAGTGAGGAAACCAACCTTAGCGTAGATACAATGAATTATAATCTGACGTGTATCATTAAGGAGTGTGCAGTGGAAGTTGGAGGCAGGGTAGTTAGACAGGACACTGGCAAGCTTTCCCAGGAAACAAAGAACCTAATTAAGAAGCGTCAAATCATGATAGTGTCAAGTACAACAGACAAAATAGAACTGGCCGAGCTTTAGAAGTTGATTAATAGACGTAAGGTATGCGATGTAAGAAGGTATAACATGGAGAGAATTGAACACGCTCTGAAAAACGGAGGAAGCGTCACAGCAGTGAAGAGGAAACTTGGGATAGGCAAAAGTCGGATGTATGCACTAAGGGACAAAGAGGGCAAAATAACTACCAATATGGATAGGAGAGTTAAAATAGCGGAGGAGTTTTACAGAGATCTGTACAGTAGCCGAGACAACCACGACCTTAATACTATAAGAACTAGCAGTAACCCAGATGACACCCCACCAGTAATGATAGAAGAAGTCAGAAAATCTTTGGAGAGCATGTAAAGAGGCAAAGCTGCTGGTGAGGATCAGGTAACATCAGATCTGCTGAAAGATGGAGGACAGATTGTGTTAGAAAAACTAGCCACCCTGTTTACGAGGTGTCTTCTCCCGGGAAGGGTACCAGAGTCTTGGAAGAACGCAGACATCATCTTAATACATAAGAAAGGAGATGACAAGGACTTGAAGAATTACAGGCCGATCAGCTTGCTCTCTGTAGTATACAAGCTATTTACAAAGGTAATTGCTAACAGAGTAAAGAAAACATTAGAATTCAATCAACCAAAGGAACAAGCAGGATTTCGAACAGGCTACTCAACAATTGACCACATTCATACTATCAATCAGGTAATAGAGAAATGCTCAGAGTATAACCAACCACTATACATAGCCTTCATAGATTACGAGAAGGCGTTTGATTCAGTAGAAATATCAGCCGTCATGCAGACACTGCGCAATCAGGGCGTAGATGAAGTATATATAAACATTCTGGAAAAAATCTACAGGTGATCAACTGCTACCATAGTGCTTCATGAAGAAAGCAATAGAATACCAATCAAGATCGGTGTAAGGCAGGGGGACACAATCTACCCAATGCTATTTATCGCGTGCTTACAGGAGGTTTTCAGAAGCCTAGAATGGGAACAGTTAGGAGTAAGAGTTAAGGAAGAATACCTTAGTAACCTGCGCTTCGCCGATGACATTGCATTGCTGAGTAACTCGGGAGACGAATTGCAACTCATGATTACGGAGTTAGACAAGGAGAGCCGAAAGGTGGGTCTTAAAATTAATCTGCAGAAAACGAAAGTAATGTACAACAACCTCGGAAAGGAGCAGCGCTTCGAGATAGGTAATAGTGCACTTGAAGTTGTAAAAGACTATGTCTACTTAGGGCAGGTAATAACCGCAGAGCCGAACCACGAGATAGAAGTAACTAGAAGAATAAGAATGGGGTGGAGCACATTCGGCAAGCACTCTCAAATTATGACAGGTAGATTGCCACTATCCCTCAAGAGGAAGGTATATAACAGCTGTATCTTGCCAGTACTTAGCTACGGAGCAGAAACCTGGAGACTTACAAAGAGGGTTCAGCTTAAATTGAGGACGACGCAGCGAGCAATGGAAAAAAAATGGTAGGTGTAACCTTAAGAGACAAGAAGAGAGCAGAGTGGATTAGGGGACAAACGGGGGTTAAGGATATCATAGTTCAAATAAAGAAGAGGAAATGGACATTGGCCGGGCATGTAGCGCGTAGACAGGATAACCGCTGGTCATTAAGGGTAACTAACTGGATGCCCAGAGAAGGGAAGCGGGTTAGGGGGAGACAGAAGGTTAGGTGGGCAGACGAGATTAAGAAGTTTGCGGGTATAAATTGGTAGCAGCAAGCACAGGACCGGGTTAACTGGCGGAACGTGGGAGAGGCCTTTGTCCTGCAGTGGACGTAGTCAGGCTGATCATGATGATGATGATGATGATGATGATGATGATGATCTTAGATAAGATTCAAGTATGTAGGTCATAGTCGCGTAACGACAGTATAGCACTAACGTTTGAAATACCAACCCTAGCAGTGGTAGGCACGTAATATTTGTCGTACATCACTTTCATGTCATGATTATTGTGTTTGCGCCTGAATTTTGCGTTCGTCATTCATTCGCATAACGTAATATCAAATTTGGTGTATGTAAAGCTAGCGAAATGACCACGAATGCGCTATGAGCGTAGCATGTAGTCATATTCTCACATAACACGCATGTCATGATTATCATGTTTGAACGTGTTATTTACCTTCGTCGTCTATTCACGTCACGTAATACTAAATTTGGTCTATGTGAAGCTAGCGAAACGGCCACGAGCGCTCTATGAGCGTAGCGTGTAGTCATAGTTTAAATGACACGCATATCATGATTATCATTTTTGAATGTGTCGTTTACGTTCGTTCCATTCGGGTCACGTAGTACCAAATTCGGTATATGTAAAGCTAGCTAAACGGCCGCAAGCGCATCATAAGCGTGGCAAGTAATCATGACTTACATCACATGCATTTCACGATTGCCACGTTAGGGCCTGGCACTTACGTTTGCCATACAGTCATGTCATCCCATACGATTTTTGCAATACGTCATGCGAACAAAACCACCGCATGAGTAGCAAGACCATGACATGTAAATCATGACATTTATGACGTACATGTAATAACTATGACTAGTTCGTTATGCTCGTTGTACAGTCATGTTACGCCATACCAATTTTGGTATAGATCCCATCATTGGAACAGCCAGGAAAGCTAAATGTCGTTGGCGGATAGATAGATAGATAGATAGATAGATAGATAGATAGATAGATAGATAGATAGATAGATAGATAGATAGATAGATAGATAGATACGCTCAAAGTCGCCAAAGTTCCCTAAGAATGCTTCGCATCAAAAAAAAAGGTATATAAGCACAGACAATACTAATTGGTTTTAGTGAATAAAAAATATGCGGATGTGTGCCCATCCTAAGGCGTCATTGAATAGAGAAAAGTTTCAAGTATAGGCTTTTTTTCGAAACTGGATGGCCTTTCGTCACCTATATAGAGTTGTGGCAGATTGAAGAGCTGGCTTTGAGCGCGCGTCGATTCGGCGTGCCGACTGTGGACTGAAAAGCACTTTACCCTAATGACAAAACTCACGCCAGCGTATCCAGGCAATTTGGCTAAAAAAATTGCCCGCAGCTTCCCTCGGGGGAACACTGAGGAGGATGCGGAGCATGTAATTGGTTAACGGGGTGTTAAAGTGCGACTTACTTGGGTCGATGGCTACATTGGTTAACGTGGTTGTGAAATGGGGTGTTAAATTGTGACTTACTTGGGTCGATGGCTAAATTGGTTAACGATGTTGTTGGAGGGTGTGTTAAATGAGTGAACACGTACACACGTATGCGAAAGGGCGGCGCTGGTCGAAGGGACGTCGATCATTGTGTTTGTGGATTCGTTGAAATTCATTTCACCGCGACCTTGGACGTCGACGCGCCGTACAAACCAACCGACGAGCGGCAACTGAGCGAGCGAGCGCCGACCTTGAGTATATATACAGCGCGACGGCGCATGCGCTGTCAGCTGTCGACTGTTCTCGAAGGAGAAGCGCGCGCGCGGCACAGATGGCGACGGCGCGACGGCGCATGCGCTGTCAGCTGTCGAATGTTCTCGAAGGAGAAGCGTGCGCGGCACAGATGGTGGGCGACGGCGCGACGGCGCATGCGCGCGCGTCAGCTGTCGAATGTTCGAGAAGCGGTGCGGACGGCGCACTACAAGGCGCGAGTATAAGATGCTTCCGCATCTAAAAGCCGCCCACAAAACGCTAGTGACGGGCGTCGGTGTGAGCGCGCGTTTGAAGATATTTCATAGGCACGCGCCTTCAGACGGATCGCGCGGGAACACGGCTTGCCGGCGGCGCTTTGCCGGAGGTGCCCGCAGTGTTTCCTTCGAATCGCACTGGTGTTGTGGTTATCGAGGTCACGGTGGCATGAACAGCGCGTAGCCTCAGCTGCCAGCGTGCCAAAACCGAAATTCTTTTGCGAGCGAGTGGGTCTGAAGATGCATGGAACAGCCGCGCTCCCTCCTGCCCGAGAAACCGCGCCCGTTCAATAAGCGTAATTGTTTGTCGCAACTTGGGAAGTACAGTTTCGTGAGATCCACTGCGTATAGTTAGGCTTGTAGTCTCCCACTAGTTACGCGTCGACTCTGCGGGCAAGCGGCTTTTCACTGGCGTTCTGCTCTCGCTTTAATATGTACCAGCGTTTAGCTCGGAGTATGCGGATGGCTGTGTACTCCGGCGCATCGCTCTGTGACCGTTTGGAGACACAGACACTGCACCCGCGTTTAAGTGGCTGGCAGACTATCGACGAGCGTGAACAGTACCGCAATAAAAGCGTACATATTAACAACTCACACTTATATATTTCAAACCTTTACTACATGGTGTTTCTCAGAGAAGCATTCTTGGCCCCCTGCTCTTCAGGCTATATACGAATGATCTTGTTAATATATATTTACCATTTGTAATTCATGCAGACGACACAAGCTTATTTTTTAAACATAACACTCTCCGTCTGCTTGCGAAAAAAAAGCAAAGGAGGTACTCACTATATTGAACACTTGGAGTCAGGTCAATTCCCTGTCTATAAATGTTTCAAAGACAAAAGCAGTTCTGGTTTAGCCTAAAGATAAGCAAATATTATTCTGTATCTTGGTCTTTTAGTAATCAAGTCAAATCAAACTAGTAGCAGTAATAAAAACCTTGGGTGTTTCCTATTGAAGAAAATATGCAATGGAACGCACATAATATTGATGTTCACAAGAAAACATTAATTACTTTCTACCAAAGCTTATCAAATTGATTTTATCCAGCTCCTTTTTTCATCTACATTAGCATATGGATATCTGGAATGGAGCACAACGACTGACTCAAACTTTCCCGAAATCTACTGTCTGCAGAAAAAAGGCCGTGAGAATCATCTCAAATGAATCATACGATGACTACACAAAGCCTATAATTGGAGATCTGTGTATAAATCAGTGCCGGACTTGTTCAATGCACTTCTATTGAAACGATATTATGCATACCAGAAAAATAGCGACCCTTTTCCAGGAAAACTTGCCACCCTGACTTCATCTGCAAAATCATACGCCACACGAAGCAGTCACACGTGAAACATCCCCCCACTCATACAAACTATGGCCGCCAAGTGTTTATGTACTTGCTGCCACTGGGTCTTAACTCCTCCGCTAATATGATGAACTAAACAATTAAATAGGCTACCATAACCAGCGAAGTAAGTACAATTTCTGCTCCCATAAATTTAGTCGTTTCATCTAAATGTCAATTGAGAAGTGTACCTTTAAGCGGTCGCTATGTTTATAGGCCTTTCCTTATACTAGCACCTAATTCGTTGTGCACTGTTCTTTTTGCCTATATAGTTTTGTAAACGCGGCGCTGGCCTTTGTCAAGCCGTTGGAGGCTTTTTGCTAGCCCCCCGTAGCATCACCAGCCTTGTATTTTTTCCTGTTGATGCTGAAACCAATAATGTCGTTATTATTATTATTATTATTATTATTATTATTATTATTATTATTATTATTATGTAACGCATAGACGCCACCTACGCTTGGAACACTAACCCTGATACCTGTTTTGTTGTTCGGCATTCTGAATGACAATAAAAGCAATCATATTTTGGGCGCGAATTAAAGCCACATTAGAAACATGAATAACCCACCGCCATAGCTTAGCACGTAAGGTGTCACGCTGCTAAGCTCTAAGACACAGGTTTGTTTTACGATCACAGTGGTCGCATATAGATAGGGCAAAATGTAACAATTAACAGTGCAATGACATGTGCACCCGTGTACTTAAATTTTCGTGCACGTCAAAGTACACGAATTGTCACTATTGATCCGGAGTTGCCCACTTAAAAATCTTACTATGGCAGGCTTCAATAGCATGTGTAAGGGTTTTGGAACGTAAAATGCCTAATTACACCAAGAATACGTATTAAGCAGCAATAAGTATTTTCTTCTGTATGTCCGTAATAAAGTCAAAATGTTTTTTTTTTCTTTGAATAAAAGTATGAGTTACAGATGCACGTAAGTTGCCTTGGGTATGTACAGTCGTGAGTACGCTTAGCGTGAACACGGGAGAGCGCGCAGCACGGTGTTATTGGCGGCGTCTACCATATACGAAAGAAAGGTTCAGTATGCATGCACCATGATTTTACGGTGAAGCTATTTTACCATTGTGTGCAACACGTCAGCTTAGCGCACCATTGTCGAAGGCACTCATCTAGGGCACGATCAGGGCGATAGTGAAATAGTCACTCCAAAAACGAACTGCGTATGTGCAGTGCTTCGTGTTGATTTTCGTAGGTGTCGCTCGCCGCACTGTGTGGCACGCGCACACTTGAGTTCGCGCAAAGCATGCTGACGACCATAAGAACAGTCGCCCAAATCGTGCGCAGTAGCGAAGTTTTTGTGTGTCGGCGTCACATGAAAGAGTGCAGGACAAAAAAAATTGTTTTGTGGGCATGCATGTGGTATAAGGACATGCTCTAGTCCACACCTTTTCATTCAGTCATGCAGTGAAGATGCCCAAACAAGATTGTCGTTCGTGAACGATCGGTAAATATTTGGGCGACCGTACATTTCACGATAGTTATAGCGCGAGAACAGAACGATGACACAGAGACAAGAGTGACGCGAAGGACACGAGCATTCGTGTCCTTCTTGTCTCTGTGTCTTCGTTCTGTTCTCGCGCTATAACTATCGTCATGTCATACCAACTAGCCCAACCGGCAAGTGTACATTTAACGCGAAAGCAGCGCGGAGCACACGGTGCAGGCTGGCGAGGCCGCCGTGTGTAGACACCAGACTCTGGAGTTTCGCCGAAATGTAGCGCCTCCTGTCGCAAAAGTTTTCGGTACGGCAAAGCTCGAATTCCTTGCACAGTTTGCTATGCAACGAGGGGCAACTAGCGTGTGCTAAAGAACGATTTAAGTACATAGCTAATGTGTTTGCGCTGTGAACACTCGAGAAAAGAGCTACAAATTTGTCTCCCCTAGTGGGACGCACAACCGAACTGCCGTGAAGGGCTTGCTGGATAGCTTGCCGGAATGACGGCGAAAACAAGACTCAACAGGTCCACGCGCTACGAAGAGATGCTTCAGTCGACGCTGTTGTTACGTTGTGAATGGTCGCGGACGGAAAGGATTTCAGTTTTGCCGATTTTCGTAGCTGTCGCACGAAGCAGAATGACTAGAGCGCTCGATATGAGCCGTTGCAAACATGTTGGGTAAGCGAATCAATCGCGTTCTCCTTAGCTGGTCACTTGAAAAGTGTGATAATGTAAGTTTTCTTTTAATATATTCTGTAGCCTTGATGAATAACTATGGTACCCTTGACTATAAATATCTGCAGAGCCTCTGACCACAAACCCCGCCCCAGTGGTCTAGTGGGTAAAGTACTCGGCTGCTGACCAGCAGGTGGCGGGATTGAATCCCGGCTGCGGTGGCTGCATTTTCCATGTAGACGAAATTCCTGTAGGCCCGTGCGCTCAGGTTTGCGTGCATTTCAAAGAACCCCAGGTGGTGTAAAGGTCCGGAGCCCTCCACTACGGCATCTCAAATAATCACATGGTGGCTTTGGGACGTTAAACCGCACATATTTATCTAGCCTCTGACTGCGATGAGTGTCGTTAACAGTTACATGCAGACAACGTTACTAGAATAGTAACGTTGCATGCAGACTGGTGACGCGCTCGACAAAGTCGCGCAGTCCGCGACCACCCGTGATCTCAACTGTATGTCACCACACAGCATGGCGCACGTACGCTTTAGGGGCTCGAAATTCCGGCTTTAACTACCAGATCTTAACACGAGTGTCATACAAGTGAATTGCAATACGTTTGTCATGACCATTGTCACGTCTTTCTCACCCGTGATCTCTGCGACAAGTGGCCCTAGAATCTGGAAGGCCTCGGTTTTGCCTTTCGTTGTATACCGAGAACGTATACACGCACGTATTCCAATTTGCAGTATATACAAACGGAAGGCAACCGTAAAAAGAACATGCGAAGATGCGCAATAAAACAGTACAATGCACAGGAAGCGATGAATGGAGAATGTCACTGTAAAGGCGGAAATTACCGCGGTGCTGTTCATCCCTGAGAAGGTGATCCTAACGATTGTTGGCCTTTATTGTTCCAAAACCACCATGCGATTATATTAGAGACACCGTAGTGCAGGGCTCCGGAAATTTTTACCACTTGAGATTATTTGACGTGCACCTAAATCTAAGCACACAGGCCTCACACATTCCCGCTTCCACCGAAAATGCGGCCACCGCGACCTGCTAAAGCGATCTTCGTACCATTGATCGTAAGATAAATATGCACACTTTTTACCTTCATCGCTCTTGTATGCACTTGCTCACTTTCACATTATGCGTAGGCCCACATTTAACGCATTTAGGCGTTAGAGAACGCACGTCGGAGTTCTTGCCTCGAACTCTGTGCCTTATCATCGATGCTCGCTTGTACATACGAGCTGGAGCACGCCGAAATAACTGAAACATTTTTTGCATTATACCCGCAGTTTAATTTGATGAGCTTCCTACTTTTCTGAAGCGAGAGTGTATTGATGGAAAAAGCTTCCCATGTCTAAGTTTCAGAAAAATAAGCCTCGACAACAACGAGGGAAGGGGGGGGGGGGTTCTATATTAACCTACGCACATTCGCTTGCGGGTGGCTCTCTCTGCACTGCTCCGCCACGGTGGTCTAGTGGCTAAGGTACTCGGCTGCTGACCCGCTGGTCACGGGATCAAATCCCGGCTGTGGCGGCTGCATTTTCGATGAAGAATAAAATGCTGTAGGCACGTGTGCTCAGATTTCGGGCCACGTTAAGGAAGCCCAGGTGGTCTAAATTTTCGGAGCCCTCCCCTACGGCGTCTCTCTTAACCATATGGTGGTTTTGGCATGGTAAACCCCGCATATCAATCAAATCATCCATCTCTCTGTGCACTAGGCGGCGATGTGAGCGCTGTTGGCGTGCATATCAGTTCTCTTCTAGGTATCACACCAAGTACGTCGGTCTCCGGAGGTTCCACCTTTGCGACATTGTTCAGACGTCATGAGTGCTGTACTGTGGGTGATGCATTGACTTTATCCCGAACAAGTGTTATGCCTTCAGTGCCGTAGAAATGACGACTCGACGTGCAAAGAGTGCTTTTTTCAGATTTCTGCTAGATGACTAGCTACGCAGAAAATGGCTGCGTGTAATTCCACGAAACAACTTTATTCCATTGCAGTATTCTAATTCAAGTTATCTTGCAGAATTTTCTTATATTTTATAGTGCTATTACAAGTACGCAGTGCTTCAGCTTGAAATAGTACATAATATTGGTCATGTTGATGAAAGGTTGGGGACAAACAAGTATTTGTTTATTTGTAGGTGTGCGAGCTCCACTTCGCGCCTGAAGGCATACACAAGAGGATTCATACATTGATGAAAAATGGGGGCACATGGTGGCTGCACCATTGCTCAGTCCTGTCAATTTTTTCAGGTATAATTCAATCAAAATTTCCGAGATGCTCAGCTTACTTTTCAAAAGACTGAGCAAAAAATAGGAATCCCCGACTGCAAGTCAAAACGGCTGGAAGTGGCAGCTATCTTGAAAGCACTTACAGAATCAGCGGAAACATCTCGCCGTGAACAAGACAGATACAGTACAGTGCATTGCAGCTTAGCTCTCCAGATAAGATGCAACAAGTAAACGTTTTCGCACTGCATTGAAAGCCTATAATATGGGAACAACTATCAAAACAAGAAGCGTCTTTAAAGCTCTCAAACGAGCGCCAAGTGGTGACAGACCTCACCGTAGAGCGAATAAGCAACGACGAGTCGCGAGATTCGATGTCTGCGACGACGGACACTTTTGCGAACCGGTGATGAAGTACGCGCAGCACTAGCATTCTCTTAAAAAATTGTGCCGCAGAATGTATGATGAGATTTTTGTAGCTCATTTTAAACAATAGAGAGAGCCTAAAACGCTGAGTAAGAAGTATATATCCCTTGAAAAGACCTTTCCTGTAAATAAAGTTTTGAGAAAGCATGTCATCTTATCCTCATTTCTGAAACACGATCTTTGCCACACAACCTGCGCTGACATTTTATCTTTCATATATTAAATATCTGCCAATTAGTTTCCCGACATGCCTGCAAGCGCAAGCTTGAGATGAGAAATGTGAAGAAAAAAAAGAGGACATTTTTTGCCTTAACGTCAAGTATAAATGTAATAAACACAAACGCAGCCCTCTGTTTACTGTGTGCTTTTATTTTTGTGGACTTTTGTGGACCCACATACATCTGTTTCTGCTTAGTACAGCACAATATATATAAAGCCATAATAGCAAGTGCTCGTTTTAGGACACGAAAAGAAAGACGTTAGAATATGTGAGGTATTTCATCCAAAAACATTTTCGCGCTGTCACAAAAGGGCCATGGTTTCGTCACTTCTACGACGCGCGCAGAAAATCTACACAAAAAAGGGAGACTACACTGCCGACGGACGCTTAGTGCAGCGTGAATTGTCGGCCTGTGGCTACCCAAATTCCTTCTTGAATGATGTCGAACGACAAATTGCACGTCCACAATAGCCCTGTGCTGCATCTCGTCAAAAGCTTGCGGGAACACCGTATATTCCCTCCGAAACGTGAACAAACGGCTGGCATCTAAATCCGCCTTTTCCATTTTCCTGTGCTGCCCTCTGCTGTATTGGTATGCATTTGGTAGGTACTGGAAGAATTGGTACTACTATATAACGAAAGCCTCCGAGGTGTTTTACGACTTCGCCGCAAGGGAAGGGCACATGCGCCGTGGCATAGTGAAAGAAGTGAATTGTGCAGCGAATACGAGATATGTCGGCAGAGAATAATGCACTCATTTATTGCATTTGCAGAGGTGGTTAGGTGGTTAGGGGCCATCGAATGCATTGTTTAAATTGAATATATATATATATATATATATATATATATATATATATATATATATATATATATATATATATATCCGTATAGGGAAGAAGACGCACGTACGAAGTAGTTTTATTGACGTTTCGGCCGCGGAACCAGCCTTCTGATGAAGGCCGGACCCACGGCCGAAACGTCAATAAAACTACTTCGTACGTGTGTCTTCTTCCCTATACGGATAATCTTACCCAGACCCAGCATCATTTTTGTTTTTGGTATATATATATATATATATATATATATATATATATATATATATATATATATATATATATATATATATATTCATGATAATGTAGGCCCGGTATGCATTAGAAAAGAAGCGCGGGTGCACGTACAAGAAAGCAACTCCTTTATGACTAACGTTTCGACCATGGAAGAGTTTCGTGTAAGAGAATGAAAAATATACAAGTCATATGCCGCTTTTAAGGGCCACTGAAATCGCAAAAAACGCAAAAACGTCAAAAGTTTCGAAACCAATGAAGGTGATGAAATATTTTGATGTGCCACCTCGAGTGACAAGTGCTGTGACTCGAAGCATGTACGAACGTCACGCCGTCGCACAGCAAACGTGTAAAGCACTAAAGCAGCATTTAAGCTGTGACAGGGAAACACAAGAGATTAGGGTATTTGTAGCAATGTTGGTTGGTCGTGATCGCTTTTTTTTATCGCGATTCACCACATTGTAGATGCTGGAGAACTGAGCCAATTATCAAAAATTTTCACCCTTGTGTCTCTTGATGGTGATTGAATGTGCACCATGTGACAACCGCAGAAAATGTGCGCAATAAGGGGCAACAGACAAATATTACGATCGTGCTACGGAGAAGGTTTAGCTCATGTGAAATTTTTCTTAGCTAGAACAAGAGTCTTTCAAGGCATTGAAGTACTCTGCCAGAACTTCGAATGAGGCCCGCACATGCTCCAGTCATAACATAGAGGTTACAGCTGCATGCAGCTATAAGAATGCCGAGTTGCTGTGCAAAAAGCGGAGAAGACGATTGCGCTGTGCTTCAGAGGGTTATGTGTGCTAAACAGCAGTGTAAATTTAGACAGTCAAGTCACAACAACGACGACCTGTTTTAGATGCAATCCTAGAGTGAATAAACTAGCAGAGGTGCGCACATTTCTTGAAGCAAAAAAATATATGTTTCCTTGCCGCATGCACACGCTAATGGACATTTGATGCTTCGATTCGACGCAGAATGAGTAGTTTCGATAATACAAAAGCAGGCCTCTAACTCACTGTTTGAGAAGCATAAATGTTTTTTCGGAACAGCTATTTAGCATTTCGAAAGTTGTTGAAGAAGCTGCAGCAGTTATTAACTCATTTTGTTGAAATGGACGTACAACAATAATAATAATAATTCCAAAAAAAGTGGGACGCGAAAGCTGTTGTGGTATTTGCGGGATCCCATTTGTCACTAGGACGGCTCCCCATGGTGGCGCCACGGTACGTCCTCGTCGCACCCAATAGAAATTATCAAGCCGCACTGTGGTTCTGCAGTGAGCTAGGCCAGAGCCCATTATTGAGGCTTCAACGCTGCAGACAACCCATGCTTGCCACTGTGTTTTTTAGCTAAACAACGATTTACCTTAACATCGCTGTGCTGGTCTGCCACTCTCGGGCATTCAAGCAAAAAATTTCAGTTTTCTTTTTCGTCAAATGAAAGGCCAATATAAAGGGGAAGTTCTGTGCGCGCACTGCAGGTGCATAGCTCACCACGGTGTTGCGTGCTCACATGTTGGAGCAGTGCGTCTCACAAACTCGGCAATACGACGCCGATTCGTCCAGGTCTTCGCAACAAATTCTGCGTAGTCATAGAGCTCTGCGCATTGACGGCTGCTCCCATATCTTCACACACTGTCCAAGGTTGACTTTCGGCACCACATGGAAGCCTACCCGTTGACTATTTTCGTCGTTGAGCTTGTCATTTGTGCGTTTGCAGCAACCGTAAACCGCTCTATTGAAGAGCGTTAATTTGATACAACTCGACGAAGAACAAGGTGTTGTTGCCTGGATGTTTTTACAAGTCCATGCAGCACGCACTGGTACAGGAAACTTACAGCGTTGCAGCAATGTGATTGCAACGCACGAGGCCACGAAAAGCCAGAAGAAACCACAAAACACCCATCACATAAGCACAGCAAACATCGTGCCAAGCATGGTCATCTACAGCATGAAAACCTCAAAAATGGCATCCGGTCTGGCGCACCACAACGCCACTCTGCGGCTGAGTTTCCTTGCATACTCCCTAAAGGTGATCGTAATTTCCGGCCGGAACCCCCAACTATGGCGTTCCTCATAATCAAATCGTGATCTTGGGACGTCAAACTGCAGAAATTATTTTATAATATAGTTTTGGTTTTGACTACCCATATAGCTGTAAATAAGCGAAAATGCCTTTCGTAGTTTGATATACTCAGTGCCATATTTCAAAGAGCCTCAATCCAGCGGATATCGCGCAGGGCGTGCGGAAAATTCGGCCACTCTGTTACAAATATGAAGTGACAAAGTTTGCATGGCGTTAGGTCAAGGTAGTATATTTTGTGACATTAGGAATAAGCCAATTTATACTGTATATATTTCAAATGAGTACCCTCACCATATGCCACAATGAAGAAAGGACCACATCACTCACCGACCACGACCAAGTGAACTGTAGCGTTCCGCTGCGTGCCGCGGCTGATGACCACCTGGCAGACGTAAGTGCCGGTGTCCTGGAAGGCCAAGTCGTTCACCTTGAGCGTTGCTGGAGAACCGAGCACGCTGAAGTAGGCCCGCTGGCTCCAGTCGGAACGGGCCGCGTGCCGGCCCTGCATGATGTTGGTTCGGTGGAAGCTCTGGTTGCTCGCGTACGTCACGCTGTACACGGGCATGGGCGAGTCGTTTTTGAACCAGTTGATGCGCATGGGCAGATCGTTGGCCAGCAGCGATTTGCAGGGCAAGTCGATCTGGCTGCCCACGTGCACGGCCAACGCCACGGGCTCATCTGCAAATGGGTCAAACAAGCACGGTTGATATTGCTTTTGTGTATTTAGCAATTCAGTAACATTTATTATTGACTGTGTTTTTGCGAACATGAGAAAGTTAACATATTAACATTTTTGCTAACAGTGAAGAAAACGTGACCTCGAATGTTGTACAGCTGCTTTCAGGATCAGGAATTTTGGTGGGTAGTACCACGTTGCTTTTTATTCAGGTAAATTATTACGTATACTTGTTCAAATTTCAGAACACTAACGGATAATGTGAATGCGTTAACATTTTTTGAGAACGCAAAGTGTCACATCACTTGTTACTTTTTATTTTATTTGTATTGCTTTTTCCAACCCCTTTTCAAGAAAAATGAAAAAAATCGAAGTAATAATTTCTACTGATTTTGCAAAAAAAAACAAAACTTACTAGTGCCCTCCATGGCCGTTTGTGCGTTTTCAATACGTATAAGAAAACAACCTTTCAGAAAGGTGACTGTTGCGGCCAGTGTCAATTCAAGGAGAGTTACGTATTAGTGCAGAGCAGCTATGTATAAGTATACCCATAAATCACAACTGGAATTGCACCCATGTGTTTTTGAAGACCTCAAAATATGCACCTTACAATACGCGCACCGCGTTTGGAAACCGTTTGTGTTTTGCGCGTCTCTTTTTCTCCCTCTTCTCCCAACAAGATGAAGTTGCTTCTGCATACCGATGACCATTTTTATAAGTATTTGGCCTCCCCAACGTTGGCTGTTTTTTTTTCCAGGTGAGAAGTTTCATAATGAAAATGTGGCTGGTCCCTCTATAAAGAATCGCTATACCACGAAAGTGAAATGCATCAATACAGAGGTAGTTGAGCGTTTATTCTGCATTGCTTCAGCAACAGCAGCTAATCGCAAAGTCACGTTAGGAACGGCAAGCAGCTCGGAACTTTCAGCGCACAACTCACGCAGAAAGCACGCACGAAATCAGAACAAACAGAATGAGCGCGCACTAACAACTGTGACAGCTCGACACTTAAAGAGCGCTGTTCAAACAGAAAGACCCACAGAACGAGTGCAAAAGCATGCGGAGGACAAGCGAGAGCAACAATAACCATTCTTCCTGCGTCGTGTATTAGCAGCGCGCTCCTTCCGTAAACGCGGGCTCGCCAGCGTGCGAAGTGATTGATATTCAGCCTCTCCCAAACTACGAGTCTTATAAGCGCGAGCGCAGGAGAGCCCACGCTCCGTGGGGGCGGTGCTTCGTGAAGGCGACAACCTTTACAACGTGTCGAACGTCGCGCCATCTTGCCACTGATAGCGAGAACACGCTAAGGTTTCGAAGCTGTGAGGACTGGTAAATGGTTTACGGTGTATATAAATGGCTTGCCGTTTGCATTCCAGACAACGTACTCTTTAGGGCGAAGTGGTTAACGCCGCGCACTGAGAACTGAGAGGTCGCTGATTTGAGTTCGCGGGACAGATGTTTGTGTTGTTGTTTTTTTTTCCTTTGCAGTTTCTTAGTATATATTTTTCAACGTTGCTTCTGTGACTGAAGTACGCCAACGAAGCTATGGTGGACACACTTTCTTGCTAAAAACTGATTCATAACTATGAACTTGATGAAATTTTCGAGGATTCCTGAAGTGAAAGCACACTGCTGAAAGTTTCTCATCATAAAGTAACGGCAAAAGTAGCCCATGTTGCTTTTTTTCCAGTAGCGGTAATGGGTTACCTTTTTTGAACGTAGGGCGGAAAGAGGTTTAGTTTCACAACGAAACCGTGCACGGCTAGACCCTGACGCTCGCGTCCGCGGACAAAACGGCTAGTAGCACAATTTTCGGTGTTCCTCACAACTTCGCCACCGCCGACGCCTCTTTCATATGTACTAAGCGTCACAATACTCGGCAATGGCACTTCCAATCGATTGCCATTCTCCTTTGTCTACACGATCCTGATAGAGCTGTAATCAGCAGTTGCCCCATATAATGGACGTCCATCCCTGTTTGGGATAGATGCGTTTCGTTGGTTCGGTGTAAAAACAGCGGGGACTGTAAGTGAGCGAACGGGCACAAATGCGCGATTGTGTGCAAACGCGACGCCTGCAGCCGCAGAACATGTAGCCGCGGCCGCCTTTTTTGCCAAGTTCCGTCTTTACAGCTGTGAAAGTGCTCTGCAATTTTTTATTGATACTAGTATTCTGTTTAGTCCTTTTTATTCGGTTGGATACAAACACTTCTGTTCTACCATTATGACGGATTCTTCGAGGATAATGAAAACATTCTGGGCTGGCACAATTGTGACATTCTGTGAGTCAACCTATAGCTTTTAGTTTCGTCCTTGCTTTCAAGTGATTATTTTTTATACGCTACAAATATATTTTTTTTTCTGGAATGAATCATGGCTCACTTTTTCGAATGCCCATGTTTTTAATGTTAAGTTTGAGTATCTTTTTTTAATCCCCGTGTCTTATATTGGAAATACTACATCTCGTACGCTGTATAGAAGTCCATCTCTCAAGACGATTAACGCCGCCTCAGTTTGCATTAAACGAACAAAAATAAAAACAATATCTGCACTGCCTATACAAAGACGTTGAATTAGTGATGATTTTATTTATTTACTTAAACTTTCTTTGCTCATTATTTCAGGAAGCCACCGTGTGCTTAATTTGGTCTTTTGGCGCGATTCGTTTTTAATATTTTAGCAGCAAATGTCCTGTGTGCACTCCCATCTTCCGCAAACAAACATTACTTGTAGACTGTAATAGAAATGAGGTGCTTTGGGAAGTAATCAAATGAATGTGCTGCAAGAAACCATTTCGAACAATCTGTTCTAAACAGATCAGTGTCGTGCAGCGCGCATATGCCGGGGAGTCATGAGGCAGCAACTCCCCGGCAAACGCAAAGTCGCATTTGAATCTGGCTTTAATCGAGCGCCTGGCGTTATGAGCGGCTGTCTAAATAGTGTACATTTAGCATAAGTGATGGTAATCGAACTGAGATGTGTCTGTCTAGACACTTTTTTTTAGCTTCTACGAAGAGGGTGCCGAAGCTTAGAGCATTCGAGGTGGCTGAAAGTGCGTCACACGCCAGAGCAGGATACTACGCGGGCCAGGAACATTTGAGGCAGCCAGAAAAAAAGGTCGAACGACAAATGTACAAGCAGCCATGGACCTAGTACATGTTTGCGAACTGCGGTAGCCGCCGTCGAAATACTGACGTGCTTGCAGCGACGTCGCGGCGCGCAGGCTCAGCCCAGCCTAAACCTCACCACTGCCCTCCATTATCACGTGACAACTGGCAAGGCAGCTGCAAAGCTGACTCCGAGCACAGTCATCAGTGGAGCCTCTCGCGCGTGTTCGCGTAGAAGGGCATGGCGTTAGAGCAAAATACACTTTAGCATATGTGCCTCTTTCATGCAGGAAGAAGCAGTGATTACCATTAGTCGACAGGACGCAGTAACCAAGCTAACCACACTTTGATATCCTCAAACGAATGTTGTACATAATAAAGACTTTGCAATTAGGTTACGGAGCTGTATTTAACGTTCATCAGATTAGTGTAGAATTGTGGCTATCGACGACTTACGAAAAGTGACCCGCAGGTCGCAATATCGAATACCAGCCGTGGCAGCCGCATTTTCAATGGAGCCGAGAATGCCTGAGGCCCGTGTGTTTAGATTTAGGTGCAGGTCAAAGAACCCCACGTGGTCGAAATTATTGGAGCCCTCGGCCTTTGTCATAATCATATCGTTGTTTTGAGACGTTAAGCCAAGTAAATTATTATTACTTACAAAAGGCGAAGCGCTCACCTAAATGATTGAGCTGCAGCGTTGAGGACTGCTGAGAATGTCTGCAAGTTCTGTGGAAACACCGGTTCAAAGCATCGGGTAACCAACGCTTTCCGCTGGAATATATATATATATATATATATATATATATATATATATATATATATATATATATATATATGTGTGTGTGTGTGTGTGTGTGTGTGTGTGTGTGTGTGTGTGTTAGACGGTGAAGTCTGGCAAAAACCCGGCCAAGCCGACTCTATATGATGAAATGTGAAATTTATACTAGCACGTGGTGTGTGAGGTACACCAGGGGGGCGCCGAGACGACGCTGAACAGTGTGGTTAGCAGAATAGGGGGCATGCGTCCCGCAATAATTTCAAACATTTTTTCTCTGCAATTAGCTGGTTAATTGGCTACCGTGGCGCAACAGGTCTGCTGTGTTCGGTGGCAAGTCAGGCAACTAGGGACCGTCTAGGTATATTTGCGTAAAACGGTCGTTCCAGCAGTTACACTTGAACAACATGGAAATGCCATAAACTCCTATTAACTCCTATTTATCGTCGCTCTTCACCTCCAAACCTGTTGATGACGTACCGGCGCTTCTTGATCTAAACTTTAGGCCCCGCCGCGGTGGTCTAGTGGCTAAGGTACTCGGCTGCTGACCCGCAGGGCACGGGCTCGAATCCCGGCTGCGGCGGCTGCATTTCCGATGGAGGCGGAAATGTTGTAGGCCCGTGTGCTCAGATTTGGGTGCACGTTAAAGAACCCCGGGTGGTCTAAATTTCCGGAGCCCTCCACTACGGCGTCTCTCATAATCATATAGTGGTTTTGGGACAGTTAAACCCCACATATCAATCAATCAATCTAAACTTTAGTGTACTGCCACCGGCCGTCACCGCGGCCAAAGGAATCTCGTGTCTCATCGACAAACTAAAGACTTCTAGTGCTCCTACGGGGCCATATGATATTTCTGCGAAGTTTCTCAAAAGTACCAGCGATAGAAGGAGTCGAATCTTGCAGATATTACTTGTGCAGCCTCTTTTAGAAAATACGATTCTTGAGACCTGGAGGACTGTGACAACAACCCTCGTTTAAAAAAAAAAGCTAACTGCTCTGACTCGTCAAATTATCGGCCCGGTGCATCACTGACTTTCGTTGCTAAAAGCAATGTGAATTATTTAGCACTACTGCCACAGAGGCACACGTAGCACAATCACAGCGTGAGTAAGAGGAGTGGCCTTCCTTCAGCCGGTACTCAACTCTTAGGACACATATATTGCCACTGCAGCTAAACACTGTTAAATAATTCATGACCACTTCGTGAAGTAGCGAAGCATTATTTACGCGTTCGTGTAGCTCCTCACTTTGTTTTACTTGGTGATGATGATGACGATGCATTATTACTGAGCCATTCGCAAAATTTAGGCAGTTTTAAACGACTCTCTCATCACGCAATTCACATGATGGGACCCCTGCTGCGATTGTAAGCTTCTGCCACGTTCAATTCGCATGGCTGCTAACGTGGCTCCAGGCCCGACATGACGCCTCTGTAGAGTTTCTTTCCGAGCAGTTGCACACACTGGCGTGGCTTGTTGTATATTACATGACTAGCAGCGAAGAATGCCTAGGTTAGATGCCGGCTAAGACTGTTTTTTTTTCTTTTATAATCCTAAAAAGATTACAACCCCCTGGACGTGACCTGAAGCAATGCAATGGTACGGATGACCGTAGCAAGTAAGTGGCGGTTATGCTCTGTGCATTTTTTTGCCCACAAGTTTTTAAAAAGGGCGTGTTTGCTCCGATGGACTACTGGCAGCGGTGGCTAACGATATCGTCACAAAAATTGGCTTTTGTCCTAAGCCCATAGCGGCTCACTGAATAAAAGGCACTGCTTAGCTCGGAAAACAAAACACCATTGTTGCCGTTGTCCATGACCGGTGGGTTAGAGTCCTCTGTTTGCCCATCTACTTAACCTCCACGGGGAGCCATAGCCCCCCACGGCAGTAAGTGTAGCCACTTCTAACGCTGGACAAGCTCAAGAATAAGATGCGCAAAGAAATGCACGAAAGAAAATGGCGCTCATCAGGTGAAAACCCTTCACAGCCTGCCCTCGCAAGCTTTCCCTCGTACCCGCAAACAACGACTATGAAGCGGCGTTATTGAATCTCATCGCACGCGTCTTGAAGCGGACCATCAGAACGATGGCGATGATTCACTTTGGGCGTCCAACCGTGAGAAGACAACAATGAAACATGTCAGCAGCTAGGTAAAACGTGCTATATAGAAATGTAGAAACAGTTTTCAAGCAGTAGATGCGTCGAAATCAACAGCTTATATTGAGAAAGATATGTCTCCTGTGTATTTTTTTCTTCATATTATATCCGTTTGCTCTAAAGTGGGAATGTACGCATCTTTTGCAACCGTTCCTGGCCATTGGACGAAGAGATGGATGGTAATGTCGATCTAAACAGCCTCTTCATGAAGGCGTACATCTCTTCTCGTTAAAAGTGACCTGCCACTTTCATGGCCTCCATGCTGAATGTTGTCAGCATATTGAAGCGGCCACACAAAGCGTCGTAGAACCTCCTGGCCGGGCCTTGATCGCAAATAATTACCATTTATCTCGCAAAATATGTCCCTTGTAAAACACTCGTCTTCACATTTTCAGAAGATTTGGTAATGAACGCTGCCATGTTTAAAGTTTCTTTTTCCTCTCCTATGTTTGCTTCACAACTATGGTGGGTTTATATATTTATACGTTAAGCTTTCCCACTAACAGAACTTACGGCACAAGAAGCATTTATATCGAAAACACAGATTCATTTCCTTATGCAGCATGCAATGACTTAACCTGCAAGAAGTATACATGGAATATACCCACCCGAGGCGGTGGTCCAGTGCATGGTTATGGCACTTGAATATACTGCCGAAGGTCACGTGATAAAATCCCGGGCGCGGCGGCTGCATTTCGGTCGCCGCGCCCGGGACGTTAAAGTTTCTGCATGTTAAAAATGCACGTTAAGAGAGAGAGAGATAAAGATGCAAGGAAAGGCAGGGAGGTTAACCAGACGCACATCCGGTTTGCTACCCTGCACTGGGGAAGGGATAAAAGGGAGAAAAGAGGTTGTAGAAAGATGAGAAGGTACACACAATCACGAGCACACTCGGGGAGCACACACAGTCTACAGGCGGTCGCTCAGGTTTGTTGACTTGAGGTAAAGTAGCAGTGCTTTTGTTGCTTTCTGCGCAACTGAGGCAGATGCCCAAGGTCCTAGTATCTTCTGCACACAATATGGTCCGGGGTCAAGTCGGTTCAAAACTATCCAGAGCTGGCATCGCTGTGTGTCGTAGCAAGCGCAACTGCACAGGACGTGTTCGATGGTCTCTTCAGCTCCGCAGTAGTCGCATGTAGGAGTGTCTGCCATACCAATGCGAAAGGAGTACACTTTTGTAAATGCAACACCCAACCAAAGGCGGCATAACAGTGTCGCATCGGAGCGGGAAAGTTGTGATGGTAGCTTTAGCTTGAGCGAAGGATCCAGTTCATAAAATTGACACCTTTGGAAGCTGGTAGACGACCAGAACGTGCGTGTGAGATCTCGAGCCAGCAGGTAAATTTGTCTTGCTGCATCATTCCTTGATAGAGGAATCGGGACTACACGGGTTTCTTCATGGGCTGAGCGGGCTGCATCATCGGCTAATTGATTTCCGGTAATACCGATATGTCCAGGCAGCCATTGATATATAATATCATGCCCTCGTGCAAGAGCTTCATGATGGCAATGTCTTATTTCTTGTACCAGTTGGTCATGACTCCTCCTATGCATGGCAGACTGCAAACTCTGAAGCGCTGCCTACGAATCACAGAATATGACCCATTTTCCTGGACGTTCTTGAACGAGATATTGTAAAGCAGCCCTTATAGCAGCAAGCTCTGATGCCGTAGATGTAGTCATATGCGACAACTCAAACTTGATTGTCATTTCTGCAGCCGGAATTACAGCGGCACCTGATGAGCTGCTGGATGAGACAGACCCATCAGTGTATATCTGCGTTCGGTCTAAGTACAACTCATGTAATAATAGCAGTGTTGCTTGCTTCAATGCTACTCTGGAGTGACTGCTTTTTCTTTTCGATTCCCGGAATTTCTAGACGTACTTGCGGCTGGTCGAGACACCACAAAGGACAAGTCGTTCTCGCAGGTGGCATATATCCTGATGGAATGCTGTTTAGGTGCTTGGCTATGACGTCTGAAAACGTAGCACGTGGTCTTCCGGAAGGTAGAAGGGCCAAGTGGTGGTCGGAGACACGGCTAGCATGTCGAATGTGCGCTCTGAGGCAATCCACAACTCTATATGTCCCTGACCGGATGGTCTTTGGCAAGCATTATTGTGGCATAAGTAGAAGCGCATCGGGGCAGTCCTAGGCAGATAGGCAGTGCCTGACCCTGCAAACTCTCCAATGAATGAGTATTAGATTTGCAAGTGTTAGTCAGTACCGGCAAGCTGTAGCGCAATAGACCCAGAAATAGGGCCCTGTACAGCTGTAGCATGGAGGCCACAGAAGTTCCCCATACTTTACCGCAAGAATTTCATGATATGCACAATAGATAGCAGTCTCTTCTTCAAGTACTCACAATGTGGGCTTCACGAAAGACTTCTGTCGATTATTATGCCCAGGAAACGATGCGTCCGTGCATATTTGACACTCTGCCCATTGATGTAAACAGGGTATGGCGTCATTGGTTTGCGTGTAAACGCCATCACTGCGCACTTCACTGTTGATATAGTTAGGCCTTGTTTCTGAAGGTAGGCTGTTGTGAGGGTTGCTGCCCGCTGTATTCGTGCACGCATCTGAGGGCGAGTAACTGCAGCACTCCAGAGGCAAATATCATCGGCGTATATGGATAGGCACACCGACTTTGGCAGAACCGTCACCAGACCAATGAGGGCCACATTGAACAATGTGGGGCTTAAAACACCTCCCTGAGGTACTCCGCAGTAGGTGTAATGTTGGGCAGTTGTACCCTCATCTGTTTGTACAAAGAAACCCCTGCCAGTTATATAATCTTTTATCCATTGAAACATTCGTCCACCAATGTCCATTGCTGCGAGAGAAGTGAGGATGGCATCGTGAGCTACATTATCATATGCACCCTTCCCGTCAAGAAAGAGTGCTACTGATATGTGCTTGCGACTTTTTTCTTGTTGAACAAGTGTCTATAAGTCAAGGACACAGTCAATGGAGGAGCGGCCCCTAACGAAAGCCTGCCATGCAAGAAGGGTATTTGGTGTGTCGTTCCAAGTACCACTCGAGATGAAATAGAACCATTCTTTCCATCACTTTTCCGACGGCAGCTTGCGAGGGCAATAGGGCGATACGCTGTCAAGTCCAATGGTGATTTTCCCGATTTCAAAAGTGGTGTTAATCGACTTATTTTCCATTCTCGAGGAACACTGCCGCTGAGCCAGGAGTTGTTGAAACATGTTAAAAGTTCTTTTCTGGCTTTTTGTCCAAGGTGTCTCAACGAACTATAAGTAATACCATCAGGACCTGGCGATGACATGCGCTTAGAAGCGACTAACGCACCTTCCAGTTCTTCCATGGTGAATGGAATGTCCATTTCTGGTAATCGCGTCTCAGGAACGATCACGGCGTCGATGCTCTCGTTCATAATATTCCCGGCAACTCTCGTGCAAAATTCTTCAGCCACCTTGAGTTCTGTTTTTTCATGATGGAGTGTCAAAGCTTTAAAAGGGTGCCGTTGTTGTGGAGAGGAGCGAAGACCACGAACTGTTCTCCAGATATATGACAGAGGTTTATGAGGGTTAAGAGATTCGCAGAATGCTTTCCAGCGTTCGCTCTCCAGTTTGTAAATTCGTCGGTGAATCTTCTTCTGGAGCCGCCTTGCTTCCCTCAGATCGTAAATTGATCTTGTGCGTCTGTATCGTCGTTCAGCACGCCTTCGTATAGCTCGTAAGTTTTCCAGTTCGATGTCAAACTGTGTTACTTTAGACGAAAATGGTAATTTCCATTTGGACGCTTGCATAGCTTCCGCTATGGTATTTTCCAGGCTGCAGGCGAGGCCTTCTTGGCAAGCGTTCTCAACACGCGATGCAAACATCGACCAGCCAGTGCCAATTGCAACACCGGAAGAGAAATTTTTTATGATACCATCGATCGTCACGTAGGTGGGTATGTGATCACTCCCATGAGTCTCAATATCGCAAAACCACTTAACTTTGTGAGAGAAGCACCGTGACACCAGTGTCAGGTCAAGGCAACTGCCATACGTGAGACCCCGCAAATATGTGGGGGTACCATCGTTCATGATGGAAAGGTCGTAATCGGAAGCGAATGTCACAATGTTCCGGCCCCTGGCATTCATCCTAGTGCTCCCCCAAAGCATGTGATGGGCGTTGGAGTCACCGGTGATGATCCAAGGCCCATCGGTTCTCATTAGGATGTCTTTTAATCTGTCGCAGTCAAATCGCGATGACGGAGATATATATCCACCAATAAGCGTGAACGAAACTGCATTCTTCTTCACACGAAGACACACGTACTGATTGTCGTCATTTGAACTTATTGGTGCGAAAGATAAGTCAAGTCTGTGCGAATGTAAACAATTACTTTGCTTCGTTCTTCGCAAGCGGCTGAACAAAAAGCTTCATAACCGGACAATCTATAAGGCGTTGATACGTTTGGTTCACATATGACAAGTATAGGGAATTGATTGGCCCGAACAAATTGGCGAAAGTCCGAGATACGGGACTTCATGCCTCTGGCATTCCACTGAAAAATCGACGCACTTTTAACTTCAGTGCGGAAGATGAGATTTTGTTGAGCCATTGTGCTCATACGAAGTTAGTAAGAACTGGATTCAGTGCATCCAGTATTTGCAGTGCACTCTTAGCAGACGGAGATTGTATGCTGCTCAGTAGCGTGCGAATCGTGGCAATTAATGATTGCACGATTGCAGCCACTTGCCTGTCTTGGTTGGAAAGATCTCGAACCGGGACGATTGCAGTCACTTGCCTGTCTTGGTTGGAAAGATCTCGAATCGGGAGCGCGGACTGGCCGTCATGAAGCTCCTTCGGTTCGCTTGATGCTGCTTCCCTTTGAAGTGCAGGCCACTCTGTCGCATTTAGGGTATGCTCACTTGCTTTGTCCTTTACATCCTTTCCCACGGCATGTGGTCTGGGAGGCAAAGGAGGTGGTACTGATGAGGGATCACGCAAACGTGTCGAGGAGGTAGCGGGCGTCCTCGAAGACCGACGTCGACGTGAACGACGCCTTCTGACTTTAGCTGCGGCTTCTCGATGAGATGAGTGATCGCGCACCATCTCCTTCAAGATGGCAATTTCCTTCTGAATCCGCGGGCAGTCCTTCGATGTGGCTTCTTGGGATCCATTGCAATTAGAGCATTTCTTGACAGTTGCGACGCACTTATCCGCTTCATGGTGCTCGGCGCAGCGGTGGCATACCACATAATTCTCGCAGACGCTGCTCACATGTCCAAGTTTCATGCATTTACGGCACTGGAGAGGCTTTGGAATGAAAGGCCGCACAGCATGTCTGAAGTACCACACCTTCACATGAGAGGGGAGTGATGTGCTCTTAAACGCAATCTTCACACAGCGAGACTTGCCTAGCCGGGTGACATCAACAATTGGAGTATCAGTTGTTGACTTGACAAGAAGTTGTATGTCCTTATTGGAAATAGCGACATCAATGTCGTAGATCACGCCGGTTACTACATCACATCCCAAGGGAACATGAGAGCGCACCTGGTTGCCGTCCAAGTCAGTTACACTGCACAGAACGCCCAACGCACTTGCGTGCAAAACGTCCACAGCCAGTATATTCTTTCTAGTGTTTACACTTATGTCCGTGATATCAAGTGGCACGAGCGTTTCCAGAGACCTCGACACAGACTGTCTGTTAAGGCGTTTCATGCTGACGGTAGGAAGTGCAGGCAGAAACAGGATGGTATAAGTGTTCGATTTTGGCGCTTCACTTACAGTTTGAATAGTTGAGGATGAGGATGTCCTCATGTTCCTTCTCTTCGTCTTGCGGCTCAGCACAGGTTGGAAACCGTCATCTGAGAAGTCCTCACTGCTGAGATAAAAGCATGAGTATCTTCACTGTCGCTGTCGCTCGCTTGTCCCATCCGCTTCCTGGAGGTGGCTGCCGCTGACGTCGCTGGTGCCGGCAGGCGCCCGGGGTGGTCTACATCCATCCCCTCCAAGGGAGCAGCGAAAACTGATCAACAGACTTAAATTACAACTGAAATACGCCGGAGTTAGCAGAAGTAGCTCCTATTCAAAACACACTTCTTCGTCTTCTTAAAGTTTCTGAAGTTAAAGTTTCTGAAGCCTTCTATGATGATATCTCATAATGCGCGTTTCTCATGATGATATCTTAGGGCAAAGAAATAAAGCCCCCACAATTATCATTAGGCGTATGGAATACGTCTTAATTTTTATGCCGCAGAGCATAGTCGCCTGTTCACCAAGATCAAAGCCGACAGTACGATTACTATGAGCACGAGCCACAATAGGGCTGACATAATCAAAGTTGTTTTTCGCCGCCATGTATATTTTTCGGTAACAACAAATGGCTTTAGGCGTCAATGAGTGAAGCATTCGCATTTGACAAGAACCAATGACGTCCGTGGCACTACGCGCAAAATTTTACGCTTTACCTTAGAAAGAAATTATTCAACAGATCCCTCGTACCTTGGGAACCAATGTTATGCGAAGCATGCGGCGGGAACGTGAGGGAGTTATGTTTTCAATGAGCGAAACGTTAGTAAATGACACTAAACATATGTAAAAATGTTGTGCGCACAGACAATACTTGAGCTGTCGCAAATGTTTCATATAACCAGTTGTTTACGATTGCGTAACGATGACAACAGCATCATGGATTGTAGCCCTTGACAGTGCTACATAAATCAACTTCAGTTGATTGTGCCTAATTACAATTGATGTTAACCTAACGTGGAGACTGTGTCATAGGAGTACATATGTAATATTTGCAAACTTGGAAAGCCAGCACTGCAACCACAATTACAGTTTCTAAAACAAAAGGGTCGACTTGAAAGCCAGTCTGAAGACATAGGTCTTCAGACTAGCTTTCAAACTAGTGGTTCTGTGGCAGAATGCTTGATAACCACGCAGAATGCTGGGATTTGATTCGGTTCCTGTTGGGACCCTGACATTTATTTTTTGCATTCGTCTGGTCAACGCTACCGATGTAAGCTTTTCCTTAACGCACTCGCGTTGAAAATGCCCGTGTCTGTTCTCACGGTTCTTAAGTAAATATAAACTGTCAATCACCCGTGACAAATACCTGAATACCTGTGTCACAAACCGCTCGTGGTATACGGGTACGTGCCACATGTGTCTGGTGAAATGGGTTTGACGACGTACGTGACGAGACTGTCACATTATTGATGTCATTACCAGCGAGGCATATTCGTGCAAACATCTTATCCTCCCATACTAATTTTGGTTTACCCCCTGTTAAGGGAGTGATCAGGAGACCACCCAGACGTAGGTGGCCAGATAGATAGATACGTAGGTACAAATGCTAAAAGTGCCTGGAGTATGCCAAGAAACGCTTCGCATTAAGAAGAAACTTACTCGCATCGGGTGGTCACACCACCAAACACAATGGGTGTCTCACAAACTCCGTTATTTTCGGCAAAGATTCCCGCCACGCCATGTCCACTTTAGGGCACTTGCGTCTGTTATTCATGTCGGATGCACGGCCGACCAACAAACAAAGACTCCCCGCGCCTAACAACCTCCTTGCAGTCACGGTAACGAGTTGAGCAACCCTGACGCGCAAATGTCGCAACCGTGGAAGCGGGTCCTCGTTAGCCTCTCGGTAGCAATCAAGATTTCTGTTACGGCCGTTGTCTCGGGCAGCTGTGCGCCACCACTCGTGCCGCGCTGCGTGGCGGGTGCGTATAACCGTAAGAGTACGTTTCGCTTGAGGGACCACGTCCACCCTGGGACTAAAGCGAAGGGACAAGAAAAGATGGAATCTGAGTCTGAAGTTACTAGCGCTAAAGACAGCGCTAGGGGTGGGGGTGGGCAGAAACAAAGAAACTGTGGCAAACCAAGGAGAAAATCTGCGCATGCACCGAGCTCCAATCGGCGCGAGAGAGGTGAAGCTCGCTATGCACGTGACACCGAAGTGTCGCGTGCGGTTAAAAATGCATAAGCGCTTCCTACGCGGCACGGACGCCAGTTAATTACGCCACACAGACACGAGAAAAATAAAAGGCGAAAGCTGGGGACAGAGAAAATTATATAAACGCAAAGTGACGCGAACCGCTCGCAGACGGAGATGGGGAGGTGAATAATTAATGACGCAATTTTGGCACGAGTTGGCGGCAATCGCCTGACCGGCGGACGGACGTAAAGAGCGACGCGCTGTGTGCACTGGCAGAGCGCGCGGGTGATGGCGATATTCGCGCCGGTAGCCAAATTGCGACCACCGGTTCCGAGTCGGCCGCGGCGAAACACTGCCGGAACATCCGCGAATTCGCTCACCGCGGCGACGCGTATCCAAACAGCCGCTGCAAGCGTGACAAGCGCGAACGTGGGCGATTAGCGGGCGCCGCCGTGGTTCCCTTTAATGGCGGACACGCCCCCTCCCCCTCTGTCGGTTCTCTAGCGTCAGTTGTCCTTCAGTGTGTTTGGTTTTTTAGGAACGCCCGCGAGGCGGCGTATTGTATACGTAGCTGTCGCGGGCTTAGCGACAACGCTCTGCCTTGCGTGTTTGAAACAGCTTGCCTGTATATACGTACACGAAAATTTCGCTCAGACGCCCAGAAAACATTTGTCCGACTCCTGAAAGTTACACTTTCTGTACTGGGCTGAATAGTTTCGAAGCTTGGTTGCGGTCAATAATTAGACATTTAATTTAATGATCATAAGCAGAAAAATGACGCTGACTCCTTGTTTGTTGGCGCTGATGATTGAATATTCTCCCTATATAGCTGTTTACTTCTTGTAATGCAGGCGATTTTAAAAGCCCACTTAGGAGCAAGACAATTTCTCGAGTGTTAGTAAAGTGCATTTTCGCAATCTTGCAAACAACCCTCTTACCACGACGCTTGATAAGAGAGAAAACGTCTGATAAGAAAATGTGGGTAGAGACGCCACCTTAAGATTCTCTTTCTTGCACCAAACATTGGGACGTCATAGATTTTGAAAGCGTATACTGGATTCTACGTAGCTTATAATCTATAAAAATGATGTACATTGTCATTTTTGGGTGCCATAGAGCTATAGCATATGAAGTTTCAGAAATTTTCGTCGAGCCAATGCTGCGAAAATGTTCAAAATACATTTCGAAACTCTTGAGGTCAACGCCAAGATTCGGTGCAAAATTTAGAAATGAAACTTCGATCTTGGTTTTTCCACTAATAAGTAACTTATGATAGCGAAACATTTGACATTAGAGCTTTCATATTGCAGTTTGTCATTCTCAATTAAGACATTGTTTCCGTTTAGTGTCCCTTCAGAACATAAATGCCTCGCTGGCGCATATCGCAGAGAAGCCATTCCGGGCCCGAACATTGTGAAGTCTCTGCCCTCCGCATGTAACCTATTGGTGCACGCCTTCGGGTGATGAAAGAATGGTGCGTCATGGCATTGCTCGCAATGGCTGTAGCAGTAAGCATAACTTCGAATGGAAACGATCCGTGCAGGTGCGGGTTGTGTCCATCACGTCTGCACAGTATGGTTCACGGGTCTGTCCGCAGGCCTATAATGCACTGCACTTGAACTAGGTGTGAGGTGCACGAGTGCGTTGTCGAGGATCGGAAACTACAAGTAGACTTAGCCTTCAGAAACTTGAGAGAATTTGCTGGGCATAAATATGGCCTTCCAGCAATGAGAAATATGAAAGGGTTGAGAAAGGCAGGAAAGTTGAACGAAACCGGAAATGCAGTTTTCTGCCTTTCTCTCCGATTGGTGGACGCATAGGAAACTTTAGGATACGCAGAAACTCTAGAGATGTCACTGAGTGTGTCATAATCGCAAAACGCGACAGCAGTGAAGAAGCGATGCACAAGAAGGAAGCGTAGAATATATTGGTGCTGCCAAATAAACTGTTATAGTAAGTGTTTATTATGATGCAACCGCCTGCTATATAGCTATATCGTTGGAGCTAAAATATGACAACAATGAACGGCTGGAAGCCACCCTCGAATTCCCGAAAAAAATGAAACGTGTCAGTGTCAATATGAGCAAACGACCATTCGTTTGCATAATTCAACAGGCCGCCTACAAGCGTAGCGGGAGCGTTCTCCAATGGCGAGGCTGTACAGTCTTCTGTTAGTTTTTTATTGCTTGTGCGTCTTTCAAACAGAAGAAAAAATAATTGAGTATGATGCTATTGATAACTTGTAAAAAAATGAAGTATGGAAAGCCGAAGTTTGGTTTCATTTTGACCAAACAAAAGAACACAACTGCAGTTCATCAATGAGGCTGGAACCCGCTTCTGTAACGCTTAGATAGAAATTTCTTTCTCGCCGCGAATAAAATGAAGGGAGAGAGGAGGAAGAGGGAAGGTTGCGAAGAGCTCTCTATATAAATATGTCACCGGACGAGGGTTCAAAGAGAAGACAATTGCGGGACGGTGCCACAATGGGCAGAAGCGCGAACGTTTCGGCCAAACTGTGTCCCGAAGTGGGCTTGCCGTTGAGTTTTCTCTGGATCTGGGGCCAACAAACCAGCAGGGAGAAAGAGCCGCGTGCAGCCAGAGATCGGTACCCTCAAAAAAGACAGCTGGACGTGTCACGCGGCGCCAGACAATAGACAGCATGGAGATGAGAGAGCGAGGTAGTAGCACGGGCGCATGGCCTGCGCACAGTATGCGCCGCCCGAAGCCTCCGAAGCGCCCGCGGCAAAGCGCGGACACACCGGGCGCCAACCAGCGCTGCGTGGCCGAGATACCGAAAAGTTACGAGGCCGTTTGGGGGCCGTGCGAGACAACAAAGTTTCGCGACCGCGAGGCCTGCTCCGCATACGCCAGAGACGGCAGCAGCAGCAGCACCGGCAGCAGCCGCTTGCAGCCGGAGACGCTCCGAGTATATATGGTTTAAACCAGAGGACGGCGATCAATTACAAGCCGCTACAAGACGCAGGGGTCCCCGAAGGGTCATCTGGCTAGTTTGACGACCGCGCAAATCTCAAATCTTGCTCTGGCCGCGTGTCTATAGGCGCCGGGGGAGCCATTCTGGAGGCCCCCTCTCGCCGGCTCTCGTATAAATGTGAATTCCCGCTTACGACGTGGTGCGCTTGTTTCGGCTTCGTCTTCCGGCGCACTCGGCGAACGCGGACTTCATAAAACCTCGTTAATACGCGCGAAACTGACAGCGCGAGCCGGTGCGACTTGAGATGCTCCGCGAACACGAGTAGCGCGGACAGCTCGTTACTGTTGGTGCGTGAACGCACGGCACTTGTGTAGCGCCGAACGTTCCCTGGAATTCCCCAAACAGGGACGGTGACAGTCGCAGCGAGCGCACGCTCTCGAGTACGTTGCTCGCAGATTTCGCAGAAATGTGACAGTGTACATTCGAAACGTTTTGTACAGAAGCACGAGGCAGTTAATTTATCGGATACGCCCGGGCGCAAGGACGTTACACGAGGCACGAGATGCGTTTTATTCCGGAGGATATGGCCCCGTTGCTTTTTGAATGCCTCGCATAGTATCTGTGGTATATCGCTGGACCGCTGCACCCGCGGGAAAAATAAATTCGGGTCAGAGCGTGCAGCTACACTGAAACATTGCTAAAACGAAGTTCTGCCTCTTCTTTGTTGTTATCTCATTATGTAATGAGCGGACCATTGGGAAGAACCGGAAGAGCGGGGCGAATAGGACTGAAAGGCCGAGAAGTTTGGTAACGCAACCACGCATGCATAGCGTTCCGCTCTCTTGCGTCGACGGTGAGTTCACGGGGGGATGGAAGAGAGAAAGTAACGAAGCGCCAGCAATCTCCTATTTGATTCAATTAACGGTGCCGTTTTGGGCCTGACCGGCTTCAATTTAGTGTAGAAGCGGCCGGTTACCGTGTTTTGTCCCGCTTGCTTTCAGAGCAGTCATGTTCACGGAAAAGAAAGTAATGTGTGCAAATAGGATTAGTCCTACCGGCCCACGGGATTTAGCGAGGCTGCTGCTTTGCAAATCAAACCGCATGCCCTCAAGCTGACCGCACTATTAGGTAAGCCGATGAGTGGAGCAGAAATAACGCAAAAAAAATATGACGGGCATGAATAAAAGCGCAATCGATGAATGCACTTATTGGTGCCGTTTCTATGTATATACGCCCTCAGGTGTAATGAACATACATAATTTCTATTCCGATGATACACATTTCGTTGTTTCCTTTCCGGTCCTGGTGTTTGGAAGCAAGTGCAAAGGCAGCAGGGCTGCAATCTAGTTTCTCCTCACGGCACTTTGCGGGGGACAGCTTGCGTGAGCAACACGTTTTCCTTTCTTTATTCTTGCATATTTGGAGGATGAGGAAGGCTTTATTATGAAGCTTCTTTATTTATTGTTATCACTTGCACTGCAGTGGCACAGCATGCTCGCAAACAGGATAAGTATTCATCGAAACTTTAAGCGTAGTTTAGTTCTTCTATTATTATTTGTTCATTGAACAGAACACAGGGTCCTAGAAAAATCCTCATTTCAGAACCAGGAATTCACACTTACACTGATGCAGTATGTTTGCGCGAAGGAATCGGTTTGATCTTTAAAAATATTGACTCGTTTAGCCAATTTACTTACGAGCTTGAAGCATATAACGATGTGAATTGCATACGAGACCATAATGGTTCATTTGTTTCGCGGTTCTCATGCCTTTCAAAGCGTCGATTACTATTCCACTGGGTGCGAGTTCTCTGAGAGGAAATGTAGTCGAGAATGTTTTACGATAAACAGTTAACTAAATATGCTTATTTTGTACGTCGTTTAAAGGATCTCTGCTATAGAGCATCTCCACCACTTATCGCATATAGCGTTTAACTCAAGCAACATCTGAAGCGCGTCCTCTTTAAGATGTTCCAACATTGCTCACAAGTAATAGGTGGTCATCCTTCATTTATCAGCTACATATATCGTATAAACACGCTGAAAGAGAAAGAGCTGCCAACCAAATATGTTCTGTGAGTCGGCCTTTTTCTGAAGTCATAACTTCCACGGTGAATTTTCGAGAATGTTAGCAAGTGTACAATCATGAAAGCGCTTCTACGTCTTAAATGCATCTGGAACTTTCTCAAGTCTCATTTTACAAGTCTGCCTTTTTCGGAGCTAAACGTTCGCTTCAGCGCATACTTAATTTTCCCTTTCACGTGGATATTGCGGCACGCATCGTCAACGTGTTTCGTTTTTATTCGCTGTTTCAAAGCTAGTCGGAACAATGTGCGCAGAGAAGGGTTATACGTGTTGATAAGGTTAAATGCCAATAAAGGGTTTGTTTAACGACTCTTGTTGTTGTTGTTGTCTCTCTTTATAGGTGCCAGGCTGCTTCCAGCCTCGTTACGAGGAATAAACAAGGCTAACACTCACACATTATTTGAAAGAAAATGGCGTGTTTACTGCTACGCCAGATTAACAGCCCGAGGATTTTGCCTGACTGTACAGAGGGAACAAGAATAGGGCGTTAATATTTCCCTCTACATGCATTCCCTGGCGTTGCACATAGATGTATAGACGCAGTTGTGTTGCGTTTTGCATTTGCGATGACTGGTGACCACTCATCTGAACAGAGGGATCTTTTTTTATTTTTTGTCGCTTGCGTATTGTGCACGAATATGTTGTTTTAGGTATATGATTTGCTGTATCGTTGTGTAGGCGTTCGTTTGCACCAGTTTGCTGTTTCAACAGTATATAGTAAGAAGTAATCGTAGAATTGCCGCGTTGCCAAAGTTAAAATACCCGAGAGACAACGGAAAGTGAGGTACGGCGCGAATTTTGCTCTGCAAGCATTCATGTGCTCTCAAACGGCGATTAGAGAAACAAATATTGATGATTACTGCAGCATCGAGTATTTAGAGCAGTTGTACAATGTAGTGCCATTAAGTTTATTGCCGTATTTGTGGTCAGGGTTGCGTGCTGTGAAAAGATTGTAGACGACGAGAGGTGGAGAGGAAGAAGTAAAATGAGAAAAAAAGAAGAAACAAAGGTATTTAGACTCCTGCCTGGTGATTGTAAACATTATTAGCAGCCTTACCTGGATTCGAGTTTATAATTATGTCTACTCTCATATTTCAAAGCAGTGTCGTTCAATCACTGTTTCAATATTTATCAATAAAAGGCGCGAATGCTATGTGGTGGGGGTGCCTTGACCTTTCCCACCCACTATTTCACGGAAGTTTTCAGTTATTGTATCTTATGCGGTCATCTCTTCCAGAGGAAAAAAAAAGACCTGACCGGTTCGAAGCACCTAGAACTCGCTTTCGAAGATACAATGTGGAGTGGCACTAGGTAGAGCACCGATTACGGAGTGTTAATCAGCACGGACACTATGGTCGAAAAAGCTTATTCTATAGGTGACGGAGTCGTGAGTCGACTCAGTCGGACTCAGATACAGCTGTGAGTCTGTGTATGAGCGAGTCCGTGTGAGTGATGTTTTCGTGAACTGAAGTCCGAGAGAGTCCTGTTGCAGAAAATGTTCGTCGGTTCAAGTGTGACAGAGTCCAAAGCTCAAAATATATTTCATGAGTGAGTCTGAGTGAGCTTCACAAGTTTTGCTGACTTACGCTCGCCACTTTGCGGAAGGAGATGAGAGAAAGCGGGAAAAAAGGCGGACTGCATCTTTGTTTGCAGGCAAAAGCAACACGAGAAAAGTGTATACAAAGTGGTGGTGTAGCCACGTACTTTATGGTGGTGTGGCGTTCGCAACTGTTCTTAGCAGCAACTTTCACTATTGGTGTTTCCAGAGAGGAAATTCCCCGTTCTTACGATTTAGCAGCCTGATGAACATCTTTAAATATAGTTATGTGCATAAAGCACCGTATTGACTGTAAAGCTATGTTTTTTTCCTATCCACAGACTCAATACTTTTTCTCTAGTAATTGATTATTTTATGATGATAAAAATTGGCCCCATTTGTCATATTGGCAATGAGAACTCATCTACCACATGAAAAGGAAGGTCATCAGAAGGCCAAAATATTTTCGTTCAATATGGAAATAACAAGAAAGTGATGATCACCCACAAGCCTGCGGGCATACCGCTTTAGAGCTATGGTAGAAATGAATGCTAGACAAGAAAATGCGAGAGTAAAATCAAATTTGCCCTAATTTAAGTAGGTTAGGACAAAATCACCTCTTTGTACGTAAAATGTAGGGTATTGTGTTGCGCCGTAGTCGTCCGCTGCCGCCACCGCCGGTGTTCGTATCCACTATCGCACGAAATAGTGGAAAAAATTTAGTAAATAGGAAACGCCGAAGACCCAGGGGGAGGGGGGGTTCGAACACGGGTCCGTTTCGTACAAGCCCAGTATTCTACCGATGAGCCACGCCGGTTTTTTTTTTTGCTTTATTGCCTGTTTATAGGCGCATACATCAAACCACAAGCAGTAACAGTCCGACAGAAATTAAAATTCCCTAAGTGCTGCCAAGGGCTCCACCCTCGACAACCACTCAGGTAAAATCTCCTGAGTTTTCTGCAGTTCAACATCCTTGGCCATACATTCACGGAAATACATTCGTGCAGGCCGTGCATCCTTATCGCGATAGAAACCCGCCATACGGCCCGCCATAAACAGTGAAGTCCCACATAGCATATTCAAAGTCAAAGTCATGCTCCTCTTCGTCCACAATTGGCAGAAAACGGAATCTTATGACCATATGAATTTTAAAGGTAATTCTTTCTGTAACTCCTTTAAAGTACATCCCAAAATATACTCCCTCCCAACAATGTAAGAAACATGGTCAATAGTTTCTGGTTTTTTACAGATAAGGCAATTTGTCCCCAAGGTAGTAAAAACCACGGTCTGCTTGAAAAGTCCTGGACTGATAATGTACCTGTGTGCAGCTTGAAAAAAAAGAAAGATTTCGCGCCAGGAGCCACTTCTCGTTCTCTTCACTCGTTTAAGCACATCTTTCCCTTCACCTACAGCGTACATGGAGCGGTACAGCGGTTCAGGTAAAAACATCGCATACATCTTGTACAACTTCTTTCGAGTCACTGAAAACAAATATTTATTGGAAAATCTAACAGATAAAAATCGTACACTTAGAATAAGCTCTTTAAGATACCCGCGCACAGCACCGGTCATGTCATTCGTGCTAACCACATATCCAGGGTAAAGCCCACATCAGTCTCATTTGGCACACTGTACGTAAGAAAGGGTCCCTGTGTAGCGAAAAAAAAGAACCTATTTACGACCTTGGCGTATGAAAAGATGTGTTAAACCGAGCCTCCGTGTTTCACTTTTCGAAATAGATTAGTTCGACTGCATCTCTCCCAGTTCGAAGCCCACACGAAATACTGCGGAAGATGCGATGGAAACTTCTGTATGTTTGCCCTTGAACAATGCAATACTTGCATCACATACCAAGTTTTGAGGCAAAGAAAAGATTACATACAGTCGCCCTAGCAAACACTGACAGATGATTACCGTTGCATCTATTAGCTTTCGTCCGGATTTCTTTCGCTTGTTCTTGCCAGTAGTTCTCATTATCATTATAAAATCGCAGTGGCACCCCTAAGTACTTGACAGGTGTGGTCACCCATTTAACATTGGCAAAATAGTCTGGTTTTGACGACCACTCTCCATGCCAGAAACCCAGACACTTTCCCCAGTTTACTAGACTGCCAGTTGCATTGCTGAACCTTTTAACCACACTGATGGTAGTGGTAACACTATCTCGATCGATACAACAGACAACCACATCGTCGGCATATGCCAAAATTTTAACTTCAGATTCTTGTAATCTAAAGCCACGAATGCAACTGTTTTGAGTTATTGCTAAGCACAACGATTCTATATATAAACTGAAAAGTAGGGGACTCAGCGGACAGCCCTGACGGACAGAACGTTTTATGTTAATTGTATCTCCTAGCCACTTATTGATTACCAGTCGGGTTGTGCAGTTCCGGTATGCCATAGATACTCCATCTCTGATTACAAAGCCAACGTTGACATGGTCAAGAATGGCAAGCAGAAGGTTGTGGGAAACACAGTCAAAAGCTTTCTCGAGATCAATCTGTAGAATGGCTACCCCTACTTGATTGGCATCGCTACACTCAAGCACGCAGCGCATCTTGTGTATATTAGTCACAATGGAGCGTCCGATAATCCCGCATGTTTGGTGAGGCCCTACCAATTCTTGATTACCCCTTGAAGTCGCCGTGCTAGTACTTTCATTAAAATTTGTAATCACATTAGTTAGTGATAATAGGTCTATACAAGAAGAACTAATTTTAACTTCTCCGAGTGTTCTGTCTTAGGTATCAAAACTGTATGTGCTTCACTAAAGGAACCTAGGAAGGTCCATTAAGTTTATAAGCTTGATTGAAGACATCTGCAAGTACTTGGGATAATTCATTTTTGAACTCCTTATGAAACGCAGCACAAAGCCGTCCGGCCCCACGGAGATTTACCGAGGATTCATTTTATCTATAGCACTTTCTACTTCCGTTGGGCGTTATAGATAGCTTCTAAAGCTGATTTGGGTGTCATCTGACAACTTCGGCATTCTGCTAAGGAGAACTCTTGTTAAATGCTCTGAATCAATGGGCGGCGGCAGCGAAGAGTCCTTCGTAGTGTTTGCCAAACACTCGTCCTATGCTCTCATTGTCGTGAAAGCGTTCGATACCGTTGACTTCAATGGGCATCTGTATGATTTTCGTCTGGCATGACTCTCTCTAATCCAAGCTCGCTTCGTTGGGCGATCATCCCACGTCATTGATGTTGCTCTGGCTCGCACTAGCGCTCCGCGATAGCGTCCTCCTCATATACCTCTACCTCTGTTTGATACTCCGCAAATCGTCACCATATACTCATGTTTTTCACATTCAAGAGCTGTTAGCCTCTCAAGTGTTCGTCTAAGCTCTTTCTTTCTCATTCTTCTTAGATT